>JAECXX010000141.1:15247500-15835000 GCA_018153305.1 Drosophila kurseongensis
TAACACCCCAGATCATGGGCGCCAACCGGCCGGAAATGACCACCACCATGGAGGTGGTGCCCATGGGCTGCTATGAAGTGCCGCCCTTGGAACCCGGCGCCCTCAACATGGACTTTCAGAGCTACATCTTCTCGGACTACTCGGTGCAGGAACCGATGGCGGGCGAGCCCAACCGGCCACCGGGATGCACCGTCTTTGGCGCCAGTCTATCGCCCAGCGTAATGCTGACCCCGGAGCAGCAGCAGCGCCTCCAGGCGGCCGTCTCGCAGCGGGAGGTGCCGCTGGAGGATGCCCTCATGGCCATTGTCCAGGATCTTCGCAAGGAGCGGCTGAAACAGCCGACGGCGCAGACGACGTACTCCTCGGATTTTCAGCAGAATGCATATCCGAGTGGATATCCCACTGCAGATGCCAATGGATATCGGACTGGATATCCCACTGCAGATCCCACAGCATATGCGACTGCAAATCAAACTGCATATCCCAGTGCATATTCAAATGGATATTCGACTGCATATCCGACTGCATATCCGAATGCATATCCGACTGCATATCCCAATGCATATCCCAATGCATATCCCAATGCAAATGTGAATGGATATCCCAATGCAACTGCGACTGGATATCCCAATGCAAATCCGACTGGATATCCCACAGCAAATGCGACTGGATATGCCTCTGCCAATCCGACTGGATACCCCACTGCAAATGTGAATGGATATGCCAATGCAACTGCGACTGGATATCCCACGGCAAATCCGACTGCAAGTTCCAATGCATATTCCACTGCCTATCCGTCGGGCAACCGCTTCAACGAATACCAATCTCAGCCAGGACACGGCTATGATTCGCAATCCTATCCCGATACTAGTACCCATCCCCAGTCGTATGGCCAACCGTCGATGACCATGCCGATGCCGGGCATGCCCATGCCACCGGATTACAGCCGCACGCCGTCCCGTTATCCGATGATGCACCAGCACCAGCAGCAGCAGCCGGACTTTGGGACACACTTTGGCCAGCCATCGGCGCATTGCAACCAGCCACAGCAGGACTTCCTGCCGGACTACATGCCCGCCTTTATGCCGGACCACAACCAGCCGCCGGACTTCAATGCCAGCAGCTCCAGCCGATCCAGTCGCTCCAGCCGCTCGAGCCGCGCCAGCATGCAGTGAGAAAAACCGGACGGAATTGGGAGTACTGTAGCACACTTACATACATCATCCACCATCCCGTCTGGCGAGAAAAGAGACCAAAATTGATTTTAGCCCCTATTGGGGGTTCTGTAATGTAACAGTTGACACTAACTGGAGTACTGTAGTATATTTTATTTTTCACCACTGTATTAATAAATGTAACGAGATGTGAAAAATATATATTTTTTCTCAAGTCCTAATTTGTTTTAATCTGATTTTATTTGAACACAAAAAAACACCTTAAAACCAAAATTACCTACATTTTTGGAAAAATGACCTTAAAAATGTAAAACCTACGTAAATTTGAGAAAATATTATGTAAAAATGATTATAAGGCCGTAAGGTAAGACATTAAAGCCATAAAAATACACAATTCAGAAAAGAAACCAAAATTGTAATGTAACAGTTAAACAACAACTGTATTTATTTATGTAGTAAAATGTTAAAAATATTTATTTTTTGGTGGTTATTTTGTAAACTATAACAAAGGTGTGGAAATAACCTTAGTCAATCGATAAAGATTTTGAAGTGTTTCGATTTATTAGAGCTCAGGAAAGCACAATCATCACTAGTTGAACATTGCTAAAAGCCTGGTTTTAAATATAAAACTATAAAAACAATGTTTTTAAAAAGGTCTGTCCAGTAGAACTACTCTAAACTTAAAAATATTTAGTTTTTTTTAACTCTCAGGATAAATGTTATCTTAAATATATAATATAGGAAAGCCATAAAATTTCACTTTTCATTCAACTCAAAGCGATGAAGAAAGTGAAAAATGTGCGAAAAAAAGAGGGAAAAAATGAGCAGCTTACCCACAAATGGAATGAAGAAAAAAAATAAACTTGTCAGCGTCAATTGTTTGGTAGACAGTTTCGTTTTCTAATATTACCAAACCAATGCCAACAAAAGGGTTTTTTTTCGACCAAGTCTCTGGGCGGAAATCAAATTAGATGTGGTGCCTTAAAGTGAATTCGCAAAAATGTAATTTTGTCAAGTGTTGAGATATCTTTACTTCCACCACTTTTAGAATATAGTTTTTTATTTGTTTTGCCTGAGTCATCGCATCATCATGGGTTATCTAATCAACACTATTAGATAACGCCTGTCAAAATAAATTGAACAAAATCAGCAAATCAATTAAGTTGTCGTACGATTTAGTGTATTCAGTGCATTATCGATTGGAATCACTTATGGCTTTATAAATTATCCCAGACATATCAAATCACTTATTAAAGAAAGCTAGCTGGTCACTGAACGCAGACAATTATGTAAGTATCTCGAGTCTGTCAGTAAATCATTTAATTAAGTGTAATACTCCCATTATAATATAATATGTGTGGAATTATTTGATTAATAACACGTATTCAGTTTGACTTGGTTAATATTAATGATTAAATATGTACAAAAGGAATTCATTATTCATATAACTTTAATGTTAAAATGTTCAAAAAATCAAATTAATCAATAGTCATAATGCGATTTTTATTTGCATTGTATATATTCACAAATAACGTTTTGAATCATCTGAATTTAAGCATTTGCTCTTAATGTACACCCATTAAAAATTACCCATGGGACTCGTTGGCAATTGTTTTGCAGTTGTGACACGCACGTTACTTGGCGGTGACCCCAATCTAGAGGCATTTGTGTGTCGTATGCTGAGCGCATGGAAATGAAATTTCACTTTGTTCTGCAAAGTGGGGGAGCCTTCACTTTCGATTTGCATACCGAAAATTAACTTATTTGTTAGATAAGTGGGTAGACTGGGACAAAGAAAGCCCTCAGACTTTGTGAAAATAAAAGAAATGCTGGAAAATGGCAGGGACTACCAGCAAAATGGGTTTCGACTGTGCCGAAAGTAACAATTACTTGCCGTTGTGGCGGGTCTTTGCTAATTCCAATAAATATATTTATTTATCCACAATGAATGGCACTCAAACAAGAAGGTGATGAGATCACCTGGATTCTCTTGTACTTATTTGAATACCAATTATATGCATATTTTTCTCAGCCTGATTAAAATTTCAATTTTTTGAATTTTTAAAAGGGTTTTTCGTCAATTGACTAAAAAATAATATAGGCACGTTCTCACATTAAATGCAATTGAAGTCCCACGAGAACTATTTTGTGTTTTTATCAATCGAAATTTAGAATTGTAATTGTGAATCTCTGAGCTCTGAAGTAATAATCGTTGGTCGGGATTCCAGCTCCAACTTTTGCGTGCCGTGAATAGAAAGTGAGCGTCAACTTTCCCACCCACTTTTCCAGTACCGCCCACCGCCCCTTTGAATATAATTATTGCACTTTGCCTTTTCAATTTTGCCTTTGTCGCCTGCACTTGAAGGTTGCCTTGTTTTTATTTTCTTTAATTTTCGTTGTGTTCTCCACCTTTGAGGTGCTTATTTTCCAGCTGGGTATTTTCGTTTTTTTGTGAGATTTGTCAAAACTTAAACAATACAAAGCAAAAAAAGTTTTATAAATAAATTAAATATGCTTCTTATAAAACGTATAAATTTTAAACTAAATTACGAATCCAATCTGATCAATTATGAGTTAATCGTATATTATATCTGCTTAAATAAATGGATCCATTTAAAAAGTCTTCAATTACTTGTGTTTTAAATATGATTTTCTGGTTAATTATAATATTGAACTTTACAATAAATGCTTAAACAATTTTTTTAAACAAATTTTGTTGTGTATTTAAGAACACCATTGCCCGACCCGATCATATTTTAATCGATTATAATTTTAATTGTCTTAGAAACAATATCAGACTGGTTTGTTATTTTCAGATCCGGTTGTAGTTTTTTTTAGCTTATCACGACTGCATTTATTCAGGGCACTAGTCAAGCCAGTTAATCCATATTAAATATGAGATTATAAAAAGCTGTTAAATTATGGCTCTCGATAGATCTTGATAACAAATCTAAATTTAAATGTTTGAGTAAACTTCATCAAATCTTTGCCTCTGGGAAAACCAATTGCAAAGGGTATCTGATGGAACGACCAGGCAAATAGGTATTTCCTAGGGTCTTTTCTTTGTGTCAGGGCTTAATTGCAATGTGGAGGCACTTGCTCCAGTTTTGCGGGCATATGAAAGTGCATTTGGTTTTTCTCCTCCGTTTTCTTTGCTCGCCATTGCCTTTGTGGTATTATGAAATGGTCTGCATAGAGGGCCCAGGGCCTTGAGTCCAATTCGAAAATGCGGCCCAGAGATGGCAGACTTACGGCCATACAGCTGTATTCAAAATAATATGGCAATGCAGTTACGAATTCAAATTACCCGTTTTTTATATTGGTTTTTTTTTAAGGGAAATTATCTATACTTTTATTTTTAATTTACTTCTTTAATTTAAACTTGTTTTAATGTTTGATTAATTTAAATTCTTTCTGGTTTTTGTTAATAAACGAAATATATTCAGTCATACCATTCAGAGCACCTTATAACTTTCTGCATCTTTGTGGATTTAAAGAAAGGGTTTTAAACTTATTTTTAATGTTGCAAATAATTTAAATTATTTAAGGTTTTAAGCAAATAAGTATAAACTGACTTTTATGGCATTATTTTCTAGGTTCAATCAGAATAAAATGATATTTTTATAAATTTCCAGAATCAGGGAACACAGTCTCATAAAAAACAGTTTTTCTTAGTTTTGTTTGCTATTATTTTTTTATTTAAGCTATTTGTAAATAAGGTGCATCTGTTTTTCCGTCGGCTGCTGGGCAAATGGTTTTACGATGCTGATGAGATTAGCATACAACTTCCCTCGGGGCTTGGATTTGAAGCCCAGTCTGGTATGGATGTCATTCGTTATGGTTCGCAGAACTTCGTTATTTGCCGCCTGGCTTTGTTTACAATAAATCCGGCGGGCTTTAAACAATTGCTGTTTTGTTTTACGGGCCCTCAAATTACCATGCAGCATAAAACAAAAAACCAGGCGGCCAAATGGCAATTGTGACCTTTAACGCCTGATGCCGTCATGTCAACTGTGCTGTGTGCCAAGTGGCGTATGCGTAATGTTCGAGGTGCACTTTCATCAGTCGGCATGTCTAGATATTTCCTACGTATCTTATCGGCCAGAGAACACAACCGCAGGCTAAAACAATTAACCCAAATAAATGAGTAAAATACGTTTAACATATTCTCGGTTCGTTTTTAGCACAAGCAAATGTGCGCGACGCACAAATGCGAATTAGGCCGGGCTTCAAATTGTGGTTTTCGGCTCTCGGAATTGCCAAAAGCTTGTGTATAACAAAATAAAAAAAACAACAACAAGAAACCAGCTACCACTAAAGTTGTATTTTCACAGCCGCCCAAAATTGGAATGCTAATTTTTTTCTTTGCCAAGTACCTGGTAGTTATGGGGAATATTCGACGGAACAAAAATAACACATTTAATTCAGCAAGATTATATACATTCAAAGAAAATATAGTTTTTAGCTTTAAAATAATTATTAAATGTATCTATATTAAATATTACATTTACCTACTCTTAAATTTGTTGTTATATACATTCAAATAAAATATACTTTTCAGCTTTAAAATAATTATAAAATGTATCTATATTAAATAATACATTTACATACTCTTAAATTTGTTAAAAATCTATTTCAATCATTTTTAGACTGAATAGTGTAAATGTCCGTTAAATAGCTTAAAAAGCAATAAAGACAATGTTCGGTCTGTTAAATATCTTAAAAGCGAAATTTGCTCGATTTCCAGATAAAAGCCAGTTATTTATTTATTTGTTGGCTGGGTACTGCAGCGTCGACCCCATTAAACCGATGTTTGTTGGCTTTATTTGTATTGCCAGTTGGCCAGAACAAAGCGGCGAAACAATTAAGAGCAAGCACAAGGGGGCCGAAGTGGTGGTGGCCCATACAGTCAGAGCCATTTAAGACAGTTACATCTTTTTGTTTTTGTCGTGGGCAGAAACTCGAAATGTTATTAACAAATAAAGGGATGGGCTGGCTGAAAATAATCATTCGAAGATGCGACCGAAGAAGGCTTTTGTTTATGACACAAGTCGTCGACCTTCAGTGGGTGGATGCACAGAAAAAATAATATTTTGTTAATGAAAAATTATTACAAATAGAAGTAAAAGGAGTAAAAACATATAAATAATCAAAATGTTATGGTGTTGCCAAGTCTTAAGTGAGCTTCATTTTATATGTGTTGATAATATCAAAAAACCATAATTATTTGAAGGCCTTAAAGATCTTAAAAAGGGAAGTCCCAAGGGATCTTGAGTTTTTGTTAAGTATGCAGAATGAGAGTGGGGCACCCAGAAATGCCCAAAAAAGGGAACTCCTCTTGGGACAGGCGACTAAACCCGTTTCTCAGAATGTAAAACGTATTTCGTATTTTGAAAACGCGATTTCGATGACTTCATCGAGCTCCACACACTTAATGCCAATTGTTTCCTCCAACCACTGACTCATCCTCACCCACTCTTTCTCCCCATCTCTTCCAGCGTTTGGGAGCAGTCGACGCAAGATCGCAGAACGGGACGCATCATGACTTTCTACTGGTGGTCACACTGGTTCTGGATAACCCTGGTCCTGAGTGGTAAGTCCTAACGTAATAATTATATTTATACTCATTTATACTTGAACTAAATTTTTAAAACACATTAGTAACATTTATATGATCATGTTGAAAATAAAGAACTTTTAACAAAATTAAGGATTTTTTTAATTTAAGTCATACTCGACAGAAAAAATTAAAATTCAAAGTTGGCATATATCATTTGATATTACTTTATAGTTGTATTTAAATATTCTAAGCAAATGTATTTCTATAAAGCATAGGTATTTAAATATTTTATTACTTTCTGCAGTTAACTTGCTGTCCAGCCATGTCCAGACATATCCCAGCCAGGATGCGGAATCGGTGGTCTCCAGTCCGCATCCGCAACCCGTGCGCACCACGAAGCTCTACCAGACGACGGTGACCCAGACGTGGGGCACGGCCACCCAAAGCAACATCATGGACCTGACCCACCGACCCACCACCAGTCGTCCGCTGGTGACCCCCAGTTATGGTGGCGCCGAACAGCCGGAGGTCGATGATGTTGACCAGGCGGTGGGGCTGCAGGAGGAGAAGCTGCCGCTCAACGAACGAGAGCAGGAGCAGGAGGAAAATCCGGATCAGGAAGAGGATCAGGATGAGGCAGATCCAGATCCAGATGCAGATGCGGATACCGAGGATGCTGCGGCCAACGAGGAGCTGGCTCAGTACGAGTTCAAGCGATCGGCGGACTTCACCTCCGAGCAGCTCAATAACTTTACGAATTTCAGCAGTAGCACTAGGTGAGTCCACTAATCAACTATAATTTATAACAAATAAAAAGTACTAAGACTACAACATAAAAATAAAGACTTAATATTCATATAAATAGATTAATATTCATATAAATAGATTAATATTCATATAAATAGATGAATGTTCATATAAATAGATTAATATTCATATCTAAATTAAGTTTAAAAAGGCGGTATAAAATAATCGTTTTTAAGTTTAAACAGAAATAGGTTTTTTTATAAAAATGTATACTTATATTAATTTAACTTCTGCTTCTTATTTTTATTTCGATCAGTACAAATGGCAGCAGCAGCAGTAGCACTACCACAAAACCTGTTGCGATCAGCAGCAGCAGTCCGGCCACAAGAACAACCACCACCACATCCAGAGCGGTGGTAACATCGCCGACCGCTGCGACACCGCCGGGACCCAGAGCCAGTGCATCCCCATCCACGCCAGCGGCGGCTACTCCATCGACGCCAAAGATCAACACAGAGTGGCTGTCCGATGAACTCCTCGCAGGTGCTGCTGCGGGGTCAGGGGTCACGGGCAATGGCGAGGGCGAGGGCGAAAAGGCACCGTTCACGCTGGAAAATGCCAACAAGGAGGACGAACTGAGGCGGGCCGAGAGCGAGCATAGATCCCGCAAGTCCAAGGTCCTGTCCGCGGAGTACAAGCACATCAATCGCTACATCAACTTCTCTAGCGACACCAAGAGTCTGCTTACCAGGTCCGCCTCCGCGGCGCCCAGCGTGGCGGGGGGCGTGGCCGGATCCGGGTTCTACGATGGACCCGTCGGCGATGAGGGCAAATTCTCATCCGAGGCCCTGGCCATTCAGGTGGGTTAAGCCTATCAAAAAGCTGGCGACTCAAATTTTAATTTCCTTCAATTTTGATTATCTTTTCAGCGAACGTATTTCCTAGATGCGGGTGCCATTTCGGCGATTTGCTTCACTGTCTTCGGCGTCTGCTGCACAGTGGGCACCATCGGCATCGTCCTGTACCGTCGACGGTATCTGAACAAGCCGCAGGCCCTTAGCGAACCGGACTCTAGTGTCTACATCGATGACAGCACCATGCGGGTGAGTGTAAGGATTCGTTGACCATTGCCATTGGCATTAGAAATTCCTATGCACTCAGTAGTTCTCTCTCTTGGTTTTGCAGGACAATTCGGATGAGATGTACAGCCTGGACAACGACTCGTTTCTCAATTCGCTGGAGGCGATGACAATACAGAACTACTGGACGGACACGGTCAAACATACAAAGCTTTAATTTCCGGCCTCTCCCGTTGGAAGTCCACCACCTCCTCATTTTTACTCATTTGTGGTTTCATTTCGATTCCGATTTCGATTCGATCTTTTATGGAACTCCTGATTTAAAACCAGACATCATAATCATTAAGTAGCGTAGCGTTTAAGCGTGTGTATGTATTTACTAATGTTAGGCAACCAAAACGAGCAACTAGTTTAAGCCCAAACTACCAAAATTATGTTTAGTGTACGTGTAGATCCTAAGTGCGCAATGTTTTTGTTGGTCTTGGCTGTTAACTGAAGCCTTCTTAACCACTTTCCCACTTCCCAATCCATTTACACTCCCGGCTCTCTTGATAAACCCATTCGTACTCGTATCTGTTAGTTAATTATTAAACCTTATTTATATTGTTAACTATTTTATCGACCTCCCCGCACCCAAACCTAATTTTTAAAACACCTACTTATTAAGTTTCCAACTTTGTGTCCAACAATTAAACGCAATCATTCCTTCCAGTTTAGCCTATAGAGCAACTTTACACTGTAATTACTGTATTAAAAGCAAAGCAAGCAAACAACAATTAAAAAAAAACATCACACATACACATCGGTGTTGCTAGAATTTTAGCGAAAATAACGTATTTTTAATGTTAGATCATTTAATGGCAGCAAATTTATTGAAATTAACTAAACAGAACTGGCAATAAGTGCCAAAAAACAGCATCTTTCAAGCAATACATTTTTTTTTATTATATAATCAAGCGGTTTAAATTAAATGTTATGAAATCAGACAGTTTTCTGGCAACAACAATTCATTTTCACTGAGTTTCTAGCAACACTGCATAAAATTGTTTCAATATTTATACATATGTCAAAGAAGTGTAAGAACAAAAAAACTGTTTACTGCCACACAATCCTTGTCAATTTTGCTCATCGAACTTTTATACACCACTTGTACTTGTATTATCCGTTCGAATGTTGCAAATATAAAACGCAAAACAAAGCCCAGATGGTACATTAATCATTAAATGCTAAACTGAAATTATTCGAAAAACTGTTATTCATTGGCGTGGCCACATCGTTGGGAAATCCCACCCATAAACAGTGTTGGATAAGGTATTGCCAAAAAAAGGTCAAATGTACCTCAGTTAAAGGTAATGTAAATGTATATCAGTCAATGGGTAAAGGTTTTGAATTGTTAATTTTAAATTAAAATTCTACCTATTTGGGTAGAGAAGACGGACTAGGAACTCTTCAACGCTGATCAACACTGTCCTTGGGGGTTATCGATATGCACTCGACATCGAATGCGCTGAAACTATCCAAATGGTTGCCAATCGTTCTGCGCCAATCGAGTTGCTGAAGAAGTGCAATAAATATGAATTAAATGGTAAATATAAAACCGCGACAGGTGTTGTTTTCGGAGTTGTTTCGTTTGCATTGTTATTGTTGCCGCCGCTGCACCGTTGCAATTGTTGTTGCTGTTGCTCGAGTGTCGCGTGGATGTGTGTTGTTGTGCGACGGGTGTGTGTTGTGTTGTGCTGTTCCTCCACCAAAAAAAAAGGAGCTGCGAAAAAAAACACGGCAAATCTATTGATTTTTAACAATACGCACATGTATATACACACATAACGGTAAAGGGGGAGTTTGTTTTCCCACGCCTCCTTTTTGACTCAGCGGTTCAGCGATTGCAACAATCGGCGACAACAAAGGGGCACCACCGCCCCGCCCCCTGTGGCAGCAATCCACATGCACCACCCACCATCCCGTGTTGTTGTGTCTGGCTGCAGCTTCCTTTCCTGCGTTTCCTGCGTTTGTTTTGCCTGCGCGAGGACTTTTGGAGGCCAAGTTTACGTGTGCGCAATCAACCACGGACACGGGAACCCAGAAAAGGGGACACATGTAGGCAGTTAGTAGTGGGTTAATTTTAATTGCCCGCATTGATTTCGCTGTCAAACAAGGGTCACTATTAAACCGGAGGTCACCACACCTGCAGCACCATTAGGAATAGCCCCCCCAAACACATATTCATATGTAGTATACTATATGCAAAGTGATTAGGAATACCTACATATATTAGTTAAACATAACATAGGAATGCCCCTCTGCAGAATAGCCCAGAGTGGGGAGACATTTCTAAATAACGCAGCAAAACTATGTGCTATAGAATAGCCCCCAAAAGTAATACAGAATCAATCAAAACAAAGGGATTCAATATACACAAATAGTAGTTGTATAGGCAGTTTGAATTTCGATTAAAAAGATGAAACCGACCTAGTTAAACTGATTATATCCAGAATAGTTTTTTTCGTATCTTACTTTATGCAATTAAAAACTATATAGTTTAGACCTTTCATTACTCAAGCGACCCAATACCCGGCCTAAATAAAATATTTTAAAGTAAGCTACGATAAATTTTAAACATATTTCAAACATAAAGAGAGCTTAGACTTTGCATAAAAATATAATGCCGCATGATAGGGTATCGCAACCACTGCATCACCGACAGCGATGGCAACCTGTCCCTGACTTTTTGCTGGGCTGTGCTGCAGCGCAGTGATTCACTGCCGCCTTAGATCATCGACTAATCACCCATTCTCCTCCAGGCACTGGCCCACAGTGAGGCAGCAATCGCAGCAGCAGAAGCAGCAGCAGCGGATGCAGCAGCAGTGCTCGAACAGTAGTAGCTATCGAAGGAGCATCCACATCCCTCATCCCAGGAGATCCCAGTTGTTGTCCAGCCATGAACTCCAACTCCTGCAGCGACAGCAGCAACGAGTCCATGGTCAATCCGGCGCACATTCAGATGACCTTTGGCCAGCAGACGCAGCCCCAACCGCAGCAGCAGCAATCGCAGCAGCTGCAAGGACAACAGCAGCAGCAAGAGCGATATGTGTGGGAGATGCGCACTCGTAGTCCAAACGTGACGCCAGCCAGCACGGTGCTTAATTCGCCGGATCTCAATGCCGAGCTGTCCTACGTTCCGATGCAGGGTCTTTCGCCATCCGGCGGAGGCGGTCAGGTGGCTGGTGGTTATGGTTTGAATGCGGCCCGAGATTCCGGCGGCTATTACTACCAGCGACCGCATTTGCATCAAATCCGGCTGGGCAGGAGTCCAGGCAGTCAGTTCGAGTCTCGGGATGTCCTGCCACAGGTGAGAGAAACTAAAAAACACTTTTACACACAATAATTATATTTTTCTTTATTTTCTTCAAGGGATTGGCCAGTCCCGGCTCACCAACGGATGTGGGCAAGGCGGACGGCCAGTGCCTGCGGGATGGCGAGATCGTGGTTTTCGACGACATCGACACCAACTGGATGAACAAGGCATCGAGTGGTCAGCGACCGGGCAGCAACGAGGATGTCCTCAAGGTGACCAAGATGATTGGCCAGCTGCCCATTGCCGAGTACGAGGGATCACCGCGGCGATTTGGCAGTCAGCCAAACACAAATACTATCACCTTGGGTGGTCCACGGAAACGACCGCCAGGATTTCCGCAAAGAGTTTCGCCCACAACCAGTGCTGCAAATGCAACTGCAAATGCGACAAATGCCTCGGCCAAGGCTTCCGTGGGCAACCTAATCGATCTGATCGATCACGAGGAGGAGCGTTCGGGGACGCTACGCGAGAAGACCCCGACTTTCGATTACCTATACGAGTTCTCGGAGACCAGAAAGGTGCTGGAGGAGTTCTTTAAGGCGAATCCGGAGGATGAGAAGCGATACACGGACTACACCACAGAAAGCGGCGACGATGTGGCCAGTTCGGTGAGTATAAAGGCATTCAAGTGGATCAATATACCCATTTAACACTTTTTTTTTTGGGTAGCAGCAACAGGAGTACCCGGCCACACCCATGGAGCAGGCATACATTGGCCAGCGGCTGGCGAGAATACCCAAAGATGAGCTGTACATGGTGCACCGGTCGCCTATTAAAAAGCCAGTGAGTCATCTCAAAATAAATTTAATTTAACTTGCTCACATGCAACTTACTTCTAGCCCAGTGAACAGAATCCAGCGACTGTTTACCAGGAGCACAATGACATCGAGCTATATATCGATTCGAATAGTCGCAGCAGCGGCGATCTGGCGGACACGGAATTGGAGGCCAATCTGCGGCGGCACTCGAGAAACTTCACCCTGTCGCCGGAGACTACGGATTACGATTCGAATTGCGGCGACCTGGACAGTCTCTCCAACGACATCAACTGTCCCACGGATTATGGCAAGCTATATACGAGCATGCCTGTCTTGGAAGATGGCCTCAGCAGTGGCCACGCTTCCGATACGGAGAACAATGTGTCCGTGGTCTGTGACAAGCAGCAGTCGTCCCAATCCCAGCCCGTCCACGAGCACAATGGGAATGGTGAGCGACTGGAGAACGACTACAATGTGATGAGTGCCAGCATGGCCACTCTGACCACAGATGCCTCGCAATCGGCGCTGATTAGCGACTTCGCCTCGCTGCCCATGCCGCCGGCTCCGTCTCCATGCTCGCCGCCCCAAATCGAGATCGCCGATGCCAGCGAATCCATGACCATGGCCTCAGAAGCAAATAATCCATTGGACAGTCACTACGGAGCAGTTTATGCGGCCGCTTTGGGAGGTTCTTTAACAGAACAGACAGGAGAATCGGTACTGGGGGTGACTTCAGTGACTGCAGGAGGATCTCTGCCATCGCATGCTGCGTCGGAAATCCAGGAGGCCATGAAGGAGATCCGTTCGGCCTTGCAGCGTGCTAAAACGCAACCGGAAAAGCTGAAATTCTGCGATGAGGTGCTGCCGACCGATCCGGAATCGCCGGTTTGGGTACCTCGGAAGACAACGACGGTATCGGTGGCCCAGGCTGCTGCGGCGGCGGAGGATGAACCAGATACGGACCTGGAAACGGATCGATTGCTAGGTCAGCAGCGGCATGATGAGCAGGATTTTTTTGCGGATCAGGTGAGGAATATAAATATATCCCCATGTGCAGTTTGTTAATAATCATTTTTTGTAATCCCGCAAAGCCCCTTTCGGACAGTAACGCCAACGAGGGCACGGAGATCGCCACCAATGGGCATCTGAATGGCGCGGCAGACAACAACAACCCGAATCCAATGCCTAATGCCAAGCCACAGACCTACTCGACGGCCACCATACGGCAGGGCATCGGCACCTCCCTGACGCCCAATTCGCCGGACATCTGCCAAATCGTGGGCACGGCTGACATATCCATCAGTTCGCCGGAGAAGCTGCAGTTCAGCAAGAGTCCTACGGGATCCATCAAGTCGCTGAAGGATTCGGCCAACTCGGACAAAAAGGCCAAGTCGCGAAACAAGGAGGGTAAGCATGCTGGAATTTGATGTAGTTTTACTGGGCAACGCCCCCCGATTTTTCGTTTACTGATATCGAAATCCATTCGACATTTCACGCTGCAATCTGTACCCATTAAATGCTGATATTATGTAAGTCGCTGTTACCAGGCAAATAGTTCGCCATATTTTTGTTTATGACTGCACTTCGTTTGTAAAAAGCAAACATTTTTTATTTCAAATCAGAAACCAAGAATCCTATTACCCCATTGTCTTAATAACAATAAGTGTACATTACCCTTTAGGTCTCTTGGAACCAAAAGTTCTCATCGAGGGCGTGCTGTTCCGGGCCAGATACCTCGGATCCACTCAACTCGTCTGCGAGGGCCAGCCGACCAAGTCGACCAGGATGATGCAGGCCGAGGAGGCGGTCTCCAGGATCAAGGTAAGTAGGCTAAGCCCCGTGGAGCACTACAAAACCACCTCCATCCAAGAAAACCCCGCTAGGCTATGCTCTATGTGTGTGTCTAAAACTTTCTCGTTCGCTTTTCTCGTTCCCTGCTGCGCATTCCTCTCGATAGGCTTTGGTAAGCGATCGTTGGCCCCTTAATCGTTGCAAAATAAAACCCTATTTAAAGTATTATTTGTTATAAAATGCTTATTCATATTTTATTCTTACCAGGCTCCCGAGGGCGAAAGTCAGCCGAGCACTGAAGTGGACCTGTTCATATCAACCGAGAAGATAATGGTGCTGAACACAGATCTCAAGGAGATTATGATGGACCATGCGCTGCGCACCATATCCTATATAGCCGACATTGGTGATCTGGTTGTGCTAATGGCTCGTCGCAGGTTCGTGCCCAATAGTGTGGTGGATCCAGCGACTGCCAGTCCACTTGGTGATGTCCCCAGTCCGGGAATGGGCGAGGATGGGTCGCCGCCCAAGGAGCCACTCAGCAAGCACAATCGCACGCCCAAGATGATCTGCCACGTGTTCGAGAGCGATGAGGCGCAGTTCATAGCCCAGTCGATCGGACAAGCCTTTCAGGTATATATTCATTTATTCACTATCAAATATAGTCCCACTACACCTAAGAAAGTAGTATATTAACGAAAATCATTGAAAATCACATTTTTGATATTTCACATTTTTCATAATTATTTGCATTGCTATCGTAAACACACTGATAGTTTGGGAACCTTAAGTTTATGCCTATAGCATTGTTAAGAATGTGAAATCATCTTGACCGAAACCATAAATACAATTCTGCATAAACTTAAACAAATATTATTTTCAAATATATTAAGAGGTATTGAAAAAAATACTACAAAATTTGTTTCCCTACTTTTCTTCAGAGAAACAAAATAAGCACATATGTAATTAAAATCCAAAACATTATTTTGTATTTATTAATTTAATATTCGTTGCTAACTAGGTGGCCTATATGGAGTTTTTAAAGGCAAACGGCATCGAGAACGAGAGCCTGGCTAAAGAGATGGACTACCAGGAGGTGCTCAACAGCCAGGAGATCTTTGGCGACGAGCTGGAGATCTTCGCCAAGAAGGAGCTGCAGAAGGAGGTGGTGGTGCCGAAGGCCAAGGGCGAAATTCTGGGCGTAGTGATCGTGGAGAGTGGCTGGGGCTCCATGCTGCCCACCGTGGTGATTGCCAATCTGATGAGCTCCGGCGCGGCCGCCCGCTGCGGCCAGCTGAACATCGGCGACCAGCTGATCGCCATCAACGGCATGAGCCTGGTGGGACTGCCGCTGTCCACCTGCCAGAGCTACATTCGTAATGCCAAGAACCAAACTGCCGTCAAGTTCACCGTTGTGCCCTGTCCGCCTGTCGTCGAGGTCAAGATCCTGCGACCCAAGGCGCTGTTCCAGTTGGGTTTTAGTGTTCAAAATGGCGTGGTGAGTCGGGCATAACATGACAGTTTTTTTAAATTTAATGTACTCTCAATTTTTTCAATTTCCTTGCAGATCTGCAGCCTTTTGCGTGGAGGAATCGCTGAGCGGGGCGGAGTACGCGTTGGCCACCGCATAATTGAGATTAACAATCAGAGCGTAGTGGCCGTTCCACACGATACCATTGTCAAGCTGCTGTCATCCTCAGTGGGCGAGGTAATAAATTAATTCGAAAGCAATTTGAAACCGGGGACTAACAATTATTTTATAAACAGATCCTGATGAAGACGATGCCCACGTCCATGTTTCGTTTGCTCACCGGCCAGGAGACGCCAATATATATATAAATATATGAATCTGTTCACACGCCTGCTCTGGAATCGAAAAACTATAAATTCGTCATCTGCAATCAACAAAAATCGAATCGACTGGGAATCGATTCAAAAATAGACCAATTATTAGCCTTATATTGATAAATGCACATACAGCATTTTTGGTTTTTACAAAAGGATAATGTTAGTCCTAGCCTATTTTAATGAGTCATTTATTTGGTTGAGAATGTGACAATTTGTAAATCGATTAAGCCTTAAATGAGATTAATTGTTCGTCGTTAATCGTTCAACTGCCCAATATTGATATACATGCTAAGTGCAATGGAGATTATTATTATTGTTCCAGCAAATATTACTTTTTGGTCATTTTTCCCATCTTTGTATATGAAAAAGACTGAATTTAAAGCCAGTGCGAGTGTATGTGAGCAGTCATTGTAAAGTATTCAAAAAATGGTAAACCCAATGTCCCCAAAAAAATATACCCAACCTTCCCATTATTCCCTCGCATCCAGTAGCTTAAGCATTCGATTGAATTTACTTGCAAGCAATTATTTATGATATGATCTAATCCATTATTTGTCATGTAAATTAACCGTACTTTAGTTTTTTAACTACATTTATAATTTTCGATAAAGAGAAACAAAAAGCAACACACCTTATGCCAAAAAAGAGTTAGATTTCGTTATACTTATTATTGTATAGAGCCATTGCGGATGATTATTGCAATACCATTACCGATATTTATATTTAATAAATAGCCTTAGAAAAACGAAGCCATGCCTGCAAAACAACAAACAAAATAAATGCATTTAAAACGCGTCAGAACAAAAAATAACCAAGCGCATATTGATTCTAATTGTATATGTCTGTACAAGAAATCTGCACATTTCTCGATTGATAATTGCCATATACATAACGATATATACTCATACGAATTATGATAAATCTAAATCGAAAACAATAAGCAAAACAGCAAAAGTAATACGAAGAACAATAATTTCAGCATTGTCTAGTTTCTGTTAAGCGAGGGCATAAATGTATAAGAAAGAGATGGAGCCACACAATAGACAGAGATGGCGCCATAGGGAGCGAAAGAGAGGGAGAGAGAGAGAGAGAGCTTATTTTTGCATACTTTAAGAAGCGACAAACAAAAGGCAAATAAACCACAGAAAGCAAATAATTGAAACCAATATGTATACATATGTTGTTAATCTAAATGGAAACGACTTAACTAAAAAAATATTTTAAATATTTCAAGTGCAGGTAACAACAAAAGACGCAAGTTAATAATATTTATATACATATATATATAATACTTCTGATCGCCATTCGGAAGCGCAGGTGCAATATTTTTGAAAAACATAGACACACAGAGCCACAACAATTAATTAATAAATTTCTAAGCTACTCGGGACACGGCAACAACACTAAGGAACCCACTAACGAACTCTCTGCTACTGCGCCTCTAACTAACTTCTAAAACCAAACACTAATCGTATACTACCTAATGCAATTTATTTATTAATACTTAACACGTGACCGAATACAAACAGCAGCGAGAAACAAAAATAAACTACATTTATACACAAAAGTTAAGTAAAGTTTTGGGTTTGGGTGGGGATTATGAAAATGTTTTTTGGTAAGTTTATAGTTAATATCTAATTATACAAGCAATACATGTAGTTATATTTTTAAATATATTTACCTTTTCTTCTGGTAATTAATTGTTTTAAAGCATTTTTAAATTCATAGGCTTATAACATTTTTATTTCTTTAATTAATTGTTTTAAAACATTTCTTATTTTATCAGTTTTCTGTTGTTTTCAGCAATGTTTTCAATGGAATCGCTGTTTTTGCCGAGTTGTTTTCGATTAAGTCCACCCATAAAACATTAATTGATTGCAAAGGGTGGTGGGGGGTCCAAAATATTTTTTTTTTTTGTTGACGCAATTGCAGTGGAACGAACTTTATTTATATGCGCGGCCCATGTGAAATGTGAAAAAGTCTCGCTGCAAGCAACTTTTGATTTACGGCGGAGCTTTCACAATTTCATGGGGAAACAAAACTCAATTTGTTGGACTCTGTTTCCGGCTCGAGGCGAAAAAATTGTTGCTCCAATTACGCAGAAATTGCACTGGCTGCAATGCCACACAGAAAGAACTAAAAGCATACATGAATTGCCTCCACAAATAATGGGATGTGTTTTTGGAAACAGAAAATAACATTTAACATCGGCGAACAGTTAAATGAATGACCGTTTGTGTAGCTGAGGACCTAAACTACTGATTCCAGGTTGATTTGGAAAAATTATATTTTTTGATCAATTTTCGCTTGACTTATAACACTAGGTTTTTTTGCGAAAATTTGAGTAAATTAAATTTTTAAGCTGTGAATGCCAATCGATGGGAAATTTTGTAACGATTTCAACGAGGTATGATATTCCAATATTTAACTATTATTTCATAGGGCTTTGATAAAAAAAACCGAAATTTAATTTGATTTCTTCAGCTTCAGTATATTTAGTATATCTACTTATACTTATAAAGTTTTTTTTTTCTCTGGACATTTTCTTTCTGTGCACACCTTTTTACTACAAATGTGGCCCAGAAAAACTTTAAATTTAAAAATATTTTTACAAGTCTTTTGCGAAAATGGGATTGTAATTTTTTGCCTCGGGGAAATGCAAAAGCAAGAGAAAATATTAATGTGCGATGCACGTTTACAACCATGTTTATTTTTTTTAAATCGAATGAAAAACGTCATTGTGGTTGCGGTTGCAAGATGAAGGTATTTTCATCTTTTGCCATTTTCGCATCGAAATCGTATGTAAATATTTATTAATTAAAGTCATTATTGAACGAAAAAAGACTGTAAATGGAAATTATTCATAAAACACAATTGCTTCGACCATGGGCAACCCCATAGGTATAATTATATATAATAATTAAATAACAATTAATAAATATTAATAGTTGGGTATGCCATTTAAATACAAATACACACATTTAAACGTCCCTTTTTTACCTGTTGCAGTAAGGGCATCAAAAACATACATCCATTTAGCCAGAGGAAGGGACATTCTCGGCTTTCTTTATTGTTTTTCCGCAGAAAATGCATTCAAATGGCCATGCAGCTGTCATATATCATGCTGCACCATATCAGATCCTTTGACCAGCAAGGACTCGGACTCCAACTGCCGTCCATTCCGCACCTCCTTTCCGCATCCAATTTGCGGTAGGAGGTGGCCATTTGTGTGGCTTGGCTTTCCTCGCTTTATTGCCATTGTTGGCTTTGTTTTCGCTGTAAATTAAGTGACAAAAAGAGTGGAGTTCGCTTGCCCTTTTCTCGTGTACTGAACAAACACAGTGAGTACTGGCTATATATTTCCTTATTGGTTTTACAAAATATTTGTTAAATTAGTAAATCAAATAATTATGTATAGTTTCTTATAAGCAAACATATTGTAACGTTCTCTTTAGCTACATCTTACATTACACGGTTTACATATTGTTACATTACATTACATGTATTTTAAACACTCATTTTCTACCTAAAATTTGTACATTACTTGCTTACCCATAATTAATACCCATAATTTAATCATATATTTTTAAACTTGGAACTAATTCCAACCAAATATCAATAATATTTCGATTTAAACTTAGTTTGGGAAGATTTCTGTAGTACGCCGGATTTGATCTTATAAATAAATTTTCATTGCTTTTTAATATAAATAAAATAATTTAAATGAATTTCTTAAAGTATATATGCTTAAGCAATGTTTCTAAATTGTCGGAACTATAAAAAAACTTTCCATTAGAAACCAGTGTTTACTGTCTCCTTCATGTATTATGTGTTGTTCGTTTGACAATTCATCTGCGACGAAAGTGGAATTTAATATGCGCTGTCCTCTGATTCCGCATCTGTCACGCCCCCTCTTTTAAACCGCCCTTTTTGGAAGCGTAGAGCCACAGCAAACTTCATTAAAATGCGATGTGGTCAGTAAGCCACGTGTTTGACATTTTCGCACCTTTTTTGAGCAAATTAATTTGCCATCAATGTCATAGACTGCAATCGTTTATGAAATATCACCAGATAATTGTCAAAGGTATTAATAGTTATCAATTTAGCCGCTTAAAATGGCAAAATATCAACATGAGCAAACACTTAAAAATAAATGCCAAAAAATAAGGTTAACAATAGAAAAAAACCACGTTATATATTATTTTAAAATTTTTGAAAAACAAAACCAATTAAATCCATTAAACTTTTAATGCAAGTAGTAAATCAAAATAATAACATAAGAGGCATCTTATAAATCTGGCTTTATTAAACCAAATTATCATCACAAAACTTAGACAAAGATCTCATTTTGCAATTTTGTATTTCCCTGTGCCATAAAGAAACTATGAATAATTTTATAAATTTGCCAAAGGAGTTCCTTCAGCATGGAACCTTGCAAATTCTGCTCCTCAACTTTGTTTCTTGGCAAAAGGAAAAGTTTTTCGCACATGTCGGGATGATGGAAGGGGGCAGGGGTGGTGGCTGGGACGAGTTACAAGGGGTTAACCTGAGTTAAAGTTGAATATTTGAACTTGCATATAATGTGTTAAATAAGTTGTCTTTTGCGCCGTGCCGCACGTGGCGTATACTTCATATTTCCCAACTGAATCGCAGTCGCTGTCGCTCCGCCTGTCAGTGTTTGTTGCTTTTGCTTGTGTGCGTGGGTGGGTGGCTTTAAGGTGGGATTTTTAGAAGGGGGTGGGGGGAGGTGTTGTGTTTGGTGATTCGTATTTGGCATGACCTTGCGTTGCTTGGCCCCACCCAAGGTTGATGGCGGTTTTTGCCACTCGAAACGCAGCAAAACAAAACAAAACCGAACAATTAATGCAACTGTGTTTTCGTGCCTCATTTGCATGCAGTCAAGGCAGCTGCATCGTGTTTCCGTTTCCCCGTTAAAACCCCAATTAGCCCGCCTTAATCAACAGCCATAAGCATTTGCTCTGTACTATTTTTTTTTGTGGGGATTTTATTTCGGCCTAGAACACAAGTCAAAATGTTTCTCTCGCTCACGGGAAAATGGTTTCGTTTTTGGTTTACGAGCAATCACAGACACTTTCCACGGTCACCACTCTTTTCCCTGAAAACTGTCGAATGGCCTTTTCCGTGTCCCTTTTTTTTACTGCCCGCAATGATGCCAAAAAGTATGCTACAAAAAGTTGATTTTCACCCACGTACGTGTAAAACACACACGCGCTGTCGCGGAAACTACAGTGAAAACTCGCAGAAACCGTTAGATGTGGTCCTTGCTTAAGTTACAATTATTACGAAATTGTTATCGTTTTTATTTCATTTGTGTTTTTAATTTGTTGTATTAAACTATGTATATATAGAATTGATTAAATAATATCATGCTGAAGCTTAATTTTTAGACCACATTTTTAAGCAACCACATTTTACAACTAGAAATATTTAAATAAGTTGCTACCTTAGCAAACTAAATATCAGCAACCCGAAGGGTTTCACACTTAAAATTTCTACTGTAGCTGCACACACAAACAATTGAAAAACCAGATTCGTCCGAATTATGGAGAATTTTGCGCAAATGTTTGTGGCCAAGTCGTTTCATTTCCTTTTCCGTTTATGATTACCCGTCGATGGAGAGTTTTGTGTGCACTTTCAAAGCTTTCTATTCTCACATTCAATTTAAGTTTATGATTTTGTGTAAAACGTATATGTCTACAGCAGTTGAACAATATAACATAGGAATATGCGCATATTTTTTAAGATATATGAGCTGTGGTCCCAAGATGCCCATAAATTCAAGCGGTTGCAGTTTGTGATTTAAACAAAGGACTCGCTAAATTTCAGATTTGGGCTAAAGATTGAGTAGGATCGTAAACTAGCATTGAAATATGAGAATTTTATTGTCACAAGCTAATATTCTTCCGATTTTAAAGTAAGTTTTACTATTAAAAATTAAGAATTGAAAAAAAGAAAGAAAATCATTGAAAAGTTTTTAACAACAAGTTAGTAAAGAATAAGAAACCTAAAACCAAGCTGGCCCGGATCAAAACAAGACATATCCTTTTATTTGTCTTTGCATAACAATCTCTATTCTGCATTTTGATATGCCATTAGGGTTGTAAAATTCAGCACTTTCTTACAGACTATTAAATTCGCAAGGATATCGAGAATGTTTCTGTCTGAAGGACATCAGCATGACGCCCTTGCGCGAAACTCCACGCTTCATGTTGTCAAGTTTGCTCTATGAAGCAAATGTAGTTCCTCTACTTTCTGATTCTAGAAACTTATATTTCAATAATTCACTTTGATAAGTTAGAACTAATTATTTTTTTTAAATTGATTTATTCCGCGTTAATCCCGTTTAGGATGCACATGAGTAAAGGTCATAAGCTAGGAACTCCGTGCTAAATTGAGTTTCATGGTTTTGCATATTTCAAGGAAAGCCAATTTAATTAAGTTTACCTCGCGTTTTGTTTGGTTTGCTTCACATTTTCCGTTGTGTTATTTTTTTTTTGAAACCAGTCATTCAACCTTTCTAGAACATGAACCTTTGACTACCCAACACCCACAAAATCTTTCCTTGTCCTCAAAAACCGAGAAAAACTGTTCCCTGTGGCGTAGTAAATTAGATTTCATTCATAAATCGCGGACTTCCCCTGAGGACCGACTCCTGCAAGTTAGGGGAAAATTATCCGCGCAGACGCAGTCCTCACTGTACCCAGCTGGGGTAGCATGAAATAGTGGGAAGGATTTCAATTGGGGAAAATAATGGTAGGGAAATCAATTAAGAGAATGCCTACTCTCTTAAATTTTAAATGGGAATGGTTTTTGCTTATAATAAAGCTTTATTTTCTTAATTCTTCTTAGTTTATTTCCTAACTCTTTTTGACAATTTTTTCTTTCTATAAAGCAAGAAAAATATGTTTGTGGTTAAAAATAAAAACTGGTCTACGCCACCTGGATGAACATAAATTTTAATCAGAGGCAACAGTGCGTATGAGTGATAAGCTTTGATGTCATGGAATCAAATCAAAGCAAGTGTACAAATTACCTAAATGATACCTAAAATTGGGCTTAAGGTAATATTAGGATTAGTATTAACGCAGTTAATTTTTACCCTGTTTAGGTAATTTTAATTTTTAAAAAAAAGCCAAACTTTAACAATATGTTATGTAGAATGCTATGCTAACTATAAGTAAAGTAGTATAAGAACAGAAAATGATCCCATTTTTGGACAAAGTCTATACTTTATCGCCCGTCTGGCAGCCTGTCATCGCTTGGCATTCCCTGCACATCCGCAACTTCAATCTGGACATCGACAGTAGACTGGAACTCGGAATCGCAACTACTTATCTACTCATTGTATTTGCACGCTTCGCTGACTCTTGCGACACTAAGCTGTCAATGGAAAGGAAGGGGGCTATTGGATAAAAAGAGAAGGCACGTTGTCGGTTAAAAAGGGACATACAAAAATCAGAAAGAAACCACATTAGAGGCGCTTTTGCAGCCAATTGCTGCATAAACTGAAGAAAATCACTGAAAACAAGTCGAAGTAAAACCAAGTAAAATGGAAGAGGGGAGAAAAAATATGGCCATGAAAGAAATGGGTAGTGGACGGTAGAAAGAGTGGGGTAGTAGTGGACAGTATAAGGATACTGGAGAAGCAGATTAGATGCTCTGGTGACCGCCAGCTGCTCAGGATTTGTCGCCGTAGAAATCACATAAAGATATTACAAAATTGCATCACAGGTGATTCTACCTTGTCTCTTTTGCAGGTTTTATAAAGCTTTTGTGGGATTATGGCACATCGATTTCATAAATTTTCACATGCTATTGCCTTGACCGGCACGTGGATTAAAAATAAAAAACCCAAAGGAGATTTGTCAAAAAATCAAGCTAGAAAACCGGCTTAAAATCCTTTTAATGTTTACAAGTATAGTACAGCATTTTTAAAGTATTTATCGAAATATTTTATAAGTATTCCTGCAAATTAACATTATTTTGTTATTCAAAAGAGAAGTGGTATTATACTTAGACTTTACACAACTGTCTAAATAATGTATACAAAATTGCTGCCTTTAAATTGGTGTAGAGCATTTATTTCTGCATTTGCTAGCATTAAATTGGCCAATTTACTTGCATTTAATTTAATTTACATAGCAGCAATCAATTCTTCATTAATTTTTTACATCGAACCACGCCCCCAACCCTTTAAAAGTACAAAATAAACACACTGGGCGAATAGTTCGTTCAACCCGTAATTGCTGGACGAAGGACGAAGGACGCAGGACGTGGACGTGCTCATGTCCTGCGGCGCATAAACCAAATGAGCGGAGCCTTCAGCTGTTAACTGTTAACAGAGGGCGGCGGCAGGGGCAGCGTTAGTGGGCCAAGGGGGTCAAAAGGGTATGGTGTTATTTGGGGAAAGGGGGGTAGGGGGTCGCCGCCAATTATTTTGAAACAAATTGTCAATAAATGAAACAGAACTTTTAGATTACTTTCGCCTCTCTTCTTGGTTTTTTTTGTTGCTTTTTGTGTAGCCCCTGCACACCCCCCTTCAAATATACATGTTCTTTAGTTTGAGCGCCTTTGGGGCGCCATCTCATTTACATAGACAAAAGACCAGGGATCTCAACGAAGGCCTGGACTTAACCCATTTGCCTGGCTTAATATATTTAAATAACCCTCAAACTGCACCTCAGTTTTTTCCAGTTTAAATTCTTACCTAAAAGTCCAAAAATATTCTCAACAAATACAACCTACAAAAAATATTTTAAAATTAGGAAAGGATCATTTCAGTTTAAGCTTACAAAATTAATATAGGAGGCTATGAAAAAAACTTTTTTTAAAGTTTATTACTTGTTACAATTTTGCATACCTAATTTATTTTGTTTATAAATCTTAAATGTTTTTAAAATTCAACTTGATCTTAAGAAAAGTATTATACTGCAAGCCATACTAAGATTTAATAATCGTGGTTCGCAAATACGTGGATACATAAATAAATACAAATTGTTAAAACGTTAACTTAAATAAAGTGTGGACAAATGATACCGGGGCTTAAAATGGGTTAAGACAGGCCAACTTTATTCCAGCTGCGTCATCATCGACAGCTTAACAGTTTGCTCTTCGTTTTTCTCTCACCAAATATTATTCCTAAGTTCTTCTATTTTTTGATGATTAACCTTTATCGCCGCCTAGCTAAATTAATTCGATTTACGCTTTATGGTTTTAGTTAATTTGCAAAGTTACAGCGCAGCTGCTCTTTGGCACTTTTCGATTTCATTTTATTAGTTCCCTGCAGTTACATTCTTTGAAGAGTGGAAATTTTAGGACTGCGTCTTAAATAAGATATTGTCTGCATTCGTGCTTTGTTGTTAAAACTTTGTATACACTCAGAAAAAAATTAATAAGTATCTTAAGGTATAAAGCTATGGAGATTTAACAAATCTATACATTAATGGGACTATGGTTCATATTGAATGGACAAGTAAGGATTAATAGCGAATATTGGAAATAAGGGCCACATTAAAATACAATTCGTTTGTCAATTCGACAATTACCAGATAATATATATTCACAATGACAATAAAAGATACATATTTAAAAAATCAAAGACAACATTTTACAGCGCAGCAACACTGAAAATGTATTTTGGAATTAAAAATAACACTAAAAAATGTTGTAGATTTTCTTAGAATAATTTTATTGTAAAAGATTCTTGATTTAAAAAAACTAGAGACGAAACTTTTTTTATAAGTACCCAGAAAACCTTTAAAAAAAAACAATATTTTCAAATTAAATGGTTATTCTTAGAAAACTTTTCCATTTTTTTGGGCGACTGTAAAGGGCTTCGGCAAAGTTCTTGCCCACCTTCTGATGTCTGTTCCCTGGCCATATGTCAATTTAGCTAATATTGTTGACGTTTATGATGAATTTATGTGCGCTGCGCTTTTGTCTCACAACCGAAAGAGACGGCCTGAGGACGTGCGAAAGAGAGGGCTAGCTGCGAGACAGCCCAAGGCAAACAAAGCCATTAAAAAGCCAGCACAACAATATTACAACCTTAAATGTTTATAAGGAGCAGCCAACAACAATGGCAGAAACGACAACGACAGTGAAACTCAATTTGTACTTAAGCCAGTTCAGACAAGTTGAGAAAATCAAAGGTCAGGGGTAAATGGTGCATAAAACACATAACCAACAACTAACAACTTTTTGACAGCACATTGGCACTTGAACTTCCAGCAAAATGGAAAAATAGAGGGCTGTTCACCACTCAATTTGCCTATAGTGCCACGAAGAAGAAGAAGAACAGCCGATGGCCAACGGATATAGTCATATCATATATATGCATAACGACTAGCGGTAAACGGTAATGGCCAGCGATTAATTGGAATTTTATCAGCAACACACTGCCACAAAAATATGGTAAATATAAAGCATCAACACTTAGTTCGATCCCATAATGTTTTAACATTTATTGTCCATAGGAAGGACAAATATTATATAATATATAATAAAAACTAATATTTTATTTTATGGTTCAGCTTTTATATCGATTATTACTTTCTTTATTTATTGCGAATTTAATTTATAGTTTATTGAATATAATATTTCGGTTTATCTTTAAAATGTTATTTTCACATCATTATACCTATTACTAGCTTATGTTTTAAATGTTTGAATTTAATTAACTTCTTATAATAAACAATTTTAATCTTGCATTCAAACCGAAGATCCATATACATTCTTTATTTATCTTACGGATTGATTTTTATTAAAAAATATAATACATAATATATAAACTTAAGTCATATAAGTGATAGTTGCCTGTTAAAAATAGCCTTCAACTTATTAAATGGTCTGTTAAGAAAGATTAGGGCCCCGAGTTAACCGCTTAGCCCAATCAAATTTGATTTATTTTACACATGTTCCCCTGACGGACAGAACCCAATCTGTGATTTGAATTCCCATTCCCGGCACTATCCCACGTCCATTGTCGGTTAGCGTTGGCCCATCAATGTCATCATCATCGTTCTCATCATCGCCACCAGTCAACCGGATTCCATTTCTCTGGGGCATCTTCTCGGCAAATATTTGCCGAGGTAAATGGCTGTAATTTAATCTTCAAATTTGTTTCAATGAAATTTTCTCAACTCTGCTCCGTTGCCTTGTCTTCTTTTGTTTTTTGTTTTTTGCCCCTCCCTAGTTTGGGTCACTTTATTTATATAGTATTGCGTATTTATTTAGTGCTTTTCCGATTTCTTTTTTTTGTTCTTTACCCCATGGCGGATGCGTAATGCAATTGCATTGGATTCCTTGGGACACTTTTCATGTTCCATTTGTCTGTTGAATAGGTTTGGAAAGTTTTGCCGGCGAAGTTTGCCCAATAATGGGGACTACCTCAATGAAAAACGTATTTGAGGAAAACGGGAAGAGGGCCATTTGTCATTCAGCTTGTTGCTTTCCGGAATCTGCGGTGATTTTCGCACTCTAAATCTATACATCAGAAATATATAATATAGGATGATGAACTCAAATTTAAAAGTAAAAGCAATTAATTTGACATAGTTTTATACTCAATTAAAATCTATTTTTTATAATAACAAGTTAAATAAAATAATTTAGTATATTAAATGCAACATTTTTTGTATGAAAATATAGCATACTTTCCAGGGTAGTCAAACTTTCTTCTATTTCTGCACGGTTATCCTTTGTTTGTTTAAGTTTGCCATGGCTCACAGGAGAAAAAGGGGAAAGCCGAAGGCCACTGGGGTCCTGTAAATGTCGCAGTCGATTTGTTTGTTGGTAAAGAGCGCATAGTGGGTGGTTGGGGCGGCCTGGGTGGCCACCCACACCAAGGTCGTTTACGCCGGTTTTGGCATTCAGAGTAAAATACGCGTAAAATGATCGGAAAATCTACTGCCAACAACAAACACCCACTTGTGCCCAAATGTGTGTGTGTGTTTGTTTCATAACCCACAAACACCAATACCAAAACGCCTTTGTTTGCCACCCACAAAAGAAACAAAGTGTCAAATTTCATTTTATTTTTACGCCTCTCGCTCACTCCACCGCCCGTCGGCATCGTTACCTCCCTCTCGCACATATGGCATACGTCCGATTTTGCCTGCCATTTATTTGTCTGCATATTTGGCGTCTGATTCCCATTACTCCCTCTTTTGATACCCTGGCCTTTTCCTCTTTTATCAGCGACACAAAAAAACAGGTCTGCTTTTTTAACGGCATTGTGTATTACGAAAAAATATTTCGGAAAACTCATAAATTTTTAAAGCAAAAGGAATTAATTGTGTAAGTTCCGAAGTATTTGTTAAAAAAGTTTGAATTGTTAATATTTCTTTAAATATTATATATTAAATAAAAAATAAAATTAAATAATATTTTTCAAAATGAATACCTTTCAAACTGAAATATATAAAAAGCTTGTTCTAGGGTATTTCCAAAATCGATTTAGTATTTCACTCGTCCCGCATTTCCATTTCTCATTTGAATTCAGATTTAGTTGGTTTTCCGTTGGTGTCGCTGTGCGTTTTGCTTTGCAATTTGTTTTATTTACAGGCATTAAATTACTTTAAATGTTTTTGCACATTCGCCCACGCATTTCGTAATTAATTTCATGCGTGTGTGCCCAGGAATACAATGGATTTTGAGGGACAGGGAATGCGCCCTATCAATGGAACTTCTTCGACTCCACTAGCCCTCCCCCATTTATCGCACTTCCTTTGACTGGTCCACACTTTATCATCATTAATTTTACAGTTAAAAGAAAGCGTTGAAATTCCATTTAACTCAACACCCCCCAAAACATCAGCCCCATGCTGCATTTCCATCTTATTTAATCATGTGCGCATACGGGTCGCCATATAATATCGCCAGACATATTATTTCACACACACGGTGGGTAAGCGGAATCGAGAAGTATGCATATATACAAAACAAATAAATATGGAATAAAAGAAATCATTGATTTAAGCAATGTGAATAAATATATTTGATACATGTATATATGCATATAATTGTCAGTTATTTTTCTGAATATGGTTACATACTAACGCAAAAAATATATTTAAAATAACTACGTTGAAATCGTAACATTTGTTTTTACACATAAAAGCACGTAAATTATTTATTTCACCAAAAAAATTAATTATTCACGGAAATATAAATTAAAAAAGGATTTTGGTGAACAATTAAATAAATAAATAACATATATAAATATTCAATTAAAGCTCATTGTTGTGAAAGTAAACGATAATCATATTCGTAATTCGCATCTTGTTCCACGGTGTCCTACTTCCTGCCCTTCGTCCTCGTCCTTTTCGGTTGTCCTCATTAATGTGCGCCGTGTGCGCTTCAAATTAGGCACGCAAAGCGTTCCCATTAAAAAGGAGCACAAAGGATCCGCGGAGGAGGTAGGAGCAAGGATAGCTACAAGCAGAAAAGGCAGAAAAAACCAAAAGAAAAAGGAACCCACTGAGAAACGAATCTGTCGCATAATTACAAAAAAATTTGTCAGACACGGTGGGAAAGTGGAAAAGCGGGACTCCAAGGCTTTTATGTGGAAATGTCTAGACGCTGGAGGACCCAGCTGATGGATGAGGGCGGTACGAAGGACGAAGGATGAACCATATGTCAAAGCGAAATGGCTGCCAATCTTTTTATTTTCTAGTAATTGTTGTTACAAAATCAATATTTATTCCCTTGCAGAGGGTATTACAATTTCAGTCAAAAGTTGCAACGCAGTGAAGGAGACATTTGATCAGCATCACCAGGAGGGTCGATCTAGCCATGTCCGTCTTTCCTTTCGTCTGTCCGTCCCTCCGTTTCTACGCAAACTAGTCCCTCAGTTTTAACGCTATGAAAGCTATAAATCGGAACGAGCTGGATCGGGCGACTATATCATATAGCTCCCATAGGAACAATGGGATAATTCAAAAATATAGGAAATTTTTTTTTTATTTTTAAATTTTTTTTGAAGTTCTTTGGGATTTGGTAATATTTAAATATTATTAAATTACGGTTTCAATTAAGTTAAAATCGGACGACAATATCATACAGATGCCGTAGAAACGATGGCAAATCCTTGATGCACTGCATCCGGTCAAAGTAAGATGGTATCGCTTCGAGCCTCCTGAAACCGCTTCTCAATAACACACACACAATCTAAAAATCGAATTTAAATAATTAATTAGGTGAATTAATTTACAATGGTATAATCTACATACCTTGAGAGGTCCTTGATCCTGCATCCTGGTGCACAATCTAAGTCAGATGGTGATGATTTATCAGCTGGATCATCTGGATCCTCTCAAGAAACACACACTCAACTTCCGGTCATCTCAGTAAACTGATTTATGTGCTGCCACAACACATAGGTCGTAATTTTTTGGCTAGAACTGATTGGGAATTATAATTCAGAGGGCGAGAAAAAATTGACAATGACGATGACGTGGCCAATTGCACATTTTGTTAACATAGCATTACATGGATGTTATTTTACATTACATGTATATTATTTCACATTACATTGATGTTATCTAACATTTGTCAGGTGTTATTTTTAAATGTTAAATGTAGATTGTTAATTGTTGATTGTTGATTGTTGATTGATGAATGTTGAATGTTGTATGTTCACTGTTGACTGATGAGTGATTTTTGTTCAATCTTGATTGTTGATTGTTGACTGTTGATAATGATTGTTGATAGTTGATTGTTGAATGTTCCGTGTTGCATTTTAATTGATGATTGTTGACTGATGATTGATTATTGATGATTTTTGGGTGATGATTGTTTATTGTTGACTGTTTCATGTTGTATGTTACATGTTGCATGTTGCATGTTGCATGTTGCATGTTGCATGTTGCATTTAGCATGTTGCAATTTTCATTTTGCATGTTGCATGTTGTATGTTGCATGTTGCATGTTGCATGTTACTTTTTTCATGTTGCATGTTGCATGTTGCATTTTGCATGTTGCTTGTTTAAAGTTAAATGTGGCATGTTGTATGCTGTTGGATACTGATATATAGACAAAGTTCATTTTGTTTCATTATTTTTGTCCAAGTGCAAAGTTCCAGTCATATTCTTACCAATCTAAAGCTGATACATGTTATTGTAAATAGTATTTATATTATGGACGGCGGTTCACGTAGTGACGTATCGAATTTTTTTATAAAGGGTTCTCCTTAATCTGTGCCTAGCCCCTGAGACAGACGGATATGGCTAGATCGACTGTGCCCTTCTCTGCCTTGCAAACTTGTGACTGAAATAATAATACCCTCTGCAGGGGGATAAAAAAGGGGTTCTTAAGGCAATCTTTATAAACATAGTACACAGCTTAACAAACTTGACATTATAAATGAACAAGCAAAAAAAACACTTAATTTAAGCCCTTAATAACAGAAAATATTGTCAATATATTCCATGTGTGTAAAATAAATTATGATTTTGTATGTAACTACAGTACACAAGGCCATAAAGTACTCGCCATCAAAAGTGGTGATTCCATTCGATTGATTGTGGCTCTAAAATGAATCAGACTGAAATCCGTCTAAAATCTGCGACATTTAATGGCATGTAGAAGACCATGATGGGTCAGCATCAGCAGAAATAATAAAAACAACGAAAAGAGCTGGCCGTAAGGCAATTTAGCCATTCAGTTTTTTGCCCTGTTTTTTCCTTTTTTTTGGCGGTTTTTTTTTCTTGTCTGGGCCAAGAAGCGCATTGATTTAAATTGGCCATTTCATTGCTTCATTATTTGCCCGGCGATTCGGGGAGATACTCAAGTTGATTGTTTGTTTTGTATGGCTGGCGCTTTCTTTATTTATTTCTGTTTATTTAGTAGTATTTATCTGGTCGGGATTTCTTGAAGATTTGTGGAATTTTCAGAGTCGCCATTGACAGGTTAACTTTCAAGTAAAGTCCCCCATTTAAACCTGATTACCAACGAAATTGGGTATAATTTTGGAGCCGAGCCACGCGCCTTTTCTGTTCGGTAAATTATGCAAATCGAGAGCAACATAAAAGTCGCTGCCTCAACATACGATCGGCGGGTCAAAGGCTCCCTCAATTTATTTATATATATATTTATTTTTTTTTTGCGACCCACTCGTCTCAAGTCTGTCTACAAATGTGGATTTACTTAATCAAGTATTTATGTTGGCCTACAAAAGTTAAAATTATGTGGTGCCCATGGTGGCCGTCGCCTGTCCGTGTCCTTTTTCGCCAGAAGACAAATAAAAAAGGCAGCAAGGACAAGGAATTCAGACTGAAAGAATATCCTGCACTCGGTTGTTATAATTTATCAATCACTGACCTGGGAAATGTAGGATTTACATTGTACAGAATAGTTGTAATTTATTGATTAAAAAAACAATTTATAATTAACCCTTGGGTAGGCAAAAAATATTATTTCAGTTTATTTATTTTCGTGGTTGCCCCTAGAGACAAATTACTTATACGCAATGTGGTACAAAATGGGCATGCATTACATCATTTTGTGTGTACAGGCATGCATAGTCAGATAATATTTTAGTAGTGGGTATTAAATATCCAACAACAAGAGGGAAATATGTACCTCGTCTGCTAGGAAAACTCTCAAGGACGTCAACGAAATTGAAAACTTTTTTAATACCCATGGCCGTCGTCGTGGCTGCAGTCAAATGAGCGAATCGACGGCGCAAATGTGTCAGGACTCGAATTAGAATTCGAATTAAAGTCGCTGCAAAAAGGACCCCTTAAGTCCGCATCCCTCGGGTCATTTTTCCAAGAACCATTTAGTTAACAGTTTCTGTTTGACTTTACAATTAGTTGGCCTGCTTGGGCGCCTTGGAAAGTCCTTTGTTTCTGCACGGCTTTCGATTTGTTCAGTCGGCCGAAAATATGCAATAACAGATGGCCTTTGTAGGCAGAACAATGCGGTACGAAACCGTAAGGCAGGGTTTTCGAAAAATCTCATAAAAAAATATAAGCTTTATACACCATTTATAACATTTATACAGTCTTAATTACAAAATATCGCCAAGAGTATTTAGAGTTATATTCAAGTTTAGAATAATAAATACTAAACACTTTAAACAAACCCACAAAGAACTATAGAATATATCATTTTATCCAAGTACTTCTTACAGATCAAAAAACCACTATAAATAATTCGTATACGAATATATATATCAAATCGAATAATTCCTAATTAAATGTGACAAAAAATTATCTAATCATTTTTGTTTACAGCCAAAAGAAGCATTTTTATTTTAGTATTACAAAATTTTTGTTACTATACTATAAAAATAGCTATACTTAAAAAAATATATTTTATGTCTTAGAAAACCTTATTGCAATGAAACACAGCTTTCTGCTTAGCTATCCCTTCTATTGTTCTATTGAATAATTGAAGCTTTTCAATCTTATTTAATTAAGAAGCCAGGAGCTGGCCTGCCGCCACAAGGATGCGTAGATGGATGTACAGGTTTTTTTTGGGGCGCGTGTTCAGATTTCGGATCCCTTGGTCTGCTGGCCACAGACAGGGCTATAAAGGCGATTAGGCATAGGGATTGGGATTGGGATTGGGATTGGGTCTGGGATTGAGATTGGATGGCTGGTGCCAGAGTCCAGAGCTTTGATAAGAATACCGACTAAAATGAATTGAATTTGGATTAAATTGAACGCATGTGCGTGTTTCGGGTGGCCTTCGATAAGCACTTGATGGACAATGAAATTAAATTTCTCATTTTCCTGGAAGCGAAACATGAAGGAGGTCCTCGGTCTAGAGTCTGCCAATTAAAAAATAATACACTGCTAGCAAACTGGGGCTCTTTGTTCGCCCCGGTCACGTCAGCCAATTCAAATCACATCTGTGCCAAGCCAGGCCTCAATTATCGGCCAACTGCAGATCCACTTCCAAGCTCCAGGCCCTTCAGACTCCTGACTTCCTTGACACTGGCCGAAATCTTTCGAAAAGTGATTAAATTTATTAAAACTAATAATACCCACATAAACCGTTTAAAAATAATATAGTTAGTACCTATAGTTACATGATCTGTATGACAGATTTTATAATAGCTGCTTGAATTAAATTTTTGCCAACCATTATTAATTCTGACATAATACGGTATTCTAATTTGTGTTATTATTCCCTTAATTTTCTTTTTTACAAATAAATCATGTGCAATTTAATAGTTAATTTTACAAAAATTCCACTGTGCGATGTCAGTGCAAAATTTAGCAAAGAGCACGTTTGCTAGTGAAGCCCATTCCCTTGCCTTGATTGATTTGCATAATTGGCAGACTGGGCGACAAAGTGGATTAGAGTCGCCCGCCCAGCCACACACAACACACTTGAGTTTTACAATTTGGCCTTTTCTATTGCCGAAAAAACATTTTGGCAGACGAAATTAAAGCGAAAATAATTAACCTTTCCAGCTTAATAAAAAGGAGTTATCCAGCATAGAAATGTGCGACTAAGAGAATGAATAAAAACATTTACATTTTGTCATTTGCATAGGATTTACAAAATTATATATTTCCCAGCTTAGACTGCATTTTATTTAAAATAACAAATAAATTAAAATAGATTTGCACCGAATTACAATATGATAAATTGTTTATTGATTTTTATGGTTCCATTGAATTTAAAATGCTCTAGTTTTCGCATACGTTCCTGTGTGTTCAGGCTCTGAGCCATTTACCAATTAATCAAATTTCAAATTTAATTTTCGTCGATATTTGGGGGGTGTGTGGGAGGTAGCATCCCTTGTAAGCTATGTAAATCGCTCGACAAAGCCTGTGCCTGCAAACTAATGAAGTGCATAATTTCCAAACGATTACGATTCCCTTTGGCTGCCTCTTTGCCTCTTTGCCACTTTGCCTCTTCCACTCCCATTTGTCTGGGCGCATTAAGTGATCAGAATTTGTTGCCTGAAACAGACAAAAACACTCGGAGCACCCACGTGCCCATATCTGTACTACTTAAGCCCAATAAAGATGTGCATATTTTTTAGGCAATTACCAAAAGTTGGCGTACGCCTTTGTACTGATGTAACGCATGGCGGGCGAAATTATGATGTCGTTAATACAATTTCTATGCTGGCATGGTCATACAGTACTGCATCGGTAAGAACAAAAATGTGGAGCACAGGGCTGTGATACTTTAAGTGTCAATTCCACTACCTTTATAACAATTTAGATTAAATTGTGAATCCTTAAGCTTAACATGGTTAAAAAAAAATTCTTCGCTTTAATCAATCCATATCATTAATTAAATTACAAAAGAAAAATTGTTAGGCTTTTGATGATTTTCTGCCTGCTTCTAAATTCAGTCAGCTAGTACGCGAATTCTTCAGCTTCAAGACCTTTTTTTGGCAATACATTTTATAGAACATTTGGTATTTTGCAGGATAGATCTCTTACCATTTTTAAAGTCATGCAAATATATTTAAAAGTAAAACGGATTTTCTCATAACCAATTCCCACTGTAGTCTTCATCACGGCCCTTTATGTTTCACTACACGAAACCTAAATCAATTACCAAGAGCAGTACTACAGCAGATAAAAGCCGAGTTGGCCATGATGTGCGTGCTTGTATCGCTAGGCACAATATCTATGGTATTTTTGGCACTGTGTGTGGGGGACACCTGTAGCACAATCTGTCTGGAGACCTTCTAATAATAAAACAAACCACAAACTTCCAGACAGTTGGCAACAATTCTCGTGGGCCAACCGAAAGTCACTGCCAATGTAAAAGTGAATTAAAAATATTTTTTGAAAACGGATCTCTCCAGTTAATCCTTTTAAAAAAGTTTGCCTAACTAATTGAGCAAACAAATCAAATGGCGGCCAAAACCGCAAAAATAACCAAAATAAAGATAGCCGAAAAAAACAAAAACAAACGCCCAACAATAACAAAGTCTAATTAATATCACAACAAAGAATAAGCGTCAAGGGAAACAAAAGTTTTGGGTGGAATAAATTTCAATGGTAAGAGGCTAGAAGGCAAAAGTTCTGCAACTGAGTATTCAAAGTTACCGCCAAAAGTTTGAAAAGCTTTTGCAAAAAGCTATGTTTTTTTGGCATTTGGCAACACTTAGTTCTTGCAGCTTAATTCAATTTTTTTTTAAATATGTATTTGAATTTAATCTCAATATAATCAAAATAAAACGTTATATTTCAAAAGAAAGTAAACAGTAAAAGCTTGTTAAAACACAAAGGCATTAGTATTAGTAATTTTATATATTAAATTAATAATATAATTAATTAATAATAGTTTAAATTATAATTTTATCCTTAATAACATTAAACAATTTATAAAATATATTAAACCACTCCAAAATGTATATAACAATTATTTTCATACCACCCAAATAACAACAAATGTTTCTTAATTTGTCTTCCTTGAACATTTACTTGCAGATACATACATACATTATAATTTCTTTTAACTTACATACGTTGCGTAATATTCAATGGATTTCTGCTAATTTGATTTACTTATAGGAGAACTTTTCTAGTAAATACTGCAATAGCACTAAACAAAAATTCACTAACTTAAAAACAATTGATGGAAATATATGATGCAAAAGTTGTTGGTAAGAATACGTTTAGAAAAAAATTAATAATGTAATAATAGGATAAACACAGATATTTTGTAGTAGACTTAAATATAGTGGATCGAGACCCGAAGTGGCTTTTTTCGAAATATTCTCTTGGGGCGGGCTTTTCCTTTCTTTGCCGCGTTTACCGCGGTTTGTGTGTTTACCTTTTTTTTTTTTTTGTTGTAGTTTATGAATTACATTTAATGATTTTTCGGGTTGTTTTGGTTTCAGTTTGGGGAATAGCATATATTTGGGACTGTGGACGGCACTCCTCCAGCAGCTTACGCCTCCTTCTTGTGCTTGAACTTGTTCTTGAGCAGACCGGGCAGCAATGAGGCGCAGGCGCAGACCATCAGTATGCCCATGGAGGTCCAGGAGAAGGCCTCGCTCGAGCTGGTCATCTTCTGGAGCGTCTTGCCCGCTTGGATGGCGATTACAGAGGGCGGTGCCACGCCGCAGAAGGTGCCCAATGCGAAGACGTGCAGCGGCACACCAATCACCGGCGATGCGAGATTGATGAACCAATTCGGCAGGATCGGCGTCATGCGCAGGAATAGCATATAGTTGAACAGACTGTCCCGGTACTCCTCCACGTGCTTCGACCACTCGCTGGTCTTCTTTGGCCAGAAGTGCCGGATCAGGCGGCGTCCAACCAGATTGGAAAGTGTGTAGCATAATGTGGCGCCCAGCGCCGAACAGAAACAGATGAGGAACAGGGCGATCGGGAACTTGTACAGGAATCCGAGTAAAATCGACAGAAACAGCGATCCGGGAATGGCGAATGTTTGCAGGCTATAAATGAATTTCAATTGGGTCAAGGCAACCAGTCGCAGGCGGTTCGATCTGAATAATAGCTGAATTATTTTTTACAGTGGTACTTGGTAAAGCGTCAATTCTTTAAAATTAAAAGGGTTCTTAAGCATGTTCCCCTATGGAAAGCTTATACTTTAAGTGTCTAAACAATAATGGTAAATATATACATATATATATTTTTTTGTATTTGCATAACAAATTTGATTGCCCTAATTTTAATATACTTTTTTAGATCTGCTTATAGATTGCAAATAAAAACAAATATAACGGGCAATTCCCAGTTAAAATGTTCAAGTACTCTGGTTTCTTGGTAAAGTACTTTTGTACTTATGTTCTCATTTTCTAGGAATCCCTGTGCCTGGGATTAAAAGGCAGATCGTACGACTAGTTCGACGCGTGCTCGAACGTCTTTGGGCGGGTATTTATAGACGCCAAGAACTGACAATGACACCCCCATCAACACGAAAGACCCCGAGAATCCCGCAGATTCGTATCATCTGGCATCAGACCACGTATTCTACAAATGCCCGATAACAATTGCACGGGGGCAATAAAAAATATTCACCCACACACTGGCGCACGGCCATAAAGTTACGTATTTGCTTTTGCTTTTGCTTTTTTCTTGCTGCCTTGGCTGGGGTCTAAAAACGCAATTGAATTAAAAGAGAGCACTAAACACAACACACAAATCAAAATACTGACGACAACAAAATTGTGTCCAGCTCAGCTGATTTCTGAGGCGAAAACAGCAACAAACACAAAGAATGCGTCACTCGAATGTCCAAAGTCAATTTTTGAGGTAGCTCATGTTAAGTGAATTAAAGTGAACCTGTACAATTATAAAATAAATAAAATTCTCAATTCTTCTATAAAATAATTTTTTTTAAACGTTTTTCAGCTAAAAAAAAAGTATAGGTTATGGATTTTATGTACATACTTATCTTCAAACTTAAGCCAGCCAATTTTTGCTTCATTCAATCCACAACTCTACCAAGTGCCCTAATAATTAATATTTAACAATGTTGTAACAAAAAAATCTGCCTTTTCTAATATGTTTACATTTTACGAACTATAATATTACTTTAGAGGGAAATGTTAAATGCTTAAGGGACAAAAAATATGTCACCCCTTCGTAAGTGTGAGTAAGGCTTATTACTCATACGCAATGTGGAACCATTTTTTTTATCACTGACTAGCTTTCAAAAATAGGTTGAGAATTTAGATCTAATGATCAAGATATCCGTTTATCACTAAACCGATTACTACAATGAATATGAATTCAAACTTTAAAATATCATTCACAATATTTGTTAGGTAGAAAACACCTTATTATTTGCAGTCATTTCTTTGAAATGACTTGGTTTGGAAACCCCCACAAACTATGGTCCACTCTAGAGAGTGCAAGTAGTAAGTGCGTGGGGGAGTGCGAGCGGGTAGGCAAGATCAGCTGCTCTGCTGCTTCCTAGAGCCATCCCACTCGCACTTCCGCGTGCTCCCCACGTAATTAGTATGCACAATATGACCGCCGATCGGTGATCGTGCATTAATTAAGGCAAAGAAACACACGATCGTACGACCGACCGTGAATAGTTTGTTGTGCGGGGGACCTTCTTTTTTGGTAATCGGGTCAAGGTCACCGCACCGGACAAAAGAACTCTTTGACGCTAATCTAATCGGTCTACCCAATTCTTGATTTTTGATATGTAAAAAAGGATACAATACGTAGGCGACCACCACGCCGAACATCACTTCGAAGTAGTACATGTCCTTGTAGCGATCAAGGACCTTGGCCAGCATCTTAGCATCTTGGATATCACGCGGAATTTTCAAATGTTGTTTCTCCGACCTGCGGAAATCGGAAGAACAAGAGCGAGACAAGGTGTAAACATAGTACATATGTATAAGTATATATAATATATTGGTGGCGTGACTCGATACGTGTGTGAGTGCGAATAAACCCTCTCACCAGATAGAACTGTAGATTCCGACATTTTCCAGCCGAATCTGGCTATTTTACTATAGCCTTTTTTAAAGGGCATAACCAATAGAAGGTTTTCCTGTACTAATAGTTTGTTACATATACTAACATTTTTATATTTAAAATGCATTTTTTACTATTGTATGGAATAGAAGGTTCGTAAAACGTTCTACTATTTATAGCTATTCGTAAAAATTCTTATCTTTACTCCCTGGATACGCCTCTTGAATGGAAGCAAAAACACAATGCAAAAGATAAGTGCTTTTATAATGCCGTAAAAGATATTATCATGTGGTAACTATTGCAATTGCCTTATAATCACTATATGGCAAAACGGTAAATAACATGCCCAAAAAACACAGACACAAAAAAAAAGCAGATAAGAAAACCTTCAGCACAATATCAATTGACGACAAGAAAAAAAATAGTGAATCTAGCAGGGACTTAAAAAAAGATTAGAGTGATCCCCACTGATTGATTTTAGCCAAATAAATTTGACAAACAAAAAAATAAGAGATTATGCGATGACTTGCTGATTCAATGCAAATCAAATTTCAATGAAGTGGGAGAATAAATGTACGTACATATACATATAAACATACGTCTTGAACTTTTAACAAAATGATTTCTTATTATTTTAGTCTGTGACTAACATGATTTTCGAGGAACAATCGAAGGTTCCGGTTCGGAAAAGTACAACAGTACAACAGAAAGAGGAATTTCATTAAAAATGCAAATCTATATACATAGAGTAATATCGAAAAAGTTGTTATTCCCTCTTTTGCTTGAGATACAGATACAAAAATTTAAGGTTTTCTTTGGGAAATTTAACCAACTGTCTTAGGACGTATGCATGTATGCTATTAAGTTGTCTTTTTTAACCTTAATTAGATGTGATCTAGCTACATTTAGCGGATCTTTAACTGTCATCTCTGCTCGCAAATGAAGCGAGACCGCACACACACACACACACCGTACCAACTTAACACCTTACAGGTGCACGAATGCGCTGGGGACACATCATCCGTGGCGGATTAAGCCCAGATAGACCCACTTACTCGTTGAGCTCGGGGAATATGGCGTACACATAGCACATGGTGGCTAAACTGGCCACGAAGATGCCCGCCACGATGACCAGGGACTTTTTGGTGGCCTTCTTTTCGTCAGGCGACATGGCCTGTTTTTGCGGGGTTGCCTGTTGTGGGTTAAGGTCCTGTTGCTCCTGCGGCAACTGTGGGGCCACCTGATCCTGCGACTGCTCCTGGGGCGCCTTGGTCCTGCCATTGCGCATCATAATACCCTTATCAGACATGTCTAGAGGGGAAAAACGAAAAGGTGTCGCTTTAATCACCACCGACTGACTACGGTTTAATCAGCGTTCTTTGCTTGGCAGACAGTACACTAACTACGGGTTAATCACCGTTCTTGAATACCAGCTGATAAGCAAAAACAACAAAAACGCACACCGACTAGAACTACTCACCCACACCAGTGCACCAAGACATTGCGGTTTAAGCGATGTAAACCTTGTTTAAAACTTCTGCAACGAATTTATTTCACGCGTTTACTCGCCTATAATGCGATTGACTCATTTAGCGTCTAAGCAATTTATCAATTGTTTTGGTTATGTGTGTGTATTTGCGCGCCAGCCACAATTTGTTGTTTTCCTCTCTATCCGCGTGCCCGTGTGTATGTATGTATGTGGGTGTGTGTGTGTGTACTCACAATGAATTTAATCAATATACAAAAAAAAAGAAGTTGGCTAACAAAGTGTTGACACAATAGATTTGACGCTGCCTGCTGGTTTATTCTTGTATTCTTTAAATGTTAATTTTGACCGACCATCGAGACGCGCGCTCTCGACGAGAAATTAATTTAACTAAATTAAATTAATTTCATAAATTTCCGTCGCGTCCAGTGTGGCCGAGACAACTGGGTTGCTATATGCCAAGCAAAATGTTGCAAACATACTTTAAATATACCATAAAAGTATAAAGAACATGCTTGAGCCTGGTCACACTGAATAAAAAGGCGCGCTAGTCTGTTTATTTAAATTAAAAGAAATATAATTGTTTTAATAAATATACTTTTTTAATTGGTTTTCCAGAAAATATAGCCACCTTGTTTTTGTTTGGACTTACCTCGATTTTTAGAACTTAATTTCCACTTTACCTAAATTGAACTACTGTATCCTATAGCTAAAACAGAACAATAGTACCTCAGAAAGTCTCTATTTAAATATGACTACAATGTATCAATGCTGTGATACCAATAATCTGCCCAAATTTATATTAAAAAAAAAAAATTATAGCTTTGTAATTTTTTTTTGGTAGAAAACTAGATTTACTAAAATTCTTATTAATTTATCAAACATTGCAAACCAAAATACAAAGGCTTTTGTATTTCAGTAAGTAACAAATGCATTTACGTAACTTAAGTGATTAGGTTTAGGGTAAAAAAAAATCAATTAGTCGTGAAGATCTGTGAAGATCTAGTCTATGTTTTTTCAGGCATCCGCTGACGTCTTGTTCTTAAGCTGCCGGTACAGTAGAACCATTTTGTTGCGCTCCGATTCGAGCATGGACCTTGTGGCCAAGGGCAGATCCTTTCGCTTGCCCTTCATCTGGGCCTTGGTGGGCGTTTTAAACAGGCTCTTGGATTTGGCCGCCAACTTGGCCCGACTACTCGCCTCTTCATCATCATGCTGGTCTTGGATTTTCTCAGGATCTAGTATAGATTTCAGAAGTAGATTGGTCTTGCGTCCTGGCCGCGGCACCGTCTCGTTCTTTGCTGCCTTGCGTGGCAGTACTTTAAGGGAAGGAGGGGCATGGACGATCTCCCCGAAGGCGACCACATCCTGTTTGTACTCCGTTGGCCCAGCATTCTGCTTCTCCTCAATATCAACCTCTTGCTGGGCCTCCTTGTAGGCCCGTTTGACCAGTTCCCGGCTGGTCTTGGCATCTATAGTGGGCTTCTGTGCGGCTTGGGGCTTTCTTCTAGCGTTTTTCCCCGCCAAACGACGTTCCTTTTGCTTCTGCTTAAGCAGCTCGTCAATCTCGTTTTTGGGCCTCTTTTGGACGGTAATCTCCCCCGTTTTGGGGTTCCTTATGACATTTACGCCGTACTTGGCCTCGTAGTGGGCTTCTTTAACGGATGCATTGGTTATGCGATTCACACGGCGTAGGTAATCCTCGTCCGTTTCGTTGGCAAACTGTTTGATGTTCCGCGTTTCCTTAGAGGAACCACTGGCCTTGGCTCCTGGCGCAGATTTCGGTTTGTCCTCCCGGCCAATTTGGGCCAGTTTCACCCGCTTGCCTGTTTTGGTGGCATCGGCCAGCTGCTTGAACTGGCGGAACTTGAAGGACACCTGCTGTTCGTCTTTTTTCTCAGGCGGATTGTTGGTGATTTTGGAGAGCCTGCAATGTGGAAATGATTTATTTAAGCGCTTTCTTATAGACTTGACCATACTTCTTCTCCTTCTGCTCCTGCTGCTTGAGGGGATCGCGGACGCCATGGTGCTTGCGCACGGGAATCTTTCGTTTGCGAGCCATTAAGTTTCTTTATTTTTAATTTTTACAAAAGTAAACGACTTCACTAAACTCGTGGTCAATTATAATATACCAATCGCTTCGTGTTGGGAAATACCAAAAATACCAAGACAAAAAACACTTTTAGCAAAGTCTTCAACCATTGGAATTGAATTCTCTGCAAATGGCGCCAAAAAAATTTAATTTAAATATGATTGCGTATTCTTAAATCGTTAAAATTGATTAAATACTTCGAGTATAAGTATTCTGACACAGAAAAAAATCCATTCCATGAGAAAAATAAAAGTCGTTATCTCTTCATTAACCAAGGTAGTTTTTATAGAACTACTATATTTTATTCAAATTAATCACTAAAAATATAGTATTTTAACATGTTTTATTTTACCAGAGTATACAGATAAAATATGTGTTATTTTAAACAGGGAAAAGCAACTGCTTTCTAAATCCAATAATTATTTAATTACAAGATTTATGAATTGGGTGGGGTTGGGTCATGGGGAATTCCTTGTCATCCAGTTTGAGACGCTTGATCGCCACTGGTTCATCCTCGTCGACAACTATGGTATGTTTTGTATAGCGGTTGCGAATGCCGGTTGAAGTGCTGGGCAAGTCGTCGCTTGCCTTTGAAGTTGAATATTTAGGTGCTGAAATACGCTTCACACTGATTATCTGAGGAGTTTCGGGGGCCTTCTGCTTCGTCTCCGTGTTAATTGTTTTCTGCCCCTCTAGATTGGGTTTTGCCACCTTATCCATTTTTGTGGCTGCCTTGTCTTTCTCCTCCTCGCCTGATTCTTGCCCTCCCAATGTCTCATCGTCCGATCCGGAATCCTGACTTTCGAATCCCGGTTTCTCATCAGATCCGTCCATTTCTGAATCCGATACATCCAACTCAATGTCGGTCAATATTGCTTCCGTTTCTTCCACTTCGTTATCTGAACCATCTTCTGGTTGCTCTTCATAAAATTCTTCTTCCGATGTATTCGCTTCCTCTTCTGATTCTTTATTTGATTCCTCCTTTAATTCTTCTGCCTCCTCCTGATATGCTTCTAGTTCCTCCTCTAATTCTTCTAGTTCATCCTCAGATTGTGCTGGCTGCTTCTCATCAAATTCTTCGTCTGATGTCTTCGATTCCTCTTCTGATTCTTTATTTGACTCCTCCTCTAATTCTTCTGCCTCCTCCATTGTAGCATTATCCTCTGGTTTTATCTGAAAAACAAGAATAAATATTATAATACCTTTGACTGTATTTCTCCGATCTCCTTGCTGACCTTGGCGACTATCTTTTTGTTATGAATTTCTCCCAAATATTTAATCGACGTTGTGACCTGGCGATACAATTGGTCTAATTCTTGTTTCAATGGAGTTTGCTTCTTCTCGGCTTTATTTGTTGAGGGGTGAACTAAAGTTAACGTAATTAAAAATAATTTAAAGAGGTTATGTGACACTGCTTTTAAAATGATATAATTCAATGTATTAATAACGGGATTAATAATATTCACTATTCAAATATCATATAGGCTTTAAATGAAAAACTTCTAGAGTATTTACCTAAAGAATATTTAAATAATGGGGCGTGTAGTTTTATATGAAAGCTTTTGTTATTGTTAAATGCTAATTTTAATACGCAATGCTGAAAATATATTAATAAACTAAGGTGCTCAAATAATACCAAATCACTAAGATTTTTCAAGCTATAAAGAGACAGGATCTTACCGGTATCGCGTGACTCGTGGATGGTCTTCTGCTTATCCTCCTCGGCTACCTGCTCCTCGAGGATTGCCATTTGGCGCTGGGTGTTCTGCTCCTGTTGCTGAACCTTGTAGCGCAGGATGTCCTCCAACTCGACCTCTTCCAGCAGGTGCGCGATTTGCATGACTTTAAACAGGCAGCTATTCGTGGTGGTATCCGCCTTCTCCATCTGTACATTGGAGCCTCCCTGTTTGGCTAGAGTTGTATCAAGCATCAGCTCCTCCAATTTCGGCTGAATCACTGTGAAAAAAAAAGTATGGTGGGACCTCTCAAGGATTATGCGGTTCTCTGCACTTACCGTCTCCTTCGGCGTTCAGTTCATTTTGTATCTTGATCTCTTCCTCAATTTGCGACATTTTCTCATCGTTTTGGCCACCTTGGCCGAGAAGTTCTCTAGCGAGCGGATACTTTTCCATTTTTTCGTTTGACGTCTTTTGACTTTTTAAGTTTGCGCGTTTTCCGATTAGCAGGTCAATCGACATTTTGGACAGTGTTGAAAGACGCATTTAATGCGATACTATATAGCAACTGCGATATATATCGCCCTCATAATTGTAAATTGGATAACAAGAAAGTTATTAAAATATTGGATCTTATATACATGTGAACACTATTTTAGAATAAAACAAAAAAGGTAAAAAATTTCGGCAAGCCGAAGGTTATACACCCATTGAGCTGTTAAAAAAATTAAATATTGTGTATTTTAATTTCGATGCTTAAAAACAATGACGCTAGGTCAATTTTTCAACACTTTTTTTGATCGTTCCTATGGCAGATGTATGTCGTCCGATTTTTATAAAAGTAAATCTGGAATTTTGAAATCTTTAAAAATTACTACTTCTCGTAGTATATGGGTATTGTTTTGGATACAACGAACTTATAATTTTATTTGTCTGCAGCCATTTTTTGAAAATTTGGACAGGGTATTTAAAAAGGACGAAAGATCAACCCAAAAGTCAAAGATTTAAAAACAGACTTTTAGGTTATTAATCCAGAATCATTTAGAAGCATGCCATTTTGGATGTCTGTAAGAAAATGTATTAGCTTGGAAGTGCAGTTTTTGGTCACATTTCAGTAAAACCATTTTTGAACTTAACTAAAAGGACACCTGCTGCTCGTCCTTTTTCTCGGGAGGATTGTTGGTGATTTCGGAGAGCCTGCAATGTGAAAATGTATTACTTAAGCCCTTTCTTATGGACTTGAACATAATTCTTCTTCTTCTGCTCTGAACTACTATATTTTATTCAAACTAATTACTAAAAATATAATATTATAACATGTTTGTTATTATTATGCTAGTTAAGTATACAGCTCTCTATGGCTTAGGAACTTATATGTTCTTAATTTTATGTCAACAAAAATATCTGGAACAGAGAAAATGAACTGTTTTCTAAATCCAAAACTTATTTAATTACAAGATGTATGAATTCCCAGTAACCGAAGCATTATCATCACTGAAATTCAGGAGGAAGTCATCGTTGAGATCGTTATTGGGAGAGGTGAAATTTAGAGATTGGTCATCATTGCTTTCGAAAATGGTCGTTGGGTGCTTGAAGCGCATAGGCAGTGGCTGGGTCATGGGGAATTCCTCGTCATCCAGTTTGAGACGCTGATCTTTATCCTCGTCGACAACTATGGTATTTTTTGTATAGTGGTTGCGAATGCCGGTTGAAGTGCTGGGCAAGTCGTCGCTTGCCTTTGAAGTTGAATATTTAGGTGTTGATATACGCTCCACACTGATTATCTGAGGAGTTTCGGGGATAAAGCTCAGGTTATTCTCGCTTTTGATGGGGGCCTTCTGCTTCGTCTCCGTGTTAATTGTTTTCTGCCCCTCTAGATTGGGTTTTGCCACCTTATCCATTTTTGTGGCTGCCTTGTCTTTCTCCTCCTCGCCCGATTCTTGCCCTCCCGATGTCTCTTCGTCCGATCCAGAATGCTGACTTTCGGATCCCGATTTCTCATCAGATCCGTCCATTTCTGGATCCGATACATCCAACTCAATTTCGTCTAATTTTGCTTCCGATTTTTCCGGGTTCTGCATGTCGTGTTCTAAGCCTTCGTCTGATTGCTCCTCAAATTCAGCTGGTTCCTCTTCATCAAATTCTTTCTGTGATGCCTCCATTTGATTTTTTGAACCATCTTCTGGTTGCTCCTCATTGAATTTCTCTACTGATGACTCCGTTTCCTCCAGTTCGTTATCCGAACCATCTTCTGGTTGCTCTTCATCAAATTCTTCGTCTGATCTCTGCGATTCCTCTTCTGATTCTTTATTATAATCCTCCTCTAATTCTTCTCCCTCCTCCTGATATTCTTCTAGTTCCTCCACTAATTCTTCTGATTCATCCTCTGATTCTTCCGACTTGTTCTCTAATTCTTCTGGTTCCTCCTCTAATTCCTTCAAATCTGAACCCGAGTCCTGTTTTTCTGCTTCAAATTCAAATATTTGGCTTAGTTCCGAATCAGGAGCAAATCGTACTCTTTTTGATGGCGATTTAGTCATGAAAACAGACCCCTCCTTCTTACGATTGACAAAAATGGATCGCAGCGGCGTCTCGTTATTCTGATTTTTATCTGCGTTGTTACCGTCGCTCTCATCGTCAGCCTTTGTGGGCTTGCTGAACAGAAAGTTGTTGAGAAAGTCCTTAGATGACTGAAATAATGAACCGCTGCCATTAGATGGTTTTACTTGACTCTGTGTCAATGATGTTGGACCAACGATTTTTGTTAGTTTCTTGGCAACAATATTATCTTGATTAATGTGATTTTGATTATTATCAATTGTAGCATTATCCTTTAGTTTTATCTGAAATATTATAATACGAAAGTTAATTTGAGCTGTATTTTTTTTTTTGTTATTAAGTGAGAACCCACCTTTGAATGTATTTCTCCGATCTCCATGCTGAACTGTACAACGGCGACTATCTTTTTGTTGCGAATTTCTTTCAAATCTTTAATCGACGTTGTGGCCTGACGATTCATCTGGTCTAATTCTTCTTTCAATGGAGCTTGCTTCTTCTCGGCATTTTTTTTTGAGGTCTTTACCAAGCGATATTCATGAACTAGAAGTTAACGTATTTAAAATTAAAGAGTTTAAGTGGGACAATACCATAATAAAGGTTAATTCAATGTATTAATAACGGGATTAATAACATTCACTATTCAAATATCAAATAGGTTAAAATGGTAAATGGTAAATGCTACATGGGAAAAACTTTTAGAGTTTTTACCCAAAGAATATTTACATATTGGGCGTGTAGCTTTGCTGATAGCTTTTGTTATTGTAAAATGCTAATTTTAATACGGAATGCTGAAAATATATTAATTAACTAAGGTGGCCAAATAATACCCCGTCCCAAAGATTTTTCAAGTTATAAAGAGACAGGATCTTACCGATATTGCGTGACTCAAGGATGGTCTTCTGCTTCTCCTCCTCGACTATCTGCTCCTCGAGGATTGCCAATTGGCGCTGGGTTTTTTGCTCCTGTTGCTGGACCTTGTAGCGCAGGATGTCCTGCAACCCGACCTCCTCGAGCAGGTGCTCGATTTGCATGGTATCAAACAGGCAGCTATTCGTGGTGGTATCCGCCTTCTCCATCTGGGTCGACATCTCCTCGACAATGGCGCCTACCTGTTTGACTAGAGTTGTGTCAAACATCAGCTCCTCCAATTTCGGCTGAATCACTGTGAAAAAAAAAGTATGGTGGGACCTCTCAAGGATTATGCGGTTCTCTGCACTTACCCTCTCCTTCGGCGTTCAGTTCGTTTTGTATCTTGATCTCTTCCTCGATTTGCGACATTTTCTCATCGTTTTGGCCACCTTGGCCGAGAAGTTCTCTAGCGAGCGGATACTTTTCCATTTTTTCGTTTGACGTCTTTTGACTTTTCAAGTTTGCGCGTTTTCCGATTAGCAGGAATTATCAATCGACATTTTGGACAGTGTTGAAAGACGCATTTAATGCGATACTATAGAGCAACTGCGATATATATCGCTCTCATAATTCCAAATTTGATAACAAGAAAGTTATTAAAATATTGGATCTTATATACATGTGAACACTATTTTAGAATAAAACAAGAAAGGTACAAAATTTCGGCAAGCCAAAGGTTTGAAATTTTTGAAATTTGGAATGGGTATTAAAACAGGCCGACAAATCAACCCAACAATACAAACCAAGATTTAAAAACAGATTTTTAGAGAATTAACACAGAATATACAATGTAATATTCATAAAGAAAAAGTAACTTGTACGATTGACAATCTCTGACCGCCCGTGTCAGTGTTGGAAAACGCGCCCTCCAAAATCAGCTGTGAGCGGTGCTTGTCAAAAAAAAAACTCACAGCAGGCAAATAACTTCACATAAGAGCAAATTTTCAGCCTTTCTTTATTTTGGAAACGCCAGAATGCTGACGAATTGTGCCTCCAAGACGCTGGCCGCTGTGGTGAGTAGTGCACCGCCGAAAATAACCACAAATGTGGCCAGGAAGTCAGCGGCTACCTGCCGCCATGGTTATATAATTCGTGCCAGGAAAACAATAACATTAAGGATCTGTAATTTTTTTGCAGCGTGCCAACATCCGGGCAATTGCCACCAGCAGTGCCCGGGCCAGCGACAATCTCTTCGTCCATCGCGACACGCCGGAGGATAATCCCAACATCCCGTTCGAGTTTACGGCGGAGAACAAGAAGCGCGTGGAGGCCATACTCAGCATCTATCCGGAGGGTCACAAGCGCGGCGCCATGATCCCGCTGCTCGATCTTGCTCAGCGCCAATACGGCTGGCTGCCCATCTCCGCCATGCACAAGGTGGCCGAGATCCTTCAGCTCCCCAACATGCGTGTCTACGAGGTGGCCACTTTTTATACGATGTTCTTGCGCAAACCGACCGGCAAGTACCACATCCAGGTGTGCACCACCACGCCCTGCTGGCTGCGCGGTTCCGACGACATCCTGGAGACCTGCAAGAAGCAGCTGGGCATCGGCGTCGGCGACACCACCAAGGACAGGAAGTTCACCATCTCGGAGGTCGAATGCTTGGGCGCCTGCGTCAATGCGCCCATGGTGGCGATCAACGATGACTACTATGTAAGTATTCTTAGCTAGGAATTCCAGGTCCTTTAACATGCGCACCCGAAGAGACATCTTTAAAGTGCTTATAACCGAGCAAACTATAAATTTTGATTGTGAATGTAGTGGGTAGTAAACTTTTTTCCATAATATCTTATATTTTTTGGACTTTGAAATTAATCTTAATCTAAGATGCAGCAAAGAGCTAATAAAATCCTAGGAGCTAAAAGTATTAATTGGATATATGTTTAAAAAACAGATTAAATTCAAAATTTTAATTATGAATGGCTAAAATTTAAGATACGAGGCTTGTTATTAAGTTTCCCGTTACAATTTAATCAACCTGTTTTAATTTAAATTTTTTTTACTACCATTTTTAATGGCTGTTTTCTACTTTTAATAGCGGAATTTGAGTTGGAAGGTTGGATAACAACATCAATTATTAAAATTCAATAATTTCCTAAAGTATATAATAACTATTAAGATGGTCCAAAGAGAACAAAAAAATGTATTTCATTAACGATACCTTTGATTTGCAGGAGGATTTGACGGCCAAGGACATGCAGGACATCCTGAACGACCTGAAGGCGGATAAAATTTCGCCCCCTGGCCCTCGGAACGGTCGCTTTGCCAGCGAGCCAAAGGGCGAGCCCACTTCCCTGAGCGAGGAGCCCAAAGGACCTGGTTTCGGACTGCAGGCCGGCCTCTAGAGGATTAGCAATGGAGCAGCACCTATCACTGATTGTCGAACGAAAGTTAAATAAATGTTAAGCAACTCTTAGAGGTCATTGATAAGTGATTTTTGACTTTTTTCGGCAAACATCGTTTCGAATGCTAGACATTTCGTTGCGGTAGAAAATGCAACCAATAGTTGCATGTTCGGGTAACATTTCCGATTAAAATATAGTTTGATCCTTTAAAAATTTGTTTTACTAATAATGCTTTTCAATCTTTAATTGATATATAAAATATAAAAAAGTCCAATTAATGTGAACAAATTATACTAAAATAAATTGATAACGTAAAGTAAATACTAACCCTTGAAATTAATTAAAACTACAATAGAATAATAATTAATTTCAGCTTATCGACAGAAAACCCCCAGAAAAAAGGCTATAATTGGAGTGAATTTTTGACATAGTTTACATTTATTCATCATACTGGAGACTGCTGCGCCTCCTTGCTAATTATTATGTAATTATTTTGTGTACACTATTGTGTACATATTTCAAATGGAGACGATTGGGAAGAATAGTTAAGAGGCTATTTGCAGCTGTGTCAATTACTTGCGAAGGACTTCTTTTACTCAAGAGACAAAACTTAGGTTACAAATTATTAAATTTCAGCTTAAGGGTAAAAGTTGTGTGTTTAGGTCTAGGTTTACATTGCTTATATCCTACGCTGGTTGAATGCAGCACAACCAGATATAATACTACATATATACCGTGCTGCAATCGAGCGCCTGACCTCACTTAAGTGCTAGGTAAATTGTATTTTTAAATGTGTTGTATTTGCTTGGGTTTCTTGTCAGGATTTCGGGGCGATAACTTTCGGTCCATGTCCCATCTGCTCCTTAAATCCTTGCTTCTCAATCTCGCACAACACTTCACGTACACCGCCCGCGTGTGTCCTTACACCAACGCCGAAAAAAAGGAATTCAAATTCACTAAAATTCTAAGGTTGCCGCCTCCGCCGACGACCATTTCGAGGGGGCGGGGCCGCCGCCTTTCCTCAGTCCTCGCCGTAAAATACACTGCAAGTAAAAAGTAATATCAATTATCATATAGTAATATATATAGTCACAAACTACAAAAAAAGTGAAAAAGAAACGCGATAATAAGGTAATTATTAATTATAATTAAAAGAACCAAAAGAACTAGCAGCTAAGTTGAGTTATATAAAAATAAGGAACCTATCTTTGTGTATGTATTCTTTAATAAAAAAAAAAGGTTTTTTATCCAGAAAAATAAATATTTTTGTATTCTTTATATAAAGCTGCTTAACACTGAAAAATTACCAAAATTCTTTCCAATTGTATTTTAAATATAAGTTAAAATTCTTTAATTAAGAACTTATTGAAATCGAAATTGTATGTGAATCTTTAAAGCATACATTTATTTTTATTTATAGTTTATTTTTGAAATGTAATTTCGGAATGTAATGTAATTAGAAGACATACAAATATCTGTTTTACTCGAAGAAAGGAAATAAAATAGATCTTTTCTAACTTTTTTAAAGCTTGTCCATAAGTGGAAATTATTATTAAATTAAAAAAAGAGAATATAAAGAATTCAAAAAAAAAGGAAGCAAAGAGCATCTACTACAAATTACTTTAGAACTGTGTCATTATTCTAACCTTATTTTGTATATAGAGATATTAAACGCACCGGTTCTTGGCGGCAGCACGCTTCGATGAGCGCTCAATGCGATTGTGAAGATTCGTCCTGGGGTAGCATTCGTTGACGAGTCGCTTGGTCTTCTTGGGTGATTCGCGCAGCTCCTTGGTATCTACGTTCTTCTGCGTGACCAGGTCGCGCTTAAACTTCTCAATCAACCCCTCGCAGGACAGATTTGACTCTGGCTCCCAAGTATCATCCTTGGCGCCGAAGCCCTTCCATCTGATCCTGTACAGACCGCCCTCGTCGTCCACAAAGTCAATGATCCGCTCAACAACCCACTCCTTCTCAGGATCAGCTGGGGTAGCAGTCTTCTTTGCTCCGCCTGGCGGGCGTCCTTTTACGCCAGCTCCGCTTTTCTTGACGACCTTTAGGAGAGGCTTGACTTTTGATTTTGCGTCCGGCTTGGAGTTCTTAACGATGGAGTTGACGAAAAGGTATGATAAATAGTTCATTTCTTGAAAATAATTAATTATATTCTTAGAAATTAAAGAAAATTGGAAGGAACCTATTTATACCCAGTGGAGGGTTACACTTAATGAATGGATTTTTGTTTTTATAATGCCAATGATATATAAAGCATATCCGAATATTACCTTAGCACGGAACTGAGCGATTAAGTCGTCGCAGTTTAGATCGATTTCTGGCTCCCATGTGTCCGAATCCTTATTGTATCCTTTCCAGCGCACCAGGAAGTACGAGGCGCCCCGCATTGTCTTGTGGCCTATGATCGCCTCCACCTTAAAAAGATTGTAATTTACTTATTAGAACGTCTGATCAGAACTTATTGTAGTCGTGTTATCAAGTATAAAGGTTGTAATATCTTAAGTATAAACTAACAATTAAAGTTAACTTACATTTTTAGCGATACCTATTTTCTTGATCCGTTCAGGACATTCATTTTTCTCAACAACTGTACCAATTTTTTCTAAATATCTTCTGTCTCATTAAAAAGATCGACTTCCCTTTCTATTTCGTGTTTTGAAAACAACTAATTGGAAATTGAATTGTTTCAAAAACTGTACGTATTCGTTTAAGAAAATAAACTGTTTTGAGGGAATTATGTTTTTAAAGCAGCTACTTTAAAAAGGGGAATGCAGTTTTCTTTGACCAATTGGACATGAGTTTTAATAAAACACTATGCTTATTTATGAACAAGTCTTTCTAGTACAAGTCTACAGGACTACAGTTTGATAAATTAGTTTGTAAGACTCATATTTCTTCAAAATCTATAGGATTACTTTAAAAGATATATATCGGATTTGAAACAATTGATATTTGCAACTTGCACATGTTAAGAAGCTTGATTTGAAAGAGACCCAATTGGATATAGATTCCTTTGAAAAGTCGCAAACAAATTTAGCTTTAACTTCGCGCACTTTTTCGTTGAATTCCTTTAATTCTTGGAAGCATGTTTTTTCTTTTGTGCCTTAGATATTCCCTCCATACCAAGCCTCAATATAGAATAGTACCTCAAATATCAGATAGTTTATGGTAAATAAATAATTTAACCATAATAATAACTACAGGGTACAAAACTGTAAACTTGTCTGGCTCGGTTAATTAAATGAACTGAACTTAACCAGACTATCGGGTTTTAAATGTTTTTTTTTAGGTCCCACCTCGTATTCCACCTCGGCTTCCTGTTCGTCATCGCTGGTGGCCAGCTCGACATCGTCCACGAGATCTTCTGGAGCGGCCTTCTTGCCATTTTTGGCGGCAGAAGTGTGGCTGGTGGCTTTGGGCTTTTCCAGCTTGCGCTTCTTGGGCGCGGATGCTCCAACGCCGGCGGCGGAGGCCTTGTTCCCGTTGAGGGGCAGGTCGTCGCTGTCATCGGATCCGGAGCGCACCGTGGACCGGGCTTTGCGCTTCTTGGGCGCGGATGCTCCGACGCCGGCAGAGGAGGCCTTGTTCCCGTTGAGGGGCATGTCGTCGCTGTCATCGGATCCGGAGCGCACCGTGGACCGGGCTTTGCGCTTGGCCAGCGCCTTCTTTGCGGAGCCGGCCGTCGACTGGGAGGCCGAGGAGATGGTGTCCCCGATGGAGCCCGGCTGGTCCTTCTCCTCGTTCTCGCTTTCTGGGGCGGCACCGTTCTTTCGCTTGCCCTCCGATTCCAGCTTCTTGCGGGTCAGCTCTTCAACCACTCTCTTCTTGCCCAGCTTTACCATGTTGCGGCCGTGTTTCGTGGCTTGCGTTGTCGTTCGATTCCGGCTCGTATTGGATGCGCCAATTGTTTACTCTGCCTTCTCCTTAGCTTTGCCGCAAAAACAAATTCCCGACAGTACAACAACGCGAAAAACTTTTTTTATTTTCCTATCGGCCTACCGATAGGTCTCGATAACAGGAGGCGTGATGTGACGACTGTACTGTATACAATTAAAGTGTGACCGCACCGATTACTATCAAAAATACTATTGGCCCAAATATATATACCTTTATTTACAGTTTGATTTTAAAAAACATGTTAACTAACTTACGGTATATTTAAACGCTCTGGTCACTTTAAATCAACAGCACGTGTAGGGCATTTCAAAAAAAATTAGCAAAACATTTGCTAATAGTTAGTTTAAGTTTCGAAATAAATTAAGAAAACATGGTCAGTTTGGAGCCAAAGGGAACTGGCAAGGAGGGCATATCGGGCGACAAGCCACCGCCGGCCTTCAAAGCTAACAAATCGCCAGGCAAGCCCGCCAATGGACAGAAATTCAATCCTGGTGGAGCAGGAGGCGCCAGGAAATTCGACAAATCTGCCGGAGGTCCAGGGAAAAAGTTCGACAAACCAGGACCCGGTGGTGCCAGGAGGTTCGACAAGCCTGGAGGTGGCGGCTTTAAGAAGTTCGACAAGCCTGGAGGTGGCGGATTTAAGAAGTTCGACAAGCCTGGAGGTGGAGGCTTTAAGAAGTTCGACAAGCCCGGAACCGGCGGCTTCAAAAAGTTCGACAAATCCGGAGGAGCAGGCGGTGGCAACAAGTTCGCCGAGGGCAACAAGTTCCGGGGAAAACCTCAGACACAGCCACAGGCGCCGGCGGAGGGCGAAAAACAGGACTGGAACAAGTTCAAACAGGAGAAGAAGGACCTCAAGCTAAAACGCAAGAGCTCCAAGGACACTTACGAGATCACCAAGGAGGCTAAGCAGATCTACGAGAAGCTGCGATGGTGAGGTTCCCCAAAAACCATGGGGGTTAGCTATGGTAAACGCCTTAGCAGTCACAACTTTAAAATCAGCTCTTGGAAAAGTGCTATTTTGAAATCAGCTATAAAATAGGGTTCTCCTCTTTTAACCAAATCATAATTGTCATAATTGTAATCATTGAATCAAAATAGCTTTTGTATACCGATTTTAATTTTAAAAATAACAAGACATGTATGATATAGTACCTACGGTTGTAAACGTTTTAGGCCATAAAGCTTTAAAACTGCCACATCTACTCCCTAAGGTTTTTCATATCGCTATAACCTCGTCAATAGTTTATACATATGTACTTACCGTGGCAGTATTTCCATCATTTTAATAGCTCAATTTTATGTTTATCATGCAGCCGCCGAACAGAGAACAAGGACAAGCTGGTGGAGCAGATATACAAAGTGCTAAACGTGGGCGACACTATCTCGAAGGTGGTGAAGGCCCACGACACAGCCCGCGTGCTGCAGTGCATGCTGAAGCACGCATCGCCAGCTCTGCGGGCCGAGATCTCGGATCAGTTGCTGCCCTTCATCGTGGAGATGTGCCAGTCGAAGTACGCTCAGTTCTGCGTCCAGCGGATGCTCAAATACGGTGCACCGGCCACCAAATCGAAGCTTGTGGACAGTCTGTACGGACATATAGTCCGTTTGGCCGGACATAGCATCGCCAGTGGATTGCTGGACACGATGTACCAGAGTGCCACGCCCCAACAGCGCATCCACATGCGCCAGGAATTCTATGGCGATCTGTATCGGAAGTCCAAGGATTCGAGTGTCAAGTCGCTGAGCGACACCTACAAGGAGGCCACCAACATGAAGGCCTCCATTCTGGGCTCGGTGAAAGCTAATCTGGATCATGTGGCCAACAAGCAGCTGGTGGACAGTTCGCTGGTCCACGCCGTGATGCTGGAATACCTGCGCGCCTGCGACGAGGATGAGGAGAAGCTGGAGGAGACGGTCACGGCATTTGCGGCCCTGGTGCCTCACATGCTGTCCACCAAGGAGGGCAGCGAGGCGGGTGTCATATGCTTCTACAAGTCCACGCCCAAGAACCGCAGAGTAAGTGAACAGACTGTCCCAGATGGTAAATATAATGCAATCTTATATATGCTTTTAACACCCCCGCAGGCCATCATCAAGAACATCAAGGAGCACCTGCTTAAGATCGCCACCCACGAGCACGGCCATGTGTTTCTCATCTCGCTGCTGAACGCCTTGGACGACACCAAGGCCACCAAGAAGGCCATCTACGACCACCTGCACGGCGATCTGAAGACGCTGGTGGGCAACCAGTACGGCCGACGAGTGGTACAATGGCTGGTGGCTCCCGGCGACACCACCTGCTTCCATCCGGAGTTCATTCGCGTGGTGGACGAGGGTCTGGCATTTGGCAAAAAGGAGAAGGAGCTGCGCCGTAAGGAGATCTTTGAGCAGATCGAGGCGCCGATTGCACAGGCCATTGCCGAGGAGGCAGCCTTCTGGCTGTCCAATAGCCACATCGGCCTGGTCACAGCCGACATTCTAAATCACAGTAAGTGCACAAATCAAATATACAAATATTTATATCTTTAAGTTAACCTATTCTGGGATTTATTTACCTTTTTTTTATTTGTATTTGTTATCACTTAATGTTATAATCCTGTACCTTTCTGCCTTTCAGTTCAAGGCGAATCCTATGAGAAGGCGGTAACTGCCCTCGCCCAAGTGATCGCCCAGCCTGATTGGCGTATTTCAGCCGATGCCGCCGGTCCTCTCCCACAGGATAAGAAAAAGCCCCACAATGATGTGGAGGCCATCATAGCCGAGGCCACCAAACAGCGCAGGAAACTGCTAAACGCCGAAAGTAGCAGTGGCGAAGAGGATGAAGATGAGGATGAAGATGAGGATGAAGATGAAGATGAGGATGCGGAAGAAGATGACGAGAATGAGAAGGAGGAGGAAAATGAAGATGAGGATGCGGAAGATGACGAGAAGAAGAAGGAGAAGGAAGATGAAGAACCCAAGCTGAAGAAAGCCAAAAAGGAGCCCAAAAAGGTAAAGGCGAAGGAAGAGGAGCCAGCGGCCCCGCTGGTCACCGGAATCGAGGAGGCAGGCATGCACATTGTATTGAAGAAGATCCTCAAGAACGATGGCAAACGTGAGGGCACGCCGTTCAGCCAGCAGCTCCTGCAAAACTTGTCCACCGATGTGGTAAGTCCTCGTATTTAAGATGTTAATTTTCTCAAATATGATAAATTAGTTTAGAAACAAAATAGATTATTCTTCCAAATTGCGTTGAGATAATGTTTATTTTTTCGAAGACATGGTAACGTTACTATTATTAGGAACGCATCATATATATGCTAAATTGATCAGTGCTTAATTATGGGTTTTTTAAATTGAGTATTCCTTATTTAAAATTTGTTGATATTAATAATTTCATAAATAAGTAGTTTTCTATGCTTATGATACCGAAGTAACCCAATTCAACCTGGTCCTAATTGTCTCTACGATTTATTTTTTCCAGCTCAAAGTCTGGCTTGGCATTAACCGGGCCTGCTTCGTCCTGTTGAAGCTGGTGGAGGAGAGTCCCTCGCTGCTGGATGACTGCAAGAAGGTCATCGCGGCCGAGAAGAGTCTTACCCAGACACTCGTGACTCAAAAGACGTCAGGGGCCAAACTGCTGGCCGCCAAACTGAACATTAAAAAATGAAAACCCTTTTTAGCTTAGACAAAACCTAACATTTTAAAATACATAATTCTATATTGAAATGGCTGTAAATTCCGTTTTATTTATGTGAAGTGACGTGAGCTGTGGTCCGGTGGTCGAGGAGTCTTTAGGACTTGCGCAGGATAATGTGTAAGCCGGAATCGCTGTCGACAATCCCCGACAGCTGGCCGACGTTTAATTTGAAGGCGGCCTCCTCGAATGACGGCTGCATCTGGCCTGTGATAAAACAGTGGATTTAATGACAGTTCACTCTATAGACAGCTACAAATGGGTGGTTTATATAAATCCTGAGTTAATATAAGCATGTCCGTCTGTCTGTTTCTACGCAAACTAGTCTCTCAGTTTTAAAGATTTCGAATTGAAACTTTGCACACACCCTTCTTTCCTTTGCACGCAGTATATAAGTCGGAACGGCCGGGATCGGCCGACTATATCCCATAGCTGCCATACAACTGATTGATCGGAAATGCTATAACTTTGGTGTTTGTAAAGTTAGGAAGTTGGGATTTTCTATGAGTATTAAGAATGCATCATATAAATAGTTTTGGAGAATATAATTTAAAGAATATTGTGAAAGGGTATATCAACTTCGGCTCCGCCCGAAGTTAGCTTTTCTTTTTTGTTTAATTATCCTTTGCTAAGCATTCCAGACGGACTTTTTGCGGGAATGTCTCCTTTTGCTATGCATTACTGGGACCACATTCTATTCTGTATTATATCGCAGTTAAGCTACAATTTCACACCAACTAACTGGTTTTATGAAATATTTTGGTGCAGTTTCTCTCTTGGTTGGGGCTTAATATTTGGTATTAGCATCTATATGACAGGGAAAATGTGTGAATTATGTTTTTCTGCAAAGAAGCTATCAGATTTGATGCTAAGAAACCAGTTTAGATGTACAAAGTCCTTCACAGGAGGCTACATTTCCAATGATGCTTAGGTGCGCACCTCTGCGGAGTGACTATTCATTTGAGAGTATGACAAAAAAAAAACCTTGTTAAAGGGGCAATGCCTTGATCTTAGTCCTACACAGATCCCAGAAACCAAAATTCTGAGCTCTTTTGGAACAGGTAGGAGTATAGCAACACTGCTCATGCAGAATATTCGGCAGGATGTGCCTATTCGTACCTCTGCCGAACTTTCCCAGGTCACCGCCCCTCTTGGCGGAACTGCAGTCGGAATAGGAGCGGGCCAGCTCGTCGAAGGTGGCCTCCTGCTGGACGATCTTATTGCGGTAGACCTCCAGGAGCAGCTGGGCCTCCTCCTTGGTGCGGGTGATGTTCACCTCCCGCCATGAACTGGGTCGCCGGCTGCCCTTGTGCTTCACCAGCAGATGCAGGCACTGCACCTCGTCGGGGCCATCTCCTCCAGCCGCGGATGCGCCGCCGGATCCTCCTCCTCCGGTTTTCTTGGCCGGCTCCGTGGGCTGATCCCACTGCGATTCCTTAGTGTGCACATTGAGGTAATAGCTCAGACCTGCAAAAATATATATGTATTTTTTAACATGCCGGTTACGGATTGTTTGAATTTTGGATTGCTGCTATCCTTGCACTTTATAGGGGCATCTATACGTTCGATCCATACCTGTGGAACGGCTGGTGCGCTTCTCCCAGCCCTCGGGCAATTGTTCGGCATCTGGCATACTTTATTTTAACTTATTTATTTAAAATGTAAAAATAAATTTGTAAGTCGCGTCACACATTCGCCGCGAGCAAGGTCTATCGATAGTACATCGAGCGATGATACTGCTTATCGATAGTACGCTGAGCAGGCTTGGTTTGACAGTTCAATGAACTGTCATCTTATGTTCTTAGTCTAGTATATATCGACAATGAACGGGCATATTATGACCGTTAATGGTATATTTTATACTTTTGGTATATTACGAAGCAGAAATAGGTCAAAATACACTTGGAGGTTTGCTTTGAGTGTCAATCGTGTTGAAGATTATAAGTGATTTGTCGCCGTTTTTGTTAATAAATAAAATAAGGTTATTTTCTGGACGAAATTCTTAAAGCCTAGTACTTAGATCAAAAAGCAAGTTCGCCAGCGTAAAAGCTTGTCTTTCCAGTGTGTCAGCATTTTCGAGAGTTCACCAGAACTGAGTGTTGTTTAAACTTTTTGCCAGGTCCTGGCGAATGTTCACTCAAACTTTATTTCACCAGACTGGCAATGCAATACAATTTTCTGTTATTTTTTTTTTCGATCTAAGTACCGGGGTGAAAAAAGAGTTCGCTAAATGTTTGCCTCTTGCTCCCTCTCATAGCTGACGCACAGATTTCGTCGAGCTGAGTACTAGTTGTTGAACTGTGTAATTTTGTTTGCAGGATGTTCCGTAAAAATGAATACCCTTAATAGAGAAAAAATGTTTTGTGGTATATTTATAAAATATACTTAAACATTTTAAGTGTTAAAAAAAATCGACACGGTATCTTTTCCCAACTGTTCCACGGTCACATCACCACTTCACGAATTTCATTCGCCAAGTGAGCACGCGGCTTCGTCTAATTCTGCAAAAGAAGTTTTTATTCTGTGACTTTTGTGAGAAGTTAACAACTGAAGGTATTGTGCTATTTTATACATAATTATCATCTTTTCGAGAACCCAACTGCTTAAAATAAGACGAGGAATAAGTGCATGGTGTGCCCCGTAATTCAGCCATTGATTTTTTTGTTTCACGTCACCTTGCGCTAGATTCTGTAGTTATGTAATGTGCTAATTTTTTTATTGTGTCGGTGGTGGTTTAACTAATTTTTTATGTATTATAATCAGCCTTGGTTCGACTGCACTGAAAATAACTCCCTGTATAAGGTTTAAAAAAAAGCCGAAAAGTGCTTACATAACCAGCCGAAGTAATTGTGCCGAAACGGTGTTTGCCTTAAATGAAACACGTAATAAACTAGGTGTATAAACGGCCATCTCAAGTCGTTGGTCCCTGTTAACTATAGTAAATCTAAAATGCCCCAAGGAAAAATTAATAAAGCCACGCTGGATAATTTGTCCCCCATTTTTTCTTCATATTTTTTTTTTGCAACCACGCTGGAACTGCCAACTTATGCAATTGGCAATGAGTTGGCAGGCCGACATTGTCTGTACGAAAAATTTGCACATCAGCTGCGGGTATTTTTTGACTAGAATTATGATACTCGGCTTGCATTTGCATATTGGAAACTATTTGCAGGCGATTTATTAGTGAAAAGTGTGGAAATTGTCTGTTCTACTGCCCAGTCATACTCACAAATAAATTGGCGAATAAATTCCATGTGCCAGAATCGCTCTCTCGCTCACTCCTATGCCAGACACCAGCGGCGCGTGCAAGTGCTTTGGTGTGTGAGAGTGAGTGTGTGAATGTTAATGTTCCGTTTTTTTTAAGAGAAAATGTAACCATTTCTCTTTTCACCCCTTTCTCTTCTGACCCGCTTTCTTCTTTTCTTAAAGGTAAAAAGTTCTTGCAAAAAACCCGCGAGTCAGAATCAGGTTTTACCCACAGTTCCGTTCCTTTTTTTTTTTCTTAACCCCTTCTGACGTCAAACTTTGAACTGTGTCTACTATTCATGTGATTTTTTATGTTTATTTTGCCCCTTTGTGTGGCCTTTTAGCGCCATTTTGCACTGATTAGTGATTAGTGTTTATTATTACATCTCCCTGGCAAATCGCATCACATTTCTTGCCTCTCAGCGGAAATTTTCAAGCATCTTGTTTATTGTACGCCCTTTTTTGTTTAGTCTTGAAAATCGGATTTGCAGACTGATCGAAAAGTGAGCAGGATAAACTTGGCCGCCGTTTAATTTATGCAACTAAGCATTTTTGTTGCACATTTGGTTTACTCTTTTTTTTGTTTATGGGCAGCAAGCCAGGTGTCGCGCTCTTTTGTTTTTTATGTAATTTTTTGCGATAGCGGGGGACCTTGAAAAAGCGTCGCATACAGTTATATAAATAACTGTATTAGCAGCGGTGTTTATCTAATCGCTTCACGCACTTTTTTTTGAGCGCCGCCCTCCTTCCGCGTGCGCGAAAGGGATGGGGAGAATAGTATAAAGAGAATGAGAGAGCGGTGGGCAGACGTCAGAAAGCTAAGTCACATGCTAACTGTGTTGCCCATGCTATCTTTTACAATTAAGCTAACTGTTAAAAATAGCTTAAAAATAGCTACATTCAAAAATATGTAGCTTAAAAATAAATTAAAAGACTTTACTCTTATAATTTATTTATCTAAAATCAATAAGAGTTCTTCAAATATTGTATTCGTTAACGTGCCTTGTGGTGGGCTAGTGTTTTTGTGTCAACTCAAAATGTTTTTGTTTTAAATACAAATGCCTCAAAAGTCTTGTGAAGAACAAAGGTTGTGAACTAAGTTCTACATATATAATTTCTAACTTATTACACAATTTTTTCATCGCTTAGTAGCATAGACATTTGGATGGACATCTGTTTAACAATACACATTTGATCAAACCAAATCTAACTAATAAGTAGTTGAATCGGCAACTCTGCTACGCAGCTGACTTGTCGGCGCTTTGCCAAATGTAAAATCTTGTGCGTGTTTTATTTTTTGGCAAGCATTTCGAAAGCGCCTCCGAAAACCTCGAAAGGGGCAAATGAAAAACAATTGGCCATATATGCATTTTCGGGCATGGCAAAACGAAACAAAAAGTGCTTTCTAATGAGTTTGTACTCATTTGTACAACACTTCCTCTTATGCAACAAAAACGGCATTGAATTCTTAGCCACTGATAAGAGGCGATCTATCGCTCTTTCTCTTCCCCCGCCCTCTCTCGCTCGCACACGTGCTGTTGCTGTTGCCAACCGCTAGATGGAGCTCTCAGCATTTCGCACACTTGGTGAGAGCTCTCTCTCTCTCGCCCTCGCTCAACTGTTGCTGAACTTGAACAACGACGTCGACGTCTATGCCGTCGCCGACGCAGGCAGAGGCAGCACAGGCTAGGTGGCTGATTTCGGCGAACGGAACATTCACAAGCAATTCAGTTGCCGTCCGGTGCAGACTTCTGACTTCGAAGGGAATAAGGATAATTTTTTTTCGGTTTTGTGCTGTGATATAAAACTCATACAAATAGTACGTATGGCGAAAACAAATTGAAAATCAATTGAAGTTACTACAACTGCAAATGCATATGCATTCATCTCATTCAAACAAAAGTGATTCTTTTTTTTTCCAAACCAATCTAAATCAAACTAGAGCAATGAAAAGAATTTGCCTGGTTATGTAAAACAATAAGAGTTGAACTTTAATGATTTTTTTTCGTGGTGTGTGGTGCTGTCTTCCGTTCTTATGCAATCAATAACAATGAATTAAGAATAAACTTAACCCTGGATTGGATACTACTACTCAGCCTTCGGTGGAAGCTTTCCACGTGCAACTGTAGAATTTTTCCAGCTGGGGCTATGGCTATTACATCACGGGTCTTTCTCTCTTGACCAAAAGCTTCTCTCTCTTCCAGTTCATCAAAAGTTTAACCCGATTAGATAACGGTTGTTTTGGAAGAGAACTTAAACCGAAGAGAAACGCTCTCTTTTCCCCAAGTGTGTTACATAAACCTTTGTCAATAGAATGCTAATTTAATTTCGCTACATTTTATTGAAACACATACGGCTCTAGAAGAGTGGGGCTGCTCTTGAAAAATTCTAAAATTAACGAAACACGCTTCAATGGCGAATGCCAGCTGCCAAAAAAGTGTGGCCTCTATAGCCATCTTGCTCACACCCACGACAATGCCCATATACTGGCTTTTCCATTGAACTTTTCTATTCTCTTATTTAATTTTTTTTTGTGGTGTGGCAATTATGCAATCTCAAACATTACTCAATGAAAACCAGTAAAAGGTCGTTTTATTCAACTAGAACTGCTTATGATTTATGCAATTCTAGATCAAATAAATTGGATAAACAATTTATGCCACGTAACACACTTAATCCCGACCGCAAACTCAAATCCTTCGTTTTTAGCTGCAAACTGGTTAAAACTAAATTCGAATATTCTACAATATTCATTTATTTAGCTCGATTTAAACCACGTGGCAAATTTAACCGGCCAATGTTCAGTTTTCCGCAAAACCAGTTTTGCCGGCGACTGCTAACACTCATACCAATATAATCATTTATACGTGTTTATTTGTTGTAACCAAATTGCTGAGTCCCCATAAATCATCAAATATACAATAAACTAACTTTAGCCTTAAGTTTTGATTTTCATTTACACTAACACATTATACTGCATGTTTAACATTTTCGCGTTATTTCATTTTTCATTGTCGCTAAAACCTTTTTTATTTTACCCATCATATGATTTAATCAATTAGTGTTGATCCAAAAAAGTGCATGTTTTTTGGTTTCGGTTTGTGTATCGCATCTCCAAATATTATTTAGAACATTGACAATTTTCACATTTTTATTTGGCTTTGGGCTATTCTTCTATTGTGCCTTCTGCACCTGTGTAAAGAAAGTGAATCGTACATCCAACATACATACCGTAAACGTAAACCGTAACATTATGCAACGCATGGGGAGCGGCTCCTCCTGCCTCCCATCCGTATATCAAGCACCACCTGCATGCCATTGGGATATCATCATCCATAACCATCACAGAAGTACCATCATCGGTATCAGTATCAGTATCATCATCCAACGACGGCTAATGAGACGAGCGAGACTAATGAGAGTTTCGGGCAATTGCGCGATGTGTTTACAGCAAAATGGGCAAGGATTTCGATGCTGTTGGATTCGTCAAGGACTTCGCTGCCGGAGGCATCTCCGCAGCCGTCTCAAAGACCGCCGTCGCCCCCATTGAGCGTGTGAAACTGCTCCTGCAGGTTCAGCACATCTCGAAACAAATCAGTGCCGACAAGCAGTACAAGGGTATGGTTGATTGCTTTATCCGCATTCCAAAGGAGCAGGGATTCTCGTCATTCTGGCGCGGTAACTTGGCCAACGTCATCAGATACTTCCCGACCCAGGCTCTGAACTTTGCCTTCAAGGACAAGTACAAGCAGGTGAGTCGGTAAACTCGACTGAGAGTTTTTGCAAAATTGGAGACAAAAACTAACGCCCTGTGCCAATAACGCTGTAGGTCTTCCTGGGAGGTGTTGACAAGAACACCCAGTTCTGGCGCTACTTCGCCGGCAACTTGGCCTCCGGTGGTGCCGCTGGTGCTACCTCTCTGTGCTTTGTCTACCCCTTGGACTTTGCCCGTACTCGGTAAGTTAGAACAGCGAAACGAAAAATTGTGAGGAAAATAACGAAAATCTCCCCCTCTAACCAATAGCTTGGCTGCTGATACTGGCAAGGGTGGCCAGCGTGAATTCACCGGTCTGGGCAACTGCTTGACCAAGATCTTCAAGAGCGACGGCCTCGTTGGCCTGTACCGCGGTTTCGGAGTGTCCGTCCAGGGCATCATCATCTACCGTGCCGCCTACTTCGGCTTCTACGATACCGCCCGCGGTATGCTGCCCGACCCCAAGAACACACCCATCTACATCAGCTGGGCCATCGCCCAGGTTGTGACAACCGTCGCTGGCATCGTGTCCTATCCCTTCGATACCGTGCGTCGTCGCATGATGATGCAGTCGGGTCGCAAGGCCACCGAGATCATCTACAAGAACACACTGCACTGCTGGGGAACCATCGCCAAGCAGGAGGGCACTGGTGCCTTCTTCAAGGGCGCCTTCTCCAACGTTCTCAGAGGCACTGGCGGCGCTTTCGTGCTTGTGTTGTACGATGAGATCAAGAAGGTCTTGTAAATTAAATTATTAAATTATTCAAATCAGCAAAATACAACAACATACAACAAACAAAACAAACAGAAAACTAAACACTACCAGCTAATTATGTTAGATAACTGAAAGAGAACAGCAAAAGCAACAGCAAAGTTTGATCTGCAACCAACACCTCTTACCAAGAACAACGGCAAGCAATAAGAACCCTTCCTTCCTCCCTCCCCCTGATATAATTATTAAATTATATTAGTTATAATAACTGGGAACTAATTTACGGAACGATGGCCAGAGTCAATAGAACAACAATACAACAGCAATGCTAGGAGACGAGGAGACGACTCAGCTCATGCGATACCCACTACACTGAAAGACGAACGAACATAGCGACGATATTGATTAGTATTGTTAAGTTTGGGTTAGGCTATTTACTATATCCCATCATGCTGCTGGGTCGCGCCACATCTCCCCAGCCAAATCAGTGTTATCGATAAGATGCAAAGAATCGACCGAAGACCTGAAGATTCTTTAGCCTCCGACACGACAAACAAACTCAACCTCGGTTGGTTTAAAAATATATAAAAATTGAAAAAATAGTACAATGTAGTGTGTTTTCTTTCTGCGCTGTGTCGTCAATGGATTGTTTTAATGGATTCAATTGCAAAAGTGAATGTTTCATTCTACAATGTGATTTAAAGAATATTATATGGGATGGTGATCGTTGGCTTATATCACAAAGGGTTCTCTGCGTTTTTTTAATTTAAGATTTTATAGTTGCATACTTACATTGTATTTTTGCTTTGTACAAATATATGCCGTTCCGACATTAAAAATAAATGCTTTACAAAGTCATTGGGGCGAGCCCAAAAGCTCACCTTTGTGTTTATAAATGCAACTGATGCCAAGGTGATAAGAATCTTAGGAGTCCACATTTTTACAAAAGCTTTTATTTAAAAGAAATATACCTTATATTTTCAAGAACCAGCGGCAATGCTCTAAGTCTATTATAGTTTTTGTAAACTTTTTGAATTTTAGTTAAATAGCGATCAAAAGAAAATTTTGCCTTCGGCACATTCCAAATTCATATAAATTTAGCTTAGAAATAATTAATAACAAAAGCTAGCCAGCCTTTACAATGGAAAATTTATGACGGTCGTTTACCCAATCTTTAAGAATTATTTACAATTTTGGTAGGTTTATGAACTATATTCCTTCTATTTATCAGCGAGTGCATTTGTTTTCCAAGTTTTTTGTTGTGTTATACTGCAAATTAGTCACAGTTTCTTCAAATCTCAACATAATAGTATTGACTCACTTCTCATTATCGAGGGACTTTCGGCGGTTGGTATTCCCGATCCCTTTTTACACAGTATCGTTCGATGGGAATACAAGTGGGAAATGAAAAATTTTAAAACTACGTTGGCCAAGCCAACGCTTTCGCTTCTTTTCAGTTCAAACGGGCTCAGAACTTCGTCAGTTTTAGTCAGTTCAGATCTCGTTCGCTGCTGAATCAAAATTATAAATTGTGAAAAAGTAGAAGTCGTTTTACACTTTTTACCTTCCAACTTTGATACTAAACTGAATTGTTTTAAAATAAAGAAAACCATAAATCCAAAATGGGTGATGAAGGCGGTGGCGGTGGCGGTCATAGCAAGGACCTCAAGGGATTCCTCACGGACTTCATGATGGGCGGCGTTTCGGCGGCGATTGCCAAGACTGCTGTGGCGCCCATCGAGCGGGTAAAGCTGATCCTGCAGGTGCAGGAGGTGTCCAAGCAGATAGCGGCGGATCAGCGCTACAAGGGCATAATCGACTGCTTCGTTCGCATTCCCAAAGAGCAGGGATTCTCGTCCTTCTGGCGCGGCAACTTGGCCAACGTGATACGTTACTTCCCCACCCAGGCCCTAAACTTCGCCTTCAAGGATGTGTACAAGTCGGTTAGTTTCAACGGCAAAAAAGAAGCGCTTTTACATCAATATATATCCTTAATATCCTTCCTTACAGGTCTTTCTCGGCGGCGTAGACAAGCACAAGCAATTTTGGCGCCACTTTGCAGGAAACTTGGCCTCTGGCGGTGCAGCAGGCGCCACTTCTTTATGTTTCGTTTATCCCCTAGATTTTGCCCGAACTCGGTGAGTTACAGACGGATTCATAATATAATTTGTTAATTTAATTCATGAAGGAGAATCACCATCGTCATTTTGATTTCTACTCTAGAAATCCTATTTAAGTTAAAGAATGAAATGCCAACTTGGGACTTAATTGCCTAAATTAAATTAGTTTGTCGAGCATCATTAAGATTATTTATTCTTATGTGACTAACCGCTTGGTAAATCATATTAATGCTTTATCAATATACAGTTATTCATGTAACTTTTATTTAATTAATTTTTTGTTTATTTATATTTTTTTTACTAATCCTTTGTCATATATTTCTTCCCAACAGCTTGGCCGCCGACGTGGGCAAGGGCGGCAATCGGGAGTTCAACGGCCTGATCGACTGTTTGATGAAGGTGATCAAGAGTGACGGCCCCATTGGCCTGTACCGCGGCTTCGTAGTTTCGGTGCAGGGCATCATCATCTACCGGGCCGCCTACTTCGGCTTCTACGACACGTGCCGCGACTTCTTGCCGAATCCGAAGAGCACGCCCTTCTATGTGAGCTGGGCGATTGCCCAGGTGGTCACCACCGTGGCCGGCATTGCGTCCTATCCCTTCGACACCGTGCGCCGTCGCATGATGATGCAGTCCGGCCTGAAGAAGTCCGAGATGATCTACAAGAACACGGCCCACTGCTGGATGGTGATTGCCAAGCAGGAGGGCATCGGCGCCTTCTTCAAGGGCGCCCTATCGAACATTATTCGCGGCACCGGCGGTGCCTTAGTTCTCGCCATCTACGACGAGATGAAGAAGTATCTTTAGCCCCGATTTCCGGCCGTTTGTGGTGCGCCCGCTTGGTGACCATCTGCATCAGCCGCACCACATAGCACACTACGAGAACGCCCCACCGACAGAACCCACCGTCAACACACCGGTTTCACCTCTTTATAGCGAGGGACTAGGACCCCAGGAGCAGCGAGCCCCAATAAATTAAGATGATTTGATGGTAGGTGGTGGCATTACTGCCCCTCTTCTTCTCATTTTGTGTTCGCAGTGGTTGAGAAAATACAAATAATTTATTGAACTTAAATCATGGTTGCGCTCTTGTTTGTTTTTTTTTTCGTCGCGTGGTTGTTTTTGTTTCTTGTGTTTTAGGTGCATGTGTGCATTGAATAGGGTGGGCCGCTTTTAACTAAGATTCTTTAAGTTTACTACAATCGTTTTCCTTTCTCCTAGCAGGCTTTTGTGGGACTGTTAGGTCCACAAATTTGTTATTTAGCTAAACAAGTATTATCCATTATTCTTTTAAAATTAACACGTATACAATAACTATTTCACCGACATCTATAAATATTTTCAATTTCGTTGGAGCGCCCACCCTAGTCTTAGACATAGATGTGTTCGTGTGCGGGTAGTTTTTTACTTAAATGTTAGTTAGGCATTAAAATAACATTAAAAACACATCAAGTCGAGAAAGGCTTGGATTTCTATTGAGCTGACCGTACATGCCGTGTCGATTTGCATATGTCCTCGCATAAACTAACAACAAAAACAATAATACGTTGACAAAAAATAAGAGGCGAAATTACAAGTAAGCGAACTGCACTTATTCTGTTAACAATTAGATATTATTCTACGCTAAGTTCCAGCCTTGAGTTCGCCGGACTTAGTGGGTGGCCCCGGACCTGTGGGCGAAGAACAGAAAGACTGTGCCCGCCGCGTAGGCCGCAAAGTTGAACAGTCCGAGAGCTCCGGCTGCCGTATTGGAGGCGGATCCCTTGCCAACAACATCCGACCACCTGGCCAGCTGGACGATGGCTCCAATGAAGTACAGCAGAGTGAGCACGGCGGTGGTGATCAGCTCCTGTTGGGGATCAAGTGGTATGGTATTTAGTACTTTACTTAAATAGCCTATATCCTATACTTATATGCTATGTCCACTTACAGCGAATATCCAGTTCAGGTTCACATTGAGGGCCTCGCGAATGCCCAAGAAGTAGGCGGCGATCAGCAGAATGGTGATGATGAACGAGATCACGATCACAAACATGAAGAAAGAGGTGGCCGTGGTCAGGGGCGGAGAGGCCAGGGCCATGCAGATAATGCCAAGTATCTGTGGATATAAAAAGGATAAAGGAGACATTCGTGAGTAGAACGGCCAGAGCGATTTAGATTTGATTATTGCCTGAATAGTTCAAAAGGATATAACTTTCTCATTGAATTGCCAAAATTAGAAATGAAGAACTTTTAAATATATAACAATGTTAGTGCATATTAATAATACATTTAAAACTACGTCAATTTAGGCCAAAACAATAAGAGGATTTCGTTAGCTTTATATTTCAAAAAAAAATTACACGAAGATAGGGCTTGTTTAAAATTTTTGGAAATATGAAAAAATACCTTAATGTTAAATTTAATAACTACCAAATAATGAATTAAAACAAGAACAAAAAGGAAATTAAAGTGTAATTCGTAGTACTCTCTATTTTAAAAATATTTTTCATCAGTGCTCGCCCAGATCGTGATCTCCAATTGACGGGCGTCTCTTCAAGGTCACATTTTATATGAAGTAAGCATGCTGTGATGTCACCTTTAATTGAATCCACACTATGAACGAAATAGCTGTTCTGAAAAGCGAATGTTTTCTTCTGCCGTGAATTCCAAGATTTTTCTGCATATATTTTGGCAAGAGTTATTCTTTTTCCAATGGGATCAAAGTAGCGTTAATTTATTAATTCAATTATGAAGGTTAATCGATGCTTATTTCATTGGAAAGTCACTCTTCTTTATTTTCAAATGCCAGCAAGTCTTACTTTATTTTTAATAAACTTGCACTTTTAAGCATATAACTTTTTTTATAGACATCAGATTTCAAAGTGGCATACCTCAAAATAATTGTGGTTTAATTCTTTAAAAATCTGTGTTTTTACTTTAGTTTTTATTTTTGGGTCGATTTTTCGTCATTTTCAATGATTGCATGGTTTGCAGAAAAGTGTCAAAAAACTGCACTTTTAAGCTCATAACATTTCGTACAGACATCCGATTTCAAAGTGGCATACCTCAAAATGATCGTGGTTGAATTCTCTAAAAAAATGTATTTTCATTTTATTATTTTTTTTTTTTGTCGATTTTTTGTCATTTTCAATGATGTACCCCCTTTCCAAATTTTTGAAAAATGGCTTAGCAGAAAAGTTACCAAAAATCAGAACTGCTTAGCCCATAACTTTTCTTACAGACATCCGATTTCGAAGTGGCATTCTTCTAAATGATTGGGGTTCAATTCACTAAGATCTGTGTTTAAATTTTACGCTTTCGAAAACTGTCTGTGCAGAAATATGACCAAAAATGTCTAACAAACTTAAGTCCAAGTCTTTGACCGGTCTAGTTATGTTTGTCCAATACTTTTGATGACTCAATATATTTAACTATCTTTGAGTACATTTTCAGAACCTTATCAAAATTCAAGTGAGTTGACAGGGTGATTAGGTTGGTTTAGTACCTTTAGAACATGAGACTGGATGACAGGTTGTGATGACACACATTCTCCTGCGACTGAAGCTCAGATGACGTGGTTGTTTGGGCAATTAAAAAGCAATAAGCTTTTGGCGACAAAAAAAAAAAAAGAAAAACAAATAAGCAGAAAAAAAAGCAAATGAAAACAAGCAGGTGTGCGCAGTCGACTTCAACATTTGGTTTTGGTTTTGGCTAAAACAAAAGGTACACGAAAAGTGAAAGCTGAAAGTTGGTAGCCGGGCCAAAAGCGACCTGTTGATAGCGACATGTTGTGTCTGTTGCTTTTGCCGTCTCCTTTGTTTTTGCCATCTATCTGGCAGCAGCGAATCAAAGGTTGATTGAACCGTCAGCGATTTGTTGATCTTGGATTGCATTCCCAGCGACAACAGTGAACACTTTTTGTATGGTGTTCTTCATGTTTTTGGTTTTTTGTTTGTTTCAGGTTCGCACTGCCCCACAAATTTGCGTCACTTTTCAAAAATAAGTGAAAGAAATCTGTCAGGGAATTATACGAATTTTATCATCTCTAAACATAATTTATGGACGCTTTTTTTGTATTTGTACTTGTGTTGTATATATTTAACGACAAGATCTGCATATACATGGGCGTAGATATATATTTTACTGGCGGGGTCTGTTGGTCACAGCTTTTATATGTAGATTATGTGTATACGATAATATATGGTGAGTTTATGTATTTCGTAACGCTCCAACGGCAAAGACAAATGGCTGAAAAGAATAAGAACTGCGGTCTAGTACACCCTATGGCCACATACATATGTATAGTAATATCAATTTGCCTTGTGGGGCATTAAACAGTGCGTAGAAACCGAATGCATCAAAGTATATCGATCACGGTTCCCGCATAATTGTGTACTTTTTCTGCGCAATCAATGACGCGAAACGCCACTGAAATCGGATCTAGTTCTTGGCCTCCGATTATGCGGTCTGGGTCCCAACACCCAAAAAAAAGTTTGAATTTTAGAAACATTGTCTTTTAATGTACAATACTAAATAATATATAATAATATAATAATGCCTGTACTTTGTAGTTTAATTTATAGATTATTGTTTTGAGGTTTTATTTTCAGTTTGGATTTTATGTAAAAATAGTTTCGTTTCGTTGACTATTTTTTTTCTAGTGTAGCAACGACTGTTGTTTGTGAAGTTCAGTGGAAGCCACAGCAATTCCAATGGCCAGGAACACAAGATCAATTTATACATAATATTTAAGAAATAAATAATAAAATAAAAATAAGAAATGAAGATCAGATAAATGTTCACATACAAATATGTTTTCCTTATAATTAGGATACTTTTATAGTTTGTATCTTTTGAATACCCGTCGTATAAGATTACTTGTTTAGCAGTAGGCAAACTGTGGTTTTCTCATAGAGAGGTCGAAGTTGGGTCAACGCACCTTCGTGTTTCCTATCAGGTTAATTTTAAAATTAAAAATATGTCGTCGATATAAATATTTGTTGTGTGCATGGGATAAACAATACAGATAGCAATGATTGTTCAAGATAGATAAACGCAAAGTTCAGTGGCCAAATGGCAAATAATCACATGATATGTTTAGAGAAATCATATAATAAATAAAGCTCTATATATCTTTTTTCCCTTTTTTCTGTTTTATTCGTTAACAATTTGTTAATCGGGCCAAGACGAAGCCTAAAAGATGAGCTCACTTTTCTCAGCGCAGTGCACTTAGTCAGCGTCAATTACCTTAAATGTACACAAATACACAATATACAAACACGTATTTGCATAGCTTTTCGCATTTAGTACAGTGCGTTTCTAAACTGTAAAACTGATAATAGTATTTAAGTACATATGGAGTGCAAATAATTATAATTAATAACCACTTCTTCATTACAAAATATGCTTAACTAAAGGTGCTTGAATTTCTTTTATCAAAAATAATTAATAATTATAAAATAGTCAGAAGAAAGAAAAATTAAAAATTATTTTATCTATATCATTTATCTATTCATTGAGTCGGCAACGTAATTTTTTCATGAAAGATTAAATATGTATAAAATTGGTGTGCAACTGACCCAAATAGATAAACATGGCTACCTTAATTCTTAAACGTATATTAAATGATAATATACTCCTACGTCTTTCAAAACTTTGCTATCAGAAACAACCAATCGGCTTACCTATATGGGTCGCACTGTACCTATATGCCCATATACGAATGGATGCCGTAACGATCGATCGCATTCTCCAATCCAAAAACAAACAGCAGCAACTGTCTAAGGCAACTTTACTTTCTGGTGTTTACAATTTCTTGAACGACACCGAATGTGTGTCATAATTTTCGCTTTTGGCGAGAACATTCAAATTGAAATCCACGACAATAATGCCAAACAATGTTGTGTATTCTATACGAATTGGCAGCTTCCAAATTATCTTACGTAATTGCTATTATAAAAAATTCTCAAAGGCAGGCACCGCGACCAACAAAACTTAATAATAAATCGTGCTTGTTCCGATTTGCATATACTTCGTATGTGTATATAGATCAAACTTGGCCATGGAATGCATAAACATATACATAAATATGTATGTATGGCCCGATCTACTTTTAAGTTGCGGCATTTCAGGGTCCAAAATGCTCATTTCCAGGGCACCGCACGATAAGATAGGCCAAATTTGATTGCAACCCCTGGAAGTGTAATACTTTCGGGGGTTTTATCGATACGGGATTATGGGGCGGATGAGTAATGGGCCGGGGCAAATTAGCAGTCGGCGGTCAGGTGTCAGGCGCCAATTGCCTTATCACGACGATGGCTTTCGAATCTGTCTTCCCCCGTATTCTTCTCCACTAGAACAGGTGGTCGGCTCATTATCGCCCACCTCACTCGGATAACGGGGCGTATGAGTAACATTCGATTAGCCAGTACTCCGGCTATACGCAACATTGTGCATGAGTCACGGTCAGTTTACCCGTTTTAAACCTAAACTACAGTGTAATTAGGACTTCAAGTGCATTGCAACATATACATTCATACATAAGTATTATTTGCATATAATACTGTTTATCCATTGACCACATTTTAAGCTCCTGCCCTTCCCTCTCCCATCATAGAGCTACATCCTTCCTTTCCGACAACCCTTCCAACATCATAGCAAACCCCTCCAACGAAAACATAATTAAAATCATTTCATTTCTTCAAAAAGCCCAACTCATTCACAAAATCTAAAATTGTTCTCATCCCTTTAAATTAAATTATTACTGTAACCCCAGACGAGCGGAAGGCCTCAGCTGCTAATGCTCTTATTATAGTTAGTTTATAGTTTTAAAACTTAAGCTAGCTTTATATAAATAAATAAATAAATACTGTGTATCATCTTTGTCATCTTAAACTGTATTTTCTAAAATAAATAAAACTTTAAGCTGACAAAAATGTATTATGATTTATTGTAAGGCCATCCTTTTTATAATGTCCTCTACATTTTAAAACCACGAAAAATTGTGAAAATTTGGTTAGGATAGTATGCAAGTCCACAATCAATAATTAAATATTCAAAACAAGCTTCAATTTCACATAGGTTCCGAAAATAATTAATAGTTTAATGAGTCTTACGCCAATTTGATAATTGGACTATTGAATTATTAAGTTAGGGTTAAGGCCTCTCAATTTCATTTGGGAACCAAGCAGGTGCACAAATAGCCCTGTTTTTGTGGCAAAGTTAAGTGGCGCACTTTTACACATTTATAATGCCCTGAGACTATCAGCTGACTATCGCCAAAGGTGGCCGATAAGATTAGTTTCCACAAAAATCCCATTGACAGACACAAAGGAAGGCTAAAAATGAATGGCCATTTATGACATCAATGCATTATAGAGTTAAGTGGTTAGTTTCGTTTCAAGAAATCCCTTTGAGGAACTGCAGAAATATCAAGAATGGCTTGGCTAACTCCACCGCTTGTTTCTGATAATCGCAGCTTGTCGGGGCAGAAAATCAATAAATAGCACTTAATAACCGACAGTTTATTGCGATGGTAATCATATCAGCAATTTCGCCACCTCACCACCCCCACAGTATTCCTCCCCCCAATTATATTCACTATTGATTTTTTATAACAACTGACGAACAGTTAATAATGCATTTTTCATGTGTGGCCCCAACAGTTGTCGGCGCCGGTATCCTTTGACCTTGGCTCAATACAGAATGCTTAATCAGGCAGATATGGTATGAAATATAGGAATATGGCATATTATAGGGCGGGATAACTGAAAACTTGACACACGCAGTTAAGACAGAAATACACACGAATTAAAAACCTATAGTTAAAAGTTCATAAGAGTACTCTTAAAAATAAACTATAGGCAGTGGGAAGGTTTAAGTATTAAATTAATTTCTTATAATATATACAAGTAAAGTCAATCGAAAAGTTTGTAGTTAATGTAACAATAGTTTGATCTATATGACTATTTTTTTCGGTGTACCCACACTTGCGAGTTCGAGTGCGAGTGCGAGTATCTTGTGTTGGCGTAAATGCAGCGCCCACACGACTTCATTTGTGCCCATTGCGGCTGTGGGAAAACTGAATGCTTCAAATTCCAGGCCAAATGGAGTATTTCGTCTATTAAATCCAACTGTTGCCCAGAATTTCTGCAGGGGCAGGGAAGAACCGAGTTGTAGGTGGTTTGAAAAGGGGCCCAATTGACCACATGGCCCTGGGCTCACATGTTTGCAGTTCCCACAACTTGACTTCCCCCTATCTTATCCGCCTTAAGTCTAATGAGATCCTGACATATCTATATACCTATGCCGCATACACACTTATTGATATATTTCTAGAATCGAGTACACATCGAGGGCCTCTGGGCTTTCTTAAGTTCCAAGATATCTTAATAAAGAATGGTGGGGAAACGCAACGTATAGATAAAACCATTTAATTTGTGATGATAACAGTGTTGGTCACTTTTTTCTTAACCATTCATTTCCTAAAGTTATTTCAAGCTATTGATCCAAATTGGAATATATATATTACAGACGAACTATTTTTTGGTTTATTTGGGTATGTGGTTTATAAATAAAAGCAGTTATGCTACATTTTTATTAAAATTATTTTTTTTAATCAACTTTGATCAACCGCTCAATTTTGATATCGAATGAGTTAAAGTTTTTCCGGTATGTGGTGTGTTAAGCAGGCTTAACACTATAAGCATTAGATTATAAAACATTATATGGGTCACTAACACAAGACATTTCTGAGGGAAAGTTTTTTATTTACTGACCTAATTCATAGTAATTTACATCATAACCTTTTCTAATTATTTAATAAATTCTGAAATATAAAATATAATATATGTATAATCTCGAAATGTTTGGATATGTTCCAAAAACCACCTTTGTAATGTCACAGTTAATAGATTTTTTTGTAAGATTTCAGTGTTGGTAAAACGAATTAAAGGTATTGTTTTCTATATCGTCAGATAAGGTTTATATAGTTAGGTAGAGATTAATTATGTAATATCTGCCTCTTTTGAAAGGCCGAGTTCAAATCTGGGGCTTTTCATAAAAATAATATTTACATTTAATATTTTGGTTCTGTGCACATTTTAGGAATATTTCTTAGCTTTTAGTGTACTTACAAACTCGACAATTTTGATAATTCCCGGGGTGGTGCGGAAATAGTCGATGTTGACGCGGATGCCGCTCCCGACACCGCCATTGCTTCCGACGGCCGGGTTTACCCCACCGGGCGGACCATTCGTCGTTGTTGTTGTTGTGCGCTCGATGTTAACCACGGTCTCGACCATATTGTTGCTGTTTTTAGTGGTTGGCGGGGGAGTTTAGCTGGGCAACTATTTTTAAACACTTGTCGCGATTGTCACAAAAAAATAAGTCAAAAAATAACCACTGGTCGATCGGCGGCTATATCTATATCTATGTATATATTTATATCTGTGTGACGCCCTCGCGCGCTTCTGATTTTAAAATATAAAGTGTGTGTACATATATATGTATATATCTGGTAGTAAGGCAATATCGCGATGCGATTGCTGCGTTGTTTTGTCCACGGCGGTCGCTTGTCGACTGAACTGCGAACCGCTGGCTGCGCCGCTGCCTTGCCGCCGCTGCAGGCTAACGGTTAACTAAAGCGAGCGCCGCTCACTCTCGCTCTCACCCGCTCTCCCACTCGGCCAGTTGGTTAGTTAGCCAGTTAGTTAGTTGCGCGCGCCCTTTGACGACGCCCCTGCGCCGAGCCACAGCCCACCGCCCATCGCCCCCCAGCGGGCAAACTAGTTTGCTGCGCTTGCGCCGCCGCTGATTCTTAAATACTGCACAATGGGTCAGATTGCCGTTTCTTTTGGCAGAAATTCAACCAAAAAAGGGGACCAAAATGTATAAATAAATAGGATTTAAGTACACTTCAAAAAGGTGTCAAAACACTATGCAGCACAAAAAAGACGAAGTCGTTTTCCGGAATAAAGTCATAGGACTTCCGCACTTCAAAATATATACATATTGCATACTTTTGGTTTTACATTTAAAAAACGCATCAGAAAAAATTAAGTAGCCTGTTGTACCTAAATAAGTTCGAATTGTATTGACTAAAAGAAAAATAAAGGACTTATTAATTTATAATGCTGTTTTACAGGATGCATTGAATATGACAATAATTTAATTCCAAAAATAAAAAATTGCAACCGAATTTCCAGTTTCAGTGTCGCCCCTAAATGTAAATTATTCTGTTTAATATTTTTTAGTTTTATGACCATAAAGGTAATCAAAAATGAGCTGTTTTAAAAAATATGTTTATTAAAATAGCAATCTGGTCCAGTGTACACTGCAATTATTATTTTCGATTGCTATCTCCTTCTGCTTCGCCCTTCTCTGTCTTTCTGGACGCCCACTGTTCGACATTCGCAACTGGTTTAACGTTCTGATTCGACTTTTATGGCTGCCGCGCTGCAGCGGCCGTGGGACGCGTCTGATTGGAATTTCCTAACTGTGGAGCGTATTGTGGATGTTGTGGCAACAGTGGGTGGCATGTGCGGTGCACAGTGGTCGATCACGGAAAGATTTGGAACACTTTTGGAAGCCACAACTGGTATTTCTTCATTTCTATTTTATCTTAAGGCTTTAAAGAATTCGGTAATGAGAATTCTCTTCGGTTGGAATTTACAAACAAATTTTATTCAAAGAGATTTTTTAGAAAAATGTTACTTTATTTTCCTTTTCAAAAAAAATGTGTGCAAAATTAAATGGCATATTTTTACCTCTAAATAAAAGTGTAAAATGTAAGTTTTCATAAGTAAATTAAATAAAAATAACATGGTCTTTTACACCATTAAGTTAGGGTATACTGGCATTCGTCGTTTCCAGCAACTTTCCCATAATTAAGGGTGTTCTCAGATTTATCACGCTGGTTGTCTACACTTGTCACCCATATCGCGTCATCCCGCCATCGTAATTGCCATGGAAGTTAAACAAGACGCTGTTTAGTTAATTTTTTTTTTGGTTAGCGTTTATTTGGGTGCAGTACAAACTATGACAAATTTTGCCTAATAAATAGAGCTTACTTTTTGGGCCGCTCGAAAAGCCTAGACTATGAGTTGCGTATGAACTGGATAATTTTGGTTGGGGACATGGACAGGACACAACTCTGGACAGATGCCGACTCTGTGTTCGGACCTCGTATACAATTTTGGTTCAGCTGCTCGGAAATCTCATTCGACTTCACGATAAGTATGTGCATAGAATTAAGTGGTATTCCTAATATAAATATAACTCTGCTGCCTTGCAAACAAAAGGAATTCTCTCTGGATCACAATAAATCAAAACAATATATATATATACATATACATATGTATATATATATATTAAGGTATTTACGCAAAAACAATTAGCGATGCGAATGTTTTGGAGCCCCATAATCGGGGCACTGGGAAGGACTAGATAACAAGAGCAGCACGGCCTGCAAACTACAAATAAGCGCAACTAACAGGGTGCACACTCTGCCAGGGATTAACAGTTTGACCACTGGAGTATTTCAAAGGGATCAAGTACAAAATATCATCTGCAGCAGCTCTCAGCGCTCCTCCTTCGTGTCCAGCTCCACCAATGGCGGCACTGGTTCAGGCTCCGCACTCTGGCTTCTGCTCCTGCTTTGGCTTGGACTTGGATTGCTGCTCGGACTGGTGCTTGTGTTGGGGCTTGCGTTGGGACTTGCGTTGGGACTCTTGGCCGGTTCAGTTCGCTCCCGCTTGAGAGGCGGCGAGACTGCAGGGGTTAGAGGAGCCGGCAGCGTCGGCGTGGTTGTCGGGGAATTGGTCGGCAGGATGGGGACTTCGGCCACTGCTTTTTCCTTGGTCTGCTCCGGTTTGGGAGACTGTGTCTGTGGCGGCCAGTGGGTGGACTTTAAGACGCTCTGGCTGCTGGTCGAAGAGGAGGGACTTTCAGTAAGGGCAGCCATCGAAGTTCCTGAGGTAGAGGCAGTATTGTCATCTTCAGGCTTGACCTTCTTCTCCGTCTCCCGCTCCTTGACCTTCTCCTTCTCCCGATCCTTTTCCATATCGGCAATCTTCTTTAAGTAGCACTTGTCCTGGGTGGGACACTCCAGGTGGACGCAATGAAAGATCTGAAGGCAAGAATCATAAACTAACGAAATCTCTTACACAGCAAGTCGCACTGCTTACCTCATTCGCCGTGTTGCGGGTGCCCACGATGCGGATGAAGACCACGGGACGTGGAGTGAAGTGAAAGTTCTGCCAGGAGCGGGCCTTGTCATTGCGTCGGTCCACCACCATCTGCCAGTCCTTGCGGTTCGTCGAGGTTTCGATGTAGAAGCTGTAGGTGCGGTCATCGCAGTCCCACAGCAAAAGGCGCATGGAGCCGACGTGATATGGTTGGCCCAGACGGACGACGATCTCGCCGCTGCCCAACTGGTGGCACGTGTAGCCCGAATCCCAGTCGTACCGCACATAGTCCCCATTGATCAGCGCATTTCTCGTGCGACTAACGCCGTCCGTCACAATGGCGCTCTTCTCGATGGTGGCCACGTTCGCTTTGGGCGCCACGAAATGGTCGATCAGTCGCGGCACGGCCAACGTGTGCATAGCTTCCAGTCCCACCACATGAAATACCTATTCGTAGCAAATTAGAAGAATCAGAAGTCTTTATAAATTAAACTAATTTTAGTGGTGTACAGGTAAAATACATTCTATAAATCAAAGTCGACATAACTTGAATCTATTTCTGACTGTAATTATTAATAATTTTACAGACCACCATTTTGTAGACAAATACTAGCAACTCATAGATCAAATTGCGCGATTAACATAATTAACATGGGGGGAATGAATGCACAATCAAGTTCTAAATAATCAGACACAATAATATCTTTTTGGTCCTGTAATGGCTGTAAAATTAATAGCTTTTATTTTGAAATATTTAATAACTGCTGTTTTCGGGTTTTACCCTTGTATTATTGTTTAACGCAAAAAAGAACACCAGTGAGCTATATTATTATGCAAGTATTTGCAATTACCCTATCAGTAGGTAATAAAATAATACATTTCACCATGGAGTGTGGCAGCGCAGTAATTTTTCTTAAAGAAATCAACTTTAAAACCTACTATACGCATGCAATGACTTACCCGGTTGACTGTGTTCTGGGTGCCTACCAGGCGGATGAATCTCACGGGACGCGCTGCGAAGTACAGATACTGCCAGGAGCGGCAGTGGTAGTCGCTGTAGTCGACCACACGCTCCCAGTGCTGCTGGTCGCCGGACACCTCCACGAAGTAGGAGTACGCCCGACTATCGCTGTCCCAGAGCAGCATTCGTATGTGATTGATCATGCAGAGCGTGCCCAGTTCGACCACAATGCCCGCGTCGTTGCTGTCCGTGATGCAGTGGCGGGTATAGCCGTGCTCCATGTCGTAGGTGGTCACATCGCCATCCAGCAGGGCCGAGCGACACTCGCCTTGGATGCAGCGCGACAAGAACTTGGCGGTGGCCACGTTCTCCTCCGGCCAGAGGGCCGCCCTGTAGGGCAGTGTTTTTGAGGTGCTCCGCTCGTCGATGGCGTCGAGGATCTTGTCGGGCTCCAGGATGCCTGAGGGACGGACCACCTGCAGCAGATGCTCGAGGTTCATGAGCGGCAGGCGCACAAAGCTAACCACCGACTTGATGTCCACGTTGGGATTGTAGCGGCTCCACTTCCAAACGGCCAGGAATATCTGCACCTCGGGGGCGAAGAAGCAGTCGCGTCGCAACACCTCCTCCAGCGATTCCTGTAGGAATTAGCCATGATTATTGCCGGCCTTAACCAATACGATTTCCACCTACCTTTGACAGGGTCTTGAAGGAGTCGTGCTGCAGCAACTCGGCCGCATTGCGATCCATGAACATGAGACACACCTGGGTGAGCTCCTCCAGGTTGTAGAGTCGTGCGGCATCCAGGATCATGCAGACATTGTTAAGGGCCAGGTACTGGCGCAGATAGTTCGAGATGGCCATTTCCAGGTCCTGGAATCCGTACTGGTTGGCCATGCCGAGGACATCGATGACGGCGTCCTCGTCCAGGGTGGACAGGAGCAGGGTGCCCGAGTAGATGTACCGCAGCAGGACCTTGAACGGATCCAACGGCACCTCGAGCGGTATTTGGCGCTGTGTGGTCTCCGCCATTCCGCCGTAGAGCAGGGCCCGGAAGTACTCGCTGCGGGCCGCTAGGACGACGCGGTGGGCGGGCAGGCGCTGCTCCTCGACGACGAACTCCACGTCCGAGTAGCGCTCATTCATGCAAAGGCGAGCCATGTCCGCTGAGAAGCGGTCGCCCAGGTCGATCTCGTCGGTGAACTCCTGCTCCTGGGCGCCGTTGTTTTTGCCGGAGGCACTGGATGCGGCACTTTGCATTCCGCCGGACAGTCCGCTGCATCCCTGCATCTTGTGGTGTCCCTGGCTGCTCATCCTCTTCGTCCGTTTGATCCCCTTTTTGCCACTAAGCGAGTGTGTGTCCCTGTTTGTCCGTGTGTTTATATGTGTGTGTGTTTGTGTGGGCCAGAAAGAACAATTAACAATTTCTAGCTGCTGCGTCAAACCATCGATGACACAAATATTTGTAATATCGATGGTTTTTAGTTGCTTTGCTTAAGTTTCGAGACAAGACTAATAATCTGATCAGAGTCGGTGTGGTGCTGCTTTTTCCAATCGGAATACCAAAACGCGTCGATGAGGTTGCGTTTCTGATCTGCCGCCAACTGGTCACACTCCCGTTGCCAGGCGGGAAATCTCTCTTTTGCTTTCCAAGCTTAGAAAACCTTTGACATTTGCTTAGTTACTCTACATAAATATTGCCACAATGGTTTTTATATTTGTGGATCTACTTTATTTCAATATGTGCAGAGTTTTTGTTCTAATATATAAATTTTGTAATATCTCTATTGGAATTCCTCATTTTTCCTGTGCCATGAAATATCTTGTCGAGTGCTGAAAAATCATTCTTTTATCTTATATTTTACTAAAGCTATGAGCTTAAAGTTTTTTTACATGTATGTAGCTGAACAAGGCGAAAACAAAACAGGGGATTATTAAATTCGTTTTTATATTAAACCAAATTGCAACCGAATTTTTGTAAATTAGCTTCGTTGAAGAATAACCATTCAATGTTTGCTCACCTTTTGTTTTTAGTTAATTTACATAAAGGTTGCTAAGGTTAAAGTCCCTTTTCAATTGAATCTAAACTTTAATTTTTCCGTTATTTTCGTTGCCACTTTTCAAGCCAACTCGAAAACAGTGTTGCGAAACGAGCCAAGATTGAGATATGTAAATACCAAAAACTACCAAATGCTGGTATTTCAAGTAATCAGCTATTTGCGTTGTATGTGTGTGTGAGCCGCTGATAACGCAGCTGATCGGGCAATCGGGTATTGGTCTTAACTTTTCGATCAGAGGAAACCGGGAGCAGAGCATGGCCAGCAATTCCAACCGATCCCAGCAGTCGGACAAGCAGGTCACCAGGATCACCAGCGACATGGTCAACCAGCTGCAGCCGTCTTTGAAGGAGGCAGAATCAAAGGTCAGTGCCCGTCCCCCAACACGAATTTTTAGACATAACCTTGATCCCATTCGCACACGGAGAGAAATTCGTTTCCAAATCGGATCATTGTGTTCTAGATAAGGACACATCTTCTAACCCTTCAAAGTACATATATTCTTTGTTTCTGATCAAGAATATATGTATGTATGTATGTACAAGTAGGAGGGCGAGTTGATATCAGTGATGCGAAAGGGACACCATTTGTGTACTCAGATGAATATAGCTACAAAAATAAGTACCTATACAAGATAAAATGTACCTGGATCTTGATAATTCTATTTAGAAATTCGTACTATTCGACCCAGTCACCTGATTGAATACTTTAAAAATCTGTTGAGAAAACGTTGTCTTTTAATTTTATATTATTTAAGTTTATAGCTTAACTTTGTATTCTAAACCCATAAACCACTCTCCTCTCCTCTTATTGGTAATTTGTATTTTGTAAGTTCAAAAGCTGTGGATTTAAGATTTCTTGCAATGTTGGCAATACATCAATAATATATGAGAAACCACAAAGTGTAATTAATCACAAATAAAATGCCATTTATCAATATAGTTTTATGTTCCAAAAAAAAGTCAAGTTTCAATACCATATTTTCCATCCCCAGGTTGAGACGACCGCCAGTGTTCCCAAATGGCTTTCCCCCCAGTTGATGATCGTTTTCGAGGACGGTGATCTGCACTCTGCTCGCCAGCAGTTGCTCGAATCCCTGCAGAATCCCTTCGCCGAGGGATCTGTGGCCGTTTTAGTGCTCCAGGAGAGCATTGCCGATCAGTTTGTGGGTCTGGTGGCCCAGGATCTTCGTTCGCTGCCGGAGCAAGTGGCCAAAAATCCTAGTTTTATCAGCACGCTGGCCAAGATCAATCAGCTCAAAGCGAAGGTGGTGAGGGGCCAGGGGCTAAAGGACGACCAATCTCCACTGTTGGTCTACGACTGCGTGCACAGTTTTCTGGGAACCGGAGCCACTGGAGTTGTAACGCTTCATACCTTCCGAACCGCCAAGGAGGCCGGCCAGTTGGCTCGAAGGGACATCCTGCCCTATGGCCAAGTAAGCGTGTGGAACGAGAAACTGGCCTGTGCCTACGAACTGATACCAGTCCTGCCATCCGCTATTGTTGCCCTCAACTGCTTCAATCCGGACTTAAGCCCCATTCAAAAGGCCTTCGAGGGCGATCGCAACGATGTCGCCCTGGTCAAGAACTACCACTACGAATCCCTGGTGGTAGGAGCAAAACGGAGAATCATCGTATTTCCCGTGGGTACCATCTTCGCCAACTAATAATGGAGCTTCTCAAATCCGGTGATCAGGAGGAAACTTACCAGGTGCTCTTTCAGCAATACATTAAAATACCTCTCTTAAGCATTTTACTTGTATTTAAAAGCTTCTGACACAGTTCAATTGGAATTATTTGCATGGAATCTCTAAATTTCGAATTACAGCGAACAAAGTTTTACAGATCCATATGAGAACTATAAAAGAAGGCTAATATCCGAAAGTTGCTTTGGCATTAATTTAATAATATTTTTTTGTTTTGATGTATTGCTATCAAAACATAAAGCTTATTCTAATTTCTTTTGTGTTTGACCCGTAAAGGTGGCCATGCTATTTCAATTGAACTGTTTAGAGGCCTAAAGCCAGAACTACATATTTTTTATACTTTTCCAATAATTGTCCACTGAAAAACACTTACATATATCGTTCTGCATCTGAGGGGGTTGGGGTAGGTCTACGGATTCCTGGATGCAACAGGCATTATCGGGACATGCGCGTATGCTCCTTTAAAAATATTAATACTTGGAGGTCTTGACGTAACCTCCTGCAAACCAGTAAAAATGCAAAGCTGTAAAAAGACACGCCTACACTTTGGGGCAAAATAATAAAACTAAATAAATATTTACTTATCATTTAATCAACATTATCAAGTCTACCAACAAAACCAAGGAATGAAACTGCTAGTAAATACAAAAAGAAAAACATTTAATAACAAAATTATAGGCAATTGTAATGTTAATATTAATAGACAATCAATTTTTTTTTTTGAGTTTAGTGTAAGGTTTATTTATCTTTGCAAGTTATTTAATAATAACAAGACTTTTGATATACATAATTTTTTTTAATGCACCTATCGATCAATTTAACCCTTTATCTTATCTGTCATGTTGAATGCTAAAGAAAAAAGTAGAAAATTTTCCAGATGTGTGAGAAATTTTGTTTTTTGTTAATTTCTTTTGTTGTTTCAATGAGACTTAAATGTACGTAGAGTTATTGTGTTGGCCCCAGTTGTATGAGTGTGTGTGAGCCTGTTGGCAAATATTTTGCTTTTCTCTTTTCGTCTTAATGTTGTTGCTGTTGCTAACCTTTTGCGAGTGTTAGTCAAGTTTTAAGTACAAGTTCCCTTTTTGATTTCGATTATCTGGCTTTGTTTTGATTTCCTCACAAATAATTCAGTTCGGGTAAAAACGCCATTTCAACAGTGATTGTGTGGGTGTATTTAAAGGCGGGTGTGTACAGGCTAATAAACTAACTGTAACTAGACAAAGATATAGTACTTTAGATACTTTACAACAATTGCTATAGTGCGCTCTCTCCCTCGCTCCACCACTCGCTCTATCTCTTTTGCACACCGCCCCCTTTCTGTTGCCCTCTCACTCTTACTCCCCTTTCTCTTCGGCATTCTCTCCCGTTCTTACATCCCCTTGGATGACGTAGACGCTCTTTTGCCAGCCATTCATTGCTCCACTTTCACACGGCTGCGAGAGAGCAAAAGCGCCAAAGAGCATTAGAGAGAGAGCGAGCACCAGGGGCGCTCCAAAGGGGAATCTACATAATGTTAAAACAGATTTTCAAATAATTTAAACCAATACTTCAAAAAATTATGGAATAGCTATTAAGAGCAAATTAAATGATTTTTTACCAATATTTTTTGGGTATGACCCTGGTTAAACAAGACTTTCGTTACATAGCCGTCAGCATAGTTTATGGTGTTCCTTTAATCTAGATGTAATTTTTTGAGCATTTTTATGAAATTTATCAAAGTTTTAACTCAACTTTAATTTAACATTCATAATACGAATCTCTATTTGCCAACAAAAACCGATTTCACATGTTTTTAAACGAATCGGACTTATGGAAACATTAAAATTTAAATTATTAAAGATTAAGTGTATTTTATAGGAGAGCATTGCTATCATAAGTAAATATGTGCAGACAAATTCACTACAGTAAGCAATGGGAAGTCATGAGGAACATGAACAGGTAAATTACCCAATGGGTAAATAAAAGGTTACTTATATATTTACTTGTGTCGATTTGTAAACCCTTTTCCAAGTTCTCCATTTGGCATGCCCCACTGACTACGCCCCTGTGGTTCCCCTTGTGCTTAGAAGCAACATTTGCTGGCGCTGCCTTTTGTTTAGGTTTGTTGTTGCGCTGTCCGTTGCCCGTTGCCAGTTGCCAGTCCGTCAGTCTACGCTGGTACCCGCTGGCGTGGTGAGGTGTCCGCTCGCGCTCTTTCTCTCTCCAAATCCCGCTTCCGTCGACGCCGCCGCCGCTGCTGGCGCTACAACTACAAAACAACTGCCGCTCCGGCAGAGAAAATGCGCTGGCTGTTGAAGCCCCAAACGCTCCAAAAGCTTCAAGCGTCCCAACCTTTAAAAACGCTCCAACCGCTGCATTTGCTCTAACCGCTCCAGTAAGAATCCACGACTCCAAGAATCTAAATAGAACGCAAGAATGCCACCGTACAAGTGGACGGACGAGTCGCGGGACGCGTCCTGTTACTACGAGGATTCGGCCGCATCCCGATTCCGCCGGCCGTCGTCCTCCTCTAACTCGTCCGCATCGGTGGAACGCTCCGAAGACGAGGCGGACGATGAGCGGGAGGCGTTCTGCTCCGGCGAACGACCACTAATCCGCTCCAGCGACACAGCGGAGGGTAAGTAGATAAGAGAGAAACAGTAGGTGGCCAAAAGGTATTAAGTCATTACAAGTTGCAAATCGTTATGACTTACGAACCTCTAAGATACTTTTTTTTTATATTCCAATTTGTCATATGTAAATTGCTTATAAATCTTTTCTTTTTATATAATTTATTTACCATCAAGTTTTCAAGACATTAACAATATGAAGTTATATTACCAAATAGTTAAAACCATTATTTATATCTCTCTAAAAAGATATTTCCCATATATTCTCTGTATAAAAGATATTTCTAAATAAAGATCATGTGGATTTATATTATATATTTTTGTTTGGTCAGAGTTTTTTAAAAATAACAAATACTGAAATATCACGCAAGAACTATATTATGAATTTTACCATAATTTGCTATAATTTTATATATTTTTTTTACCTAATTTGATTTTAATTTGTAATACTTTGGTATTGACCTATTTTATTTCTAAAACTTATGATAAATCGTACTTTTGAGTAGAACAATTAAGAAAATATATATCTATTTATTGTTTGGAAATATTTAATGAATATTTTATTTGAAAATGACTTGAGAAACCAAATTTTGCATAAGTAACTTATATTGCTTTGTTTTTCCCTTTGTATAACCAATCTCCGGTTTTAATTTTAACGGAATATTATTCAGTTCACAGCATTTCACACATTTCTCTGATACAGTCTTTCATGCCTATCTGTAATTTTTGTGTTGCGAAATGACGCTTCGCAATTAATCATTAAACAAAGTCGAATTTATCTAAATTTTTTGTTTTTAATTTCGCCGAGGAAAAGGTTTATAAAAAAATTTATGAATAATATAAATTTGTTTCACTTGTGTAAAGTGACACAGCACTTTATTGAACTACAATTGAAACATTTAAATATGTTAATTAAATTATTTGTTAAAGTTAAGAAAAAACAAATTCTTAGATAACATTTCAGGATTTTGTTATTATTATTTTAATGATATAAAATAATAATAATAATAATAGAGTAGTTGACCTTTCGAATGTAGATTCAGGCAATTGCAACTGTAAACTGATATAATTTTGCAGGGCATAGAAGGAATTTTTTGGTTTGGCATTTATTATTTATCGAAGTAATGTGTTAGTGCCGAGCCAGACCGGAACTGATACCGTTGAAACGCCTCCTAATCAAGCCCTTTCTCTCCGCCTCTCCCCGCAGTGAACGAAGGCTGTGGCCCCAAGACGCGTCACATTTTCGGCTTTATGGGATTCCTGGGATTCGCCGTCGTCTATGCGATGCGGGTCAATCTCTCCGTGGCCATTGTGGCCATGGTGAATCAAACGGCCATTCCGCACAGCAATTCATCGGTGATCGACACGGACACCTGCCCACTGCCAGCACCCAATCACAATGGCAGCGATCCGAATCCCCAAAAGGAGGGTGAGTTCGTGTGGGATGAGGCCACGCAGGGATTGGTCCTGGGCAGCTTCTTCTACGGCTATGTGCTTACCCAAGTGCCCGGCGGTCGGATGGCCGAATTGTACGGCGGCAAGAAGATCTACGGCTATGGAGTGCTGGTCACGGCCATATTCACACTTATCACCCCGCTGGCCGCCCACTGGGATCTACCGCTACTGGTCCTGGTCCGCATCCTGGAGGGAATGGGCGAGGGCGTCACCTATCCGGCCATGCACGCCATGCTCGCCCACTGGATCCCGCCGCTGGAGAGGAATAAGTTCGCTGCCGTCGTCTATGCGGGCTCTAATATAGGAACTGTCATATCTATGCCCCTTGCCGGATGGCTTTGCTCTCTGGACTTCCTGGGCGGTTGGCCATCGGCCTTCTACATCTTTGGACTGCTGGGTATCTTGTGGTTCATCGCCTGGATGTATCTGGTGTACGACAAGCCCAGCGATCATCCCAGAATCTCCACTTCGGAGCGGGAGTACATCGAAAGGAGTCTGCTGGCTCAGCGACTGATCAGCCAGGAAATAGCGGAGCCAGAGGAGGAGCACGAGAACGAGGAGGGGGAGGATGAAGTGAATCTGAGGAGGCCGCAGGAAGAACCGATACCCTGGTCATCGCTACTCACCTCCGTGCCACTGTGGGCCATCCTGTTGACCCAATGTGGCCAGGGTTGGGCCTTCTACACGCAGCTGACCGAACTGCCCACCTATATGAGCAACATCCTGCACTTTGACATTCAGTCAAACGCCCTGTTGAATGCCGTTCCCTATCTAACCTCCTGGTTCGTGGGCATCGCCTGCTCCGCCCTAGCGGATTGGATGCTGGCCAGGCGCTATATATCCCTGTTGAACTCCTACAAGCTGTGGAACACGGTGGCTTCGGTGGTGCCGTCGCTGGGCTTAATTGGCATCATTTACGTGGGCTGTGATTGGGTGTGGGTCACCTTTATGCTCGCCGGGGTAGGTTCTTTTGGCGGAGCCGTCTACGCCGGCAACCAGATGAACCACATTGCCCTCAGTCCCAGATATGCAGGCACCATGTACGGAATTACCAACTCGGCGGCCAATATCTGTGGATTTATGGCGCCCTACGTCATCGGGCTGATCATCAACCACCGCGAGACTCTGACCCAGTGGCATCTGGTCTTTTGGCTCGCGGCGGGCTTGAATATCGCCGGTAACTTCATCTACCTGATCTTCGCCAGCGCCGAGGAGCAGAGCTGGTCGAAGAGACCACCCACAACACGCATCTCACGATCCCTGCGCGCTTAAAGCAAGCTAAACTATTCGCTATTTAAGCTAGATCATAAGCATTTGTGATAATTCCGATATACATATGTATCCCACATATATTTGGGCTCGATGTTTCCCGGCTGCACCGCAAAAGAAGTGGCTTCCAAAAACAGAAACTAGTGCTACCAAATTGGAATGGAAAATCGAAAAGGATGTTAACTGTTTTAGTGTATTATATACGTGTATCGTCCTTTTATATGGACTTTTGTTTTGCTAGGCGTTTTTTTTGTATACCAGTATACCAATACCAACAATATATATATTTATATATCTAAGATATACACGCTCGAAGGCACTTAGGTCTGTCGAAATAAACAGCACATATCGAACGGCTACAGCAGATTTTAATCATTAAATCGAAGTAAAAGAGTAAGCCTTTAACTTTTAAGTCGTTTCCTTAGATCGTTCAATCTGTGTAAGTATTGCTATCCGAAAATAATATTTTTTTACCCTTGCAGAGGGTATTATAATTTTGGTCAAAAGTGTGCAACGCAGTGAAGGAGACATCTCCGACCCTACAAAGTATAAAACGTTGCATACACCCTTCTTTCCTTTGCACGCAGTATATAAGTCGGAACGGTCGGGATCGGCCGACTATATCCTATAGCTGCCATATAAATGATTGATCGGAAATGCCATAACTTTCGTGTTAGTTAAGTTAGGAAGTTGGGATTTTCTATGGGTTTTATATTTGGCCAATCAATTCGACCTACCAAATTTCATAAGGATCGGCCGACTATATCTTATAGCTGCCATATAACTGAACGATTGGAAATGCCATAACTTTGGTGTTTTTAAAGTTAGGAAGTTGGGATTTTTTATGAGTATTAAGAATGCATCATATGAATAATTTTGGAGAATATAATTTACAGAGTATTCTGCAAGGGTATATCAACTTCGGCTCCGCCCGAAGTTAGCTTTTCTTTCTTGTTTTATACAGAAGTAGCTATCTATGCAAACTAAAATTGTTAAATTGGTTTACCGACGTATCTAAAAGTAGGCAGCATTTTGATTCAGTTAGGTTTCTGCTTTAAACTTATTTTATATTGCTGACATTTTTTAGGCTGCTTATATTTTCTGATGGCTTAAAGGCGTTGCATGTTTTTAGGATCGACCTGGCTTTGCTTTAAGCTCATAACATTTCGTACAGACATCCGATTTCAAAGTGGCATACCTTAAAATGATTGTGGTTTAATACTCTAAAAAACTGCGTTTTCACTTTATATTTTTGTTTGGGTCGATTTTTTGTCATTTTTATGATGTAACCCCTTTCCAGATTTTCAAAAAATGGGTTTGCGGAAAAGTGCCAAAAAACTGCCCTACTAAGCTCATAACATTTCGTACAGACATCCGATTTCAAAGTGACATACCTCAAAATACCTGTTTTATTCTCTAAAAATCTGTGTTTTCACTTTATTTTTTTTTTTGGGTCGATTTTTTGTCATTTTTATAGTGTTACCCATTTCCGAATTTTCGAAAAATGCGTTTGCGGAAAAATTCCAAAAAACTGCCCTTCTGGTCTCGTACAGCCATCCGATTTCAAAGTGGCATACCTCAAAATGATCGTGGCTTAATACTCTAAAAAACTGCGTTTTCACTTTATTTTTTTTTTGTTTGGGTCGATTTTTTGTCATTTTCAATGATATACCACCCCCTTTCCAAATTTTCGAAAAATGGGTTAGCAGAAAAGTGCCAAAAAACTAGACTTCTAAGCTCATAACATTTCGTAAAGACATCCGATTTCAATGTGGCACACCTCAATATTATTGTGGTTTAATACTCTAAACAACTGTTTTTTCACTTTTTTTTTGGATCGATTTTTCGTCATTGTTCAAAATGTAAAATAATTGCATTATATTTCTATATGGGAATGTAGCTCATGATCAGCAAATCACACCAGGTAACAAATCATATCAAAAAGGCCTTTAGCAGTGCATATAAACTATATGCATCCGACACTTCGTCGCAGCCTCCGCACGCATTTCAGTTTTCGGTTTCGGTGTGATTACCGTGGCACAGTTTTGGTCCCTGTCCGTCCGTAAATCTGTCCGTCCGGAGACGTGGGGCGTTGCTGGCTGAGCTGCCACGCCCCCTTTGCCCCCAGATAGCCCCAAAATACCCGCAGATACCGGGGCATTAATAATGGGTAAGTGACATTGCAGTTTTTGTGTCGCAGTCTCTCACGCGGTTTTGTTTGTATTTTGCGCTTTGTCTTATTGTCAATTTTCTCCTCATTGCATAACGATCCACGTCCCCCATTTCGCCCCTCCCCCCCCTAATATTTCCACGATCTGCGATCTGAGTTCCCCGGTGAACTTCGCGGGGCCATAAAAACAGAGCCGCAAAAGTCAAGTGAAAATATTTTGGCGCCGTTGTTACAACAGCGACCCTCTCTCTTCTCCACACAGAAAAACTTTGATTTCTAGGTCATATAATCACCTTTTTTTTATTCAAAGTTACATAAATGATAAAAACTAATATACAATCCATGTAAGTTATATATTAATAACAGAGTACTCAGAATAATTTGTTATTTGTTTAAATTAAAGGTAAATGTCAAATTGTTTAAAATATTTCGATAGATCGATTACATTTTCTTTCAGTTTTCTAAAGTAATTTAACTGTAACTGGGGAATAAGAGAATAGAATTGTGGGAAAAATATCCAATAAGTTTATTATGGTAATAACAACTATTTACAAGATAAATATTAAAATGGATTGCCTTTTTTTCGGTGTACACTCACCTGCGCTCATTTGGCCGTGCGTTTGCGTTTTTAATTAACGGTAGTTTCTTCTATTGCCACATAAGAGATTGCAAATGAAGTAATTATAAAAAAGAAATAAAACAGCAGATGGGGAAAGAAGCCGTGGAATGGACGGCGTGGAAAATAAAAGTTACGACCGACATTCGGTTCAATTTCATCCGTGCGATCTGCGTTTTTCCTTGCCAAGAAATGCGTTCATGGTCAAAGTATCAGGCGTGACGCAAGCGCAAACAGCAACAAACAATTAACATCAACAGTAACCGAACAGAGCATCAACAATGGCATTAAAAAAACCCAGAAATCCAGCAACAATGCGCCACAAGTGATCCAAAAAATGTGAAAATTTGTGCAACTAAATATTTGGTCGAATGATTTTTGAAGTGTCAAAACCGATTGTCGAGTGTGCATCAGAAGAAATCACTTAAAGAAACCACAATTTATGTGAATCTTTTTTAAAGATATTACGAAACAGATCAGTTTCTAGAACGGTATGCATAAAAACACCCACCCAAAACATGACTTCAAAAAAGAAAATGTTTATTTGTTCGTCAGCAGAAAACACACTATTTATAATTGGTTTTAGATTTAATGTGTATAAATAAAAATAAATCTGCAGAAGATTTCTCAAATGAACCACATAAACTAAAATTAGAGAGAAGATAAACAATATCTTAGGTTTATTAATACATCTTAGGTTTATTAAATATTTCAGATCTTTGTGGATCTATACAATAAAACTGTTTCCTACATCAACCCAGTTTTTTGCAATTTTCAAGGTTTTATTGACAAATAATTTGAATCATAAATTATTTATTAATTAAGATGTTTCCGATAGAAATCGCTAAACATTGTCTAAAGACATGTTTAATATGACCTAAATCGAATATTTCACAGAGGAAACTTTAATAAAAAAGCTTTATTAACAAATTTAAAACCCGAATCCAATGAATTATGTATTGAAGTACCCGACAAGTGATAAACCCTAATTTTCATCTGATTTGATTTTTGGGGTCACCTTTGATTAATCTAATAGGAAGATCGATGGGAGATTTGCGATTATTCCCATACCCAAAAATTGGGTTCAGTTCGGTTATCGGTTTGCTAATTGATAAACCCGGCCGGATTTGATTTCTGACTAAATTTCCTATATCGACTTGACGCAGTGGCGCGTTTTTATTTATTCACTGTTAACTGAACCCCTTTTGGCAGTCGCTTTGCTTATTTCTTGACACTTTCACTTTTCTCATTAAGATATGAGCTCGACCCCGTTGGGCGGGGAATCGGGCAGGTGAGGCGACAGGTTTTCATATGCTGACGGACCTTACGTGTAACAACCGACCGCGTGAATGACAGACGATCGGTCAGACCCAGACCCTTACACTGCCCAAAAGTATTCCGAATTTTCGGTGCTTTTTGTACACTATTAGCAACCATTTTTAAAAGCCTATTTCAGGAGATTCAAATAACATTTTTTTTGTACTAATTAGAATTATTACTATTATTATTATAAGTATTTACTCATAAAATGAAGAAATATACTTTTTGGAGTTTCTTAATCCAATATATTTGTACTTATAATTAATAGAAACATTCATTGTTAAATTTTTTTTCTACCGGCTTTTTTTGAGTGCACATGAGATATTAAGGCTAACCTTAAATATTTTCAGATTTCATTTGCATCTTCATTCATGCCCATCGCTTCGTCTCGCTCTCACTCTCTCTTCGCTCCCCCTTTCTTTTTTTTGCTCTCATCTTCTAGATGCAGTTTCTTAGTGTATTTTTTTTTTTGCCCTGCAAACCTGTTTACCGTTGCAAGATCTTCTGCAGGCTTCTGCTTGTTTATTTTTCTTGCTGCTTTGAAAATGCACGAAATGCATTTTTGTTTCATTTTGCCACTTAACATTTAATTTTTGGCAGCCTTTCTGCTTCTTTTGGGGATTTTTTCTCAGAACTGGTTTCCATTTGCTAACGGTAAATGCAGCATAATGCCGTCTCTGTCTGTTCCCAACTTTTTATTTGGCTTTTGTGGAAAATTGAAAAGCATTGCACGAGCAACGTCAGACGTTTGCTGGATTGCACAATATATGGCAATATATAGTTGGGGAACCAAACAGACGTAATTTACAACTTTTTTTTTTAAGAAGAGAGGGGGGAGTGGGAATATGTGCCAGGTGCAACTATCTCTTACTCCGTCTCTCTTTCTGGTAATCGTGTGTGCTTGTAAACAGGTCACCAGTGAAACAACAACAATTGTTCCATTTCTTGCGACATTTTCGTTCGCATTCCTCCATTCCTGGTATTTCATATGGAAACCTGGAATTGGGAAGGGGGATGGAAATGAATGATTTTTATGCAAAACTGAATACATTTCGAAACAATTTAAATCTCTTATTAAAAGAAATATTTTAACGGATTACAACCTTGTTTTAAGATACAATTTAAGACTATTGGTATTGAAAAAAATGAATCGATTAAATTATATTTAGCAATAATTTGTTTACTATAAATACAATTTAACCTAAATGTCAATAACATATGTATATATGCGGTATTTGCTCTTCTATTTTATACAATATCAAAATATCTTTAATACATACATATGTACATATGTAAATCGCGAGTAACCCACTTTTTTATGTTATTCACCCCCTGTTTGAGTGAATCATTTATAGCTTATTCATGTGTCAAAAGTTTCCAATTTTAAGCATTTACATTAACTTAACATAAAGGCGGTATTTTTTAATCATTAAATGAATCCCCACATACCCTAACCCACAAATAATCGTAGTATCATGTTATCTTTAGGTTTTACCTTAACAAAATAACCAAGTTACGATTGAAGATCCCCCGGGGTATTGAAAAAAACATTATTATATTGAAACGTATTATTATTATAATTCAGAAATCGGCTTACGAAGAGCCCGTGTAAGAGGTTCCAAAATGTAATTTTGGCCATCTTGGTTGAGTGCGAATCCATTTAGCTTATTTAAGCGACTTGGCTTAACTGATTTGACCGACTTGGCTGGAATTTGGGACCGCTGGCTATGGCTATAGTGATTGCGATTGCCACTGCTCTTCGCCTCCTGTCCAAAAACCTCGTCGCGTATTCAAATATCAATGGCTAATTTCATTTTTGCGGCCACTTTTGCAACACTCACACTCTCGCAAAATTCCATAACATAATGTTCACACACACTGAAAGATATTACCACATAGTCGATGACGCAGGGCTTTTGCTTTTTCCAAGAGAGAGAAAAAAGAAGCTCTCCCAACGAAAGTACTGCTAACGGTACAACTTACTTGCGCTTTCCAGAGAGCGCGAGCGAAGAGAGACAGAGAGAGCAAGTGATCAGATACGAGTTCGAGTCTGAGCTGAGATTTTTTTCTTTTTTTGGGGCTGCGTTTTTGGAATTGTTAACATATTTTTACAGCTGCTCAAGACGCGCAGTCGCGATTCGTGGACGTGCGTTCATGCCAAGCGGTCGTCGTCGCTCCCCAAAAATATATAAAGTCGAAAATTATAAGAAGCCGCGCGTGTGTTTTTAATTTTATCCCCAATCTTCCACCAAAAAAAAAATATACAAAAAAGTGCCAAAAAATATTATGTTCTAACGGTTCTACCGAGTGTTTATCATCTTTTTTTTGGTTGTGAAAATGCTGGTGCAAAATATATAAATAATTCGCTGTTAACCCACATTGGATTTTATTATTGTTTTTTTTTTCGTGTGGAGTGAAAGTGAAGCAGGCCACAAAAAATAAGCAAATAAAGACATCGCAGGAACGTGCCCAGCCAATTTGAATATATCGTCTACAGGGCACATAACCGAGCGATATGATGCGGAGGACTTTGGTGCTGGCAATGCTACTCTCGCTGCTGGCAACGCCCCAGGCAGCGATCGACAAGGACGAGGGCAAATTTCCGCCGGGCAGGCACAACCTAAGCTCCGGTTCGGACCAGCACAATGTGATTAACCTGAGTCTGCACGGGGTGCCTCATGGTGACCCCAAACTCAGCTTTGACCTGTCGCGCACCCGCCGTTTGAGGGAAGCCCTCAACGTCTTCGATCTTGCCGTCCTGGCTGCCCAATGGGGTCAGGTGGAGAGCTCCGGCGCAGTGTCCACCAACTGCAGCCGGGACATGCGGAGCTACCTGGCGGGGCTCAGCGATGCCAAGATGTGGGCCGTCAAAAGTAAGTACAAAAAACAAATATCCTTTTAGGGGGATACTTATCCCAACTTTCTTAATTCTGTGATTACTTAAAGATCATTTGATCATATATAAACTATACCGTTTAAAATTTACAAGATATAATCGGACTATCTTTTTAAATTTGTTGACTTTTACAGATCTCAGTTTTTAATTAATTTACCAAATATAGGAGTTTTCAAGATTTTAGATATTTATCAACCATCATAAAACCTTATTTAAGCATCTCTCCATTGTTTCTGTTAAAAAATGTAGGGACTTTTAAAAACTTTGGCAACTTTGATTTCAACTTATTTTAGCAATTGTTGTTGATTATTTGATGATATAATTTCGATATTTTGAAAAGGTATTTTTGTAATTATATGCTAAGCAAGGATTTTTAAATCTATACTGCAGAAGTTTTTAATTGTCAGCAAAAAGCTGGTTGCATTCAATTATATAAAACCACCACCTTCAATTATCTCAATTTAAAATTGCTGCCCGCAGAAATCAATTTAACCAAACCAAAAGGTCTAAGCAGCAAACGAATAAAGTTAATAAAAATGTTATATTGAAGTTGAATTCAAAGTTCCGAAACCAAAAAAAATAAGAAGAGTTTGTTTTCAATAGAAGGACATTAGTGCTGGCAATGTCATCTTTTTTTTTGTGGATTTGTATTTAATAATTATCATTAAGAGAAGGCTCTATCAAACTTTTTGCTTGAAAAAATATGCTAGTATTCATTTAAATATAAAAAAAAAAAGATAGACACAGATGTGTTATCTTCTTTGAATGGCAAATAAAGATTGGATACGTGAGATGGCCATTCACTTCCCCTCATGTTATCGCAATTTCCACACACATTTTCCACCTGAGACTGATCTTGTTCGCGACTTATTCGATCGAAAAATAAAACCACCGCCGTGTGTGTTGGTGCAGTGTGTGTGAACGTGCCATTCGCCGATTTGGCTGGCGATCAGCGGAGATATATGCGCTGGTTTTATACAGACTTTAGAGATCGCGAATAGACAAATTTGCCCATAAGCACACAATCTACATAAGTGCACGATACGATGCGAGTGATCGCCAAGGTCGCAATTAGTTCTTGCCAGTGCAGCAGCAGCAGCAACATGTACAGCAGCAGCATGCAACAGCAACACAGCAGCAACTTAATCAAATTTTTGGCCTGATGGGCGGATTTATTCGCCGAATTTTTCCCCATTTGGGCAAATTGGTTTTTCCTTTTTGTTTTCTTTGTAGTTTTTTCGTTTTTCGGCCTTTTTTTTGTTGGTCATTATGTCAGGGGGCTTGGTATTGAATAACGGAACGGTTCAATTGCACGACCAGATCAAATTAAATCAGCTGCCAGTATTTGCAGTCGAAAGTGAGACAGGCCGAGAGCTAAAGCTCGAATTATGAATAAATGTTGTGCGACTTGTTTTATTTTCGGTTTTTCGGTTATTCGGCTTTTGGTTTTTCTCTTTTTTTATTGATTTTTGATTTTGCTGGTTGCGACAAGTTGCCGCACCACCCAAAAAGCAATCCTATCGATTCCAGCAACCTGAGACCGAAAACACCACTGACCAACTGACTTGGCCAAGCTAAAACCACTCTCCAGATGCTGGTTATGTAATCAATTAACGTAAAACACAAGAAAAAGAGAAAGAGAGCCGAAAAACAAAAACAAAAAAAAAATCGAAATAAAAGTGTTTGAGTTTCTTTTTTTTCGTATCTTTTCACTGGTTGCACCATGGGCCAAAGTGCCCGGAAAGTGAGCACATTCATTAAAAGCGCCTCTTAACGACGGTTCAAGTTCATGGAGCCTAGGGAAAACAATAGAGAGAAAGATGGTGATAAAAGAAAATGCATTTTCCCCGCATGCGGAAGCATTTCCCGCGCTGTTTGAGGTTTATTTCGGGGAGAAAGGCCAACAGCGTTTCGGAAGTTCGTCTTAATTTCTTTTTTAATTAACAGGCACTTAAATATCTCAGTTACCTCACTAAATGCACTGCCAGTCTGCATTTTGCCAGAGGAAATATCTTTTTTTAGTTTATCTCAGAAAATTATGCTTTCCTAGCGAAAGTAATTTTCTCCAGTTCATTTAAGCGTTTTCCATTTAATGTACATATTTGCTATCGTCATTTTTATATAGCTTGAATGGAACTTTAAAGTCCTGTCATTTTCATAAACAACGCGATTGATGTGTTAAATTATTATATTTGTTCGCAGAAATGTAATAGATATATGATAAATATAAGGAGTATCCTTTTCTGTGTGCAGCTTTTTTTTATTTCAACAGAGACTTCTGTTAATTCTTAGTTAATTCAACATATTTACTACAAACTATTTTAAAAAGATATATATGTGTGAAGATCCCAAAAGTCCTTCTCAATTTTTATTTATTTTGACCATTGCCGCGAAGAGTTTTCTCCACCGCCTTCAGGTCCATCAAATGCATCATAAACCTGGGTATGGATGGGTTGCAGAGATTTGGGAGGCTCAGAGCCGGGACTGTAACTGGCATCTATGTCAATGTCTCCACATATTGTGTGTTACATTACCACATGAACGTGTGGCCAGGGCCAAAGTTTTTCTTAGTAAACCGGACTCAGACACTGGCTGGAAATTGTTATTTAAACGGCTCGGACATAATTTTCAGCACTGGTTTCGTATCTGGAGCTCCCAATCCTCGGCCAAGATCAATGGCTAATAAATTGTGGCCGGTGTTACCTTTGTTTTTTGAGCCGTTGCTGTTGCAATTTTTGCTATTTTTCTGTCTGCCTTAGCCATTGCAATTGCAAATGCAATAGTTTGGCGGCAGCTTCGCTTGGCTGAACTCGATTGGCAGGTTGAAGGTTGCCCTGAAATGCACTCGCCATGACAAAAATTGCAGTTGGAAGTCAAGTCGAAGGCCTCTCGAAAAGCCCTCACTCAATAGATCGAAAAACCAAAACTAATTTGTTAATATTTCGGCACTGTGTTTGTTCAGTCGAGAGTAAACAGTCGGCAAAAGTCTAAGAGGAAGTGTAAATATTGTCTCATCATCGACGGCGATCGGCAAACTTCCTCAAAAATCGAAAAAAAGCTTTCACAATCTTCGTAATCTTTCTTTTGGTCTTTTTTTCGCAAGTATTCCGGGAAAAGAAATATCGTTAACGACAATTACTTTGGTTTTTTTTTTCCACCCCAAGAAAATTACCAAATCACAGTTTTGACCTCGTCTTGCATTTCACCTGTCTGTCTGAAAAACCTGAAAAAAACCATAATTGAAATGAAGCCAAGTTAACCAAAAACCGACAAGTGATCGAGGTTCGATGGCTTGGTTTTTGGACTTTGCAGCCTGTTCGGTCATTAGTTGGTCACAATGCACAACGGTTTTTTTTAGGCCAATATACTTAGCCGACTTTTGAGTGAGGGGTGGGGGTAACAGGCCCAATTACAGCCTTTGTGCGAATTGAAACGTGAAGCAACATAATTTCTACGGCTTTCCCGTATATAATACCACCTGCCACAGCTATGTTCCGAATTATAGTACAAGAAATGTAATGCTACCAAAAAAAGTTAAAATAAATTACATTTGTTTGCTTAGAAATATTAACAATCAAAAGAATACTTTTGAATTCTTAACAAAAACAATGAAAATAAAAAAAATAGTTTAATCTTTTGGAAACGGTTTCCTTGGCAGCTAACTGATACTATTTTGAACACTGCTGTATATATTTATGCCTGCTACAAGAAGAAGAAGCAGACACAGAAATTGCACAACAAATAAACACGGCAGCAATATCAGCACAGCGGCAACATGCGACAAGTCTCTCTTGGTTTCTCCCCTCTCTATCTCTCTCTCTCTCTCTCTCTCTCTCTCTCTCTCTCTATCTCTCTCTACTGGACACAAGCTTAGCTTATGTAATGTAACTTTAATTTGATTGTTGCAATGTCTTGCAGTTTTTTTCGAGGTTTTTTTTCTTGTTTTCAGCGAAAATGAAATTATGGACATGACGACTTTGTTGTTTTTGTTGGGAGCAATAACGGTTTATTGGAGTGGAGATATGTATGTAAAATACTTTCAACTTTGACCGCGATTTTGGCCTGCTTTTTTCACCATTTTTTTGTACCGCCAAACAAATGACTTAGGCAACAAACTCGTTTTTGGATAATTGTGCGTAATTAAAATCCGCGCCACGCAATGCAATTGGTCAAGTCAAAAAAGTGGCAGCCAGTCGCGAATCGGGGGCCAAAAGGTCTAGGCCAAATACCGATCGGTCAGCGTAAGACTGAACCAGAATAGACCACTTTTTCAAGGGGACTGTTCAGATCAAAGATCACTGCCAATTATGGCCTACTTTTCCGCGTTGCGTTCTAGGAAAATAAAATCAGATTTTTTATTGGTCTTTTGTCAAAACTTAATTTCAAACAAAAATATTGTATTAAATAGATTCGACTTCCTAAGTATTTTAATGAAATGTTTGCATCAGGAATGAAAGTACATCATGTTTCATGCTGAATATTATTATTGATTGTTTTTTCGACTGATTGCTCTGCTAATAAATAAATCTTTAATCTTAGCTCGTAAAACCAAAAGAGGCTTAAAAATTAAGAAATATAAAAGAGTACCGATTTTGTAAACAATTGCTTGTTAATTATTTGAATTGAAGAGCGAAGTGGGGATGCGTAAACAAAGCCATTATTATTATATGTTTAAAGTGGCATAATAATGATAAAAGCACTTGAAGGGAAGATTTAAGAGGGAGTCCGGGTTAATATTTCACTTAGATGACCGCCGACAAATGGCAATTAACACGCAGACCGTTCGAGGGCAAGCGTCTTAATGCCACAATTAGGCAACTCCGAGTTGAATTATTACGACCGGCTTCCAGATAGACGATAATTAGACAGAAATTACATTCCATCATGAGACGGCGCTAATTTCGATCTTAGCGAATTGTGTCCGTCATGGCGGGACGCTTGCCAAATCCATTTGGGGTTTCAAGTTTAATGCGACACTCGGTCTTGGGCAAACAGCAAATGGCAAATGGCAAGTAGCTAATCGATCGATTTCTAGTCGAGCTGCATTTCGGCCGAAGGTCCCATTCCCGTCCACACTCCGCAATGCCATAACCATGGGACCCATTTGCATTTGACACTGGGTAAAAGCAAGAAATCATTTCCGTTAGGTAAAAGTCAGCCAGCCACAATGCAAATGAATTATATTGCGAAGAAATGAGTCAAAAAGAAGGAAAACAATAGCGGCAGGTGATCGTCTGATCGCTGGCCCGACGTGCCCGGCATTAATTTCCACCGATTCGGTTATGAAACGGCCGACAGCCATTTGAGCGAGCTCTCAATTTGGGGTTATTGACCATAATTGCAATTTTGGGTGGTCGTATCAATTTGTTTATAACGCATTAGGGTTATGCAATCGAAAGTGGTTGCGCGAAATGACGAAATCCTTAACTAGATCGTCGCTCTAAATGTTAGAAATATTATTTATTGATGGCCCTCTAAAGTTCCGGTTTGCAAAGCCATGTATAATAACAATAACAGTTATTAATGTTAGTTTTATAGAATTAAGGATTAGCTTACTTCGGATTTGAAGATAATTAAAAGCAATATTAATGCGTTAACAACCGTTCATAAAGCATAAATCACTGTGCAAACTTGAAACTTTTTGTTAAATTACACAGAAACCTGTGTATCGATCGTTATGAGTGAAGTCCCTCTAAATAAACAAATCATTATATTTGAGTATCTGCTAGATAATAGATAAATCACTGAAAAGACGAGCTAATTTAAGAAGTGATGAGCTGACGACGATGCACCGTGACGCCGCACTCTTTGGGCTAATTATTCAACAAATATTCCAAATTACATGCCCATCAAATAATCGTTTCGGCAATGACAATGACGCTCGACGATTTCCATATGTGAGTCACATTTTCGGGGCCCCAAAAAGTGCAGCCCTGAGTTTTTGGGCCATAACTGGTAACCCGAAACCAGTTTCACCGGCCCATCTGCGGCAAAGAAATGCGCAGAAATAATTTAATTGGTTCGGAGCCATCATCATCATCATCGGCGATCCATATCCATTGCGCAAATGTTGGCCATGCCACGTGTCAGTGACCAAGTCGAATATCGGAATACGAATACCAGTTAAGTAGTAAGGCGAAATAACCAAATCTGAAGATGCAGCTGACCTTGTGCCGAATCTGTGCCGAGAAAAAAACCCAAGCCCCAAAGACAGGCCAACTCTTTAATTCGTTGACTCGTTGACTCTTTTCGATTTCAATTCGATTTGATTCGTTTTGACTCCACTCGACTCAACTCTCACTCTCGTCTGGCGCTTTTTACCATTACTTCTTCTTTGTGGGCGTCGAAATTCCCCCGAGGGTCTCTTTCTTGATAAGACTTATGGTAAACCCCATTGGCCCCACAACATTGACATTGAAAAGCGGGAAAAGAAAGACGCTGACTGTGGGCCAACGAGACCTGAATACGAAAGTAAAACACACACACACAACCGGAGATGGGTAGTAAAGCAGAGCCATTCAGGAAGTAATCGCTCCATCTTTTGGGCTACTACTATCTGGGGCACTCGTGGGGATCTGACTTTGCGCATCTCCGAGCATAAAATTGCCAAACGCGACGCGTTTTATTATGTGACTCAATTAGGCAACGGCAAAGTGTAATTATTACAAGGCAGAAAAACGCTAAAATGGTAAGAGTAATTATGAACTACGGACCGAGTTACGACGGCGAATGTTAGCCAGCCCATAAACTTTGATCATCTGTGTGACATCAGGTTGTTAAATAATACAAACTATATGAATATTTTATGCAAACAACTTCCTAAGAATTATGAGCAAGGGATCCAATAAAATTGAAATAAAAGGAATATACAAGCAGATCTAAAAATACTAAAGTTTCTTATAAGAAAAGTATAATAAAGAGCTCCTCTAATATAACCAAAGAAATCAGAGAACTGAGAACTGAAGAAAGACAACAAATTAGCTTGGAATTCAAAGAACAATACAATTTTAGCAACTCCATGAGCATAATTAGCTTTACCCCGAAAGGTGGCAACTAATGTGTCCTCCTGCTTCGATCTAATAGACACACCTCAGCAATAAGTACACAGAACGCTTCACCCAAGTTCAAAGACTTTGCCAGCTTTATAGCCAAGTTGCGTGCTAAATGACAGGAAATTTATTTGGCCAAGACAAACGAGTGAATCTTAAATCCACATCACACGCCTCTAATGTCCCCACATTACCTGCGACTTGACTCTGGGGTTCTAATGACAAAGCCAAACATTAGTGGGCAATTGCCAAATTTAAAACTGATTTATCGGCACTTAGAATAAGACTTCCTAGAACCTAATTTTAAATATGCAAAACTCGAAGAAATACGTTTGAGCAATGGATTTATGGAAGTCTCAAGAGCAAGTCAAACATACTTCATGTAAACATTTACAACAACCCATAACTTACTATTGGGCAGTCGAAAAATAGTTTTTTACACATAACAACTATGTGCTTGTTTAGATCTAAGGAACTACTTATTTAATTATAGATTTAAATGTGGCTCTATGTTAATTTATTTCAGTCCTTGTTTAAAGAAAATCGCAAAAGCTAAACGTAAACATTGTGGACAACATTAAAAGTGTCCAAACACTGAGGAATGAACGGGTGAAAAAATAGTAAACAAAATAATATTTATGGACATCCAATGGGCTCTTTTTTGGTTCTTGTGACGCAGGTCATTTAATAATTTAATGTTTCTATTGCCTTAATTAAACTGTTAGCAGTTGAGACGCGTTGCTGTTGCAATTTGTCGTATTTTATTTTTATTAATTTTGCCAGCTTTGATTTTGCGCCGTTTCACAACGGTTCGGAAAGTGGCGAAAAAAAATATTTATTATAAAATAGCAAAAGGCGAAACAACAAAGGTATTTGTATAATGGCAACTATTTGACAGCGCAGAGCACATTATTTATTGCCATTATATATTTATACAATCGTTTCATCAATCAAATGGATTTCAACAGCTTTGTCACCGGGTTTTGGCCTGGCTTTTTGGGCCCCGCCCTCATTGTTTTTTCGCCACTCATTATGGTCGACTGCAATCGGTTTTAGTGTGTTAACACATTTGCCTAGCCTGCCCCGCCTTTGTCCTTACCTTCAGTTGAGCACACATATATCTTAATCTTCTTGCAAATATGTTGAGCGATTCAAGTGCACAGTTTGATCTTGGGGAGGCTTTCAATGAAATTTCTGCGAAATTGTAAATAGCCTTTATATGGCTAGTATCTAATTGGATAAGTGAATAAGCTCGGGGTTTTAATTTATATGTTTCTTATTTTCCAATTAAAATTTGCAAAAGACATTGGGTCTTATGTGGGCGTTCAATGAAGTTTATTCATTAAATATGGGAAACTTTATAAGTCACTCAATTCCATATTTCTAGTCTTATAAAAGCTTTGCTTTTTTTTTTTTTTTTAAATAAATAAATTGTTGTTTTTGTGACTACTTTTATACAATTTATTTACATATATAAGAACACTAAATATTAGTCAGAAGTCAACACAATAAAAATGAATGTTTTTTATGAGCTGTGATCGCACTTTGGCATTTCAATTATTTTTGGCCATACTTTATACTGTTGTGTTGTAATGTACAGAAAATTGGCCGGGTTTTAAGGTGCGGTGCGTCTCGTGAGTATCGAGTATCGATTTCCCTACCTGCTGGACCGCTTTCCCCCGACCTATATACACGATCACATGCCGAACGACCTTCCGCATCGGCGGACAAGAATACACGATGAAATCTGTTTTGAATCTGTTTCGGCATCGACTTTCGGTAGCCGCTACCAAGTTCATCTGGCCCGGGGATTGGGTGAGCTTGGTCATGTCACCTTGATAACCTCATTGTCTGTCCCATCTGTCGATCTTGTTTGGCTCCGGCTTGGACTTCGACTTCAGCTCTAGCTTCCATTTACCAAGAGCGTTAAACGCCTGAATGACACGTTCAATTGAAGAAGTACATATATCACATCGGCATGTATTTATGCCGACCTGTTCGATGGAGGTTTTGTGATGAAATGCTTACTACCAGCAAATCAAATGACCTCAATCGCTAAATTAAATTGAAAACATGTTTAAACATTACACAGAGATCGGCTGAGGGGATTTGGGGAAAAAACGATTTTAAATAGAGGCTATGGCGGGGTTGGATGTATCTTATCTTTGCTGCACTAAATTAGTTTATTTATTGGTTTATCAACATATATTAAAATTCGTAAAAATGTTTGTAATTTAGATCATATGATTAATTGGGGAAAAATCCTAAATTGATTGGAGTACATTATTATAAATTTATATATATGTTTAATCAGTCACCCCAAAGTCAATGTAAGGGATGTTAATTTCATAGTCGATCGGTATAAAACATCTCACATTCAACAAGAGCCTAACAATTGAAAGCCATTTGTTTTCCGCATATAACAACTCCGCAAAGTTTGGTATTTAACTGGTAAACACTTCTGATTTCGGCACATGCAAATGCTGGCAAACATATCCGTTTGCCAGCCCCTCATGGTCATGGCCGGGTCTTGTGTAACCCAGAGATTACCGGATAGTTCCTGCTTTTGGCCAAGGCTTCGGGGAAGTGGAAGTGGAAGTGGGGCCAAGCCAACTAGTGGATGCTGGGTGCTCATGTAAGAGTTGCCATTTTCCTCGTGTCACCACGCAACCGAACAAAAGACCGTTGCATGACTTAAGTTGCCATTTTCGAACCGAAAAAGTAAAAAACAACGATAAAAAAACTGGTTGGACACAGTCCCAGTTCCAGTCGCCGCCTCAAGTCCCCGATCTGTTTGGCAACTGGTTGCAAGAAAACGAAAACAAAATAGCATAACAGCCTCAACTTTGTGCAAATAAATCAGCAATGTTACATTGGGCACGGACTGAATCTGAATCCACTGCAGCCGTTTAGTTGGGCTGATTATTTTATCTACTAATCGCTCTATTTAATGACAGCAAAAAATTATAGATCAAATGTATTTTCTTTAAATTCCAAGCCATGCTGTATGCATTTTATATAATCGATTTGAAAATATGAATAATGCATAAGTTAATTTAAAACATGGGTTGATATGTTTCTAAAATAAATTATAAAATTAAATGAACAAATTATTTTTGGGAATGATGATAATGGGTAATGAAATGGAAAAAGTAAAATGTTTATGTTTAATTTTAAGACCACTACAATTATTTTCTTAAAAATGCATAGTTAAATTTCAAAAGTCCTCATTTAAACTTAAAAAAAAGAGTAAATAACTAAAAAAAAAAAGATATAATTAAAAATCCCACTTTTGACACGAAAATAGTATTTATTTTGATTTGAAAAACTAGAGTACATGCAAAAAACTTTGTAGGGTATTTCTGCGGTCGCATAGCTGGTAAGTCATCAAGATGATGGCGGATTTTTGAAGTTGGCAGCTTGACGGCTGTACTGCGATTGCATAATGGCCAGTTTTTATATGTTACATACGCCCCGTTCACACTGACCGCTGAGCAGTCAGTATGTTGCATTTCGGACGGTTCTGATGCCCTTCTCTTTTCTTCCCCTTTTTTCTTTTTTTTGCGCAGTGGACGATGCTTCCGGTCACTATACATCCGGTTTCTTCTACGGCAACAACTACTGGATGGGTTCGTTGGCCCTCTGCGATGCCATTGACGACGGCCAGATCGCTGCTCCCGGCAAGGACAACAGCTCCTCCCCCGCCGCCCCATCCTCGCCAGAAAGCGAGTCCAAGAACACCGGACTGCCCTTCGCCGCCGCTCACACCCAAGGATACAGCAGCGTCTACAACGCCCCGCCGCCCTTTCTTCCCGGATTCTATGTGATCAAGATGCAGCTCAACGAGACGCTGCCCACCCAAGTGGTAAGAAAAAACATATGGTTTGTGGTGCCAATACTACAACTTGGCCCTAAGCAATGTAATGAAAAAATCATAAACAGAAAACGTTTATTTATTAACAATATTCAATTTGAAAGATTCAGATTTTTACAAACAAAGATTGAAGCTGCATTAACGTAAATTGTATATTATATATGACAGTACCAATTAAAAACTACAACTAAAATAACTTTCCATATGACAAAACAAAATTTATATTTGTTTATTCGTTACAATAACTTTAGAATAGCTAATAATAAAATTTACAGAACTTAATGTATTCTAAAAAAGAAACATAGTTTTATATAAATAAATATAATATAAAATATAAGCCTATTTATTGGTTCCTATTTGACCACGATTTTGACTTGGTTTCCCCCAGCTGCGCACCATCTACGTGGGCATGTGCCTGCCCTCCAGCTGCTCCATTGCGGACATTGGCCAGATGAGCTCCAAGGCCCACGTGGAGCTATCTTCGCGGGATCTTCGCGTCCTGGACATCCGCGTGCCCACCGACAAGGAGTTTAACATCTGGGCGGATAAGACCTTCTGCCTGCTGATGTAAGTAGCCGAAACAAAAAAAAAAACCTTAAAAAATCAAAACTTCACTTTCAAAAATGCCAGAGTGCGCTAAACAATTGACTAAACATTGAGCGGAACTTTTGGCCAGTTGGTTTTGGCCATTAGCGTTGATTCAGTCCCTTTTGTGTGAAATTTTGTTTCCCCCCAAATCGAAATATAGTAAAAAGCGAAACTCCATTTGTTTGCTTTGTGTATTAGCGGGTAATATGATTATATGCTTCCCTATATCTGCTTAAACTACAAGGAGAACAATTTTATATCTGTTAGATATTTTTTAATATTGGAAAAAAAAGTATTGCGATTTAATAGAGCGTGACATTCATAAAGTTTTTGTAAATAATTGTAATTGTTGAGATATTATGTTGTCTATATTGTAAATTATATTTCGTTTTTAATTAGTTTAGTTGAAACACCAAGTATTTGTTATGTTCATTCGGCAGTTCATACATAAAAAGGTTCTAAAAGCTCTTAAAATATTTTGCTTAGGAATTTGTTGTACATATATAAAATGAGTTATATTAATTATATGTTTATAATGTAGAATATAATTTAATTGTCTTCTTTATAGTGTGGTATCCAGTATTGTGCTGGGTCTGATTTGCTGCGGAACATTGTACGAGATTTACCTGCGGGGCAAGCTGAAGGAGGCGCTGCGTCGCCAGGACAAGGAGATGATGAACAACAGCGAGACGAGCTCGGGCATTGGATGTGCCTCGTCGGACTACAGCGACACGATGACCGCCCACGATGATCCTCTGAAGCAATCGACCCGCACCCACGATCACGACCACGCCCACTCGCCGACGAGTTCCCTGAAGCAATTGGATGCTTTGGTGCTGAACCTGCCGCCCAACGATAATGACAGCGGGAATGGACACCACGATGCGGATCACGAGCACGATCATCACCGGAGCGGAAGCAACAATAGCAACTCGGATGAGCACCTGGAGGGTCATCTGCATGAGCCGGAGAAGCTGAGCATCTACTCGGAATTGCTGCTCTCGTTTTCGGCGATAACGAACTTCAATGCCATCTGCGATCGGAATGTCGGAGCGGATACCATTCCGTGCATCCATGGCCTGCGTGCTTTCAGTATGGCCTGGGTGATCCTGGGACACACCTGCATTGTGGTCTTCAAGTACTCCGACAACATGGAGATGCGCAAGGAGGTGGAGCAGAACTTCTTCTTCCAGGCCATCACCAATGGCCCGTTCAGTGTGGACACGTTCTTCTTCATCAGCGGCTTCCTGATCTCGTACATCTACTTCCGGACGAATGCCAAGGGCAAGCTGAACAAGCTGAGCAAGGGCGCCAATGAGTTCACCGCCGGAACGGCCCACTTCTTTGGACTGGTCGCCTATCGGTTCATGCGCCTCACCGCCCCCTATCTGTTCGTGCTGGGCGTGGTCCAGGTGACCATGAAGTACCTGGCCACCTACTCGATCTTCGACCCGCCGACCATGGATCACATCACCTGCCCGGATTACTGGTGGCGCAACATCCTCTACATCAACACGCTGTTCCCCGTGGATGAGATGGTGAGTGGTGGAGCAGGGATCTGGGGATCTTGAATCACTATTAATATTAACTGTTTCTAAAAGTGTGTAGAATTATATGTTTTATTCTGGATATTCTTGAACCTAAAAAATGAAATGCTTTTTAGGTTTTTTAATAATTTAAATAAAAAATAATTGTAAATGGCTACAAGAAAGTTTTTATTACTCATACGCAGTGTTGACGTTCCTTATAGATTACCTAATTATTTTAAAACTGAAAGAAACTTTATCAATTTTAAAAGTATGCCGCATTTTAATATCTGTATTCTACAAGTTTTATATTTTTATAAAAAACAAATGTGTTACTCATACGCACTGTTGACTTCGACTTGATTTATTTTAAAAGTATCGTTTATCTAGACTTCACAATTTCTTTGTTTTGATTTTAAGTTTATTTATCTTAAAATCATAAATTTAAAAAATTTCCCTTTCCCTCAAGTACATACATTTAGGAAGTAATAATACGGTTTATGTGCCAACAGGATTTTCCTTATCACTCCTACGCAGTGTGGATTTTTTCTTCAATTCTTTAGAGCAAAGTGTTTTGAAATATTGACCCCTTATTATTTAACTTTGAAAATTGTATTTTGTATTTACCATATAAACTATCTCCTTTAATCCCCAGTGCATGCTCTGGAGTTGGTATTTGGCGAATGACACGCAGTTCTACATGATCGGCGCCATTATCCTGATCGTGGGCGTGAGGCACTTCAAACTGTCGGCGATAACGACGCTGGTGTTCCTGGTGCTCTCGTGGATCACCACCGCGGTGATTGCGTTCACCAACAATCATCGGCCGAACACGGACGATCCCCTGGCCCTGTTTGACAAGATCTACGACAAGCCGTGGACCCGCCTGGGTCCCTATCTAATCGGCATGGCCGTGGGCTGGATCCTGTTCAGGACCAACTGCAAGATCCGTCTGCCCAAGTTGACGGTGGCCACCGCCTGGACCCTGGCCATGCTTAACCTGTTCGTCCTGGTCTTTGGTCTGTATAAGGCCGACCTGTCGCAGTTCACCGCCGCTGCCTACAGCTCGCTGAGCCACTCGGCCTGGGCGTTGTCCCTCGCCTGGATCACCATCGCCTGCTCCACGGGCTACGGCGGCTACATCAACTCGCTGCTCTCGGCGCCCTGCCTCTACCCCTTCTCCCGCGTCACCTACTGCGCCTACCTGGTCCACCCGATCGTCATCCGCTCCATGGCGCTCAACTCGGACGCGCCGCTCCATCTTGGAGGGGATCTGATGGTAAGTTGGGAATCTGTCGCGAGACAAGTTCGAAAACTAACTCGCATCATTTAAAGACAGTACTTTCGGCCAAATAAGATCGGTTGCAATACTTAAGAGACTAATATTTTCCCAAAATTTGGTTCATACAGTAGATCTATACAATTTGGAAATTCATTAATTCTAATTAACAAATATATGTATCTAACTTGTATATATTAGAAAACAGATTACAAATTCTAATTATTATTTATATTTTCTTTCAGGTTGTCATGTTCTTCGGTCTCACGGTGGCCTCCTACTTCCTGTCCTTCATGGTGTCGATGTCCTTCGAGGCGCCCGTCGTCACAATGCTGAAGATCTTGTCCCCTAGTCGAAAGAAACGCCTCGCCTAAGTCCCGCGTCCCAGCTCTGCCCATTTCCGATTATTTATACCCCCCATTTTGTCATGTTATCTATTTCTTGTCTATCAAGCAAAGCCCACATATTTATAGCATCGACTCATCTGCACACACACGACTCCTTTCGATCGGTTTCTATATACTCTTTTCACTCTGTGCACCACATCTTCCACTTACATGTGTTCCGCTTAAAAAAAAAACTAAAACGTGGAAAAAACGATGTGCAAAGTGTAACGTGCAAATCAATTCAACCTATATTTTGTCATCTTTTTGTTTTATAATGTGTACATTTTAGTCCCTTAATTTATTCCAAAGGTTTGGAAATTTTGCGCGTGACGAAGAGGAAGAGTTATACATAGTACTTAATAGCTATAATTATATGAAACTCTAGTACCTAATTTTATGAAATCATGTTGTATATACTTATATATACCTTTAAATAAAAACTGCTACCAAATACAAAGAAATGGAGTTTCAAAGAAATATCAATGTATTTTTAAATTTTTGTATTTTTAGATAGTGACACCAAAAACAGATATCGGCACGGAATCCATCAGCCGCTTTTCAATGAAAAAAAAAATGGTTTATTAAAATAAATATTATTCCTATTATTACTGTAGATATCTAGAATATTCGATATTAACATTATTAAATATTTTTGAAAATTACTTAACTTATCTATAAATATTTTTTGGTCTAGTAAAGAAACATTTATTCTTAGGCTATGGAGTTTTACGTAACCAGAACAAATATAGACATAATGAAATTAAATAGATATCTGAAAAACAAAATTAAAATTCTAAAAATTGTACTTTGTTTATACTGCCTCGGCTAATACATATACCAAACAACAAATAAAGTATTTGCGTTTCGATGAAAGCAAGCCACAGGTGGTTTGTAGAGGTGTCCGCATTTACTTTATTTTGGTATTGCATTGCCATAATCTTTTAGTGGCAATAAGTTGTCCTCATGTGGTTGCGATTTCAATTGGTGTATATCATTCTTGAAAGCACTTTGTGACCGATCGTAGGTGTCGCGTAAGATTTGAATTAGTTGTAAAAGACTTTGGGCAATGGGAACATTGGAACGGTCGTTCTCCGGTGTGGATTCGCATATGCACCTTGAGGATTTGGCTCGTTTTAAAAGTCTTTAAGCAGAGGTAACACTGGTGCGGTCGATTATCTACGTGGTTTTCCATATGTATTCGAAGTCTTGATTTTTTCGTGAAAGTCAATGAACAATATCTACACTTAAAGGAAACGACTGCCATATTGGCATTGTCAGTACCGTGATATTTTTTCTCCTGAGATTGATCCTCAATCACTTGGGCAAAATCAAATTCGGAATCTGATATATGACAGTACTCTTCCCAAAACGCGTCATCTTCGAGCAGCTCTTTCTTCTCTTGGCATGGAAACTGGTCTCCAAGGGGTTCCTTACTGTCTGGAGTGCTTGGAACTTCTTCTTTTATCGCTTGGACAACGTACTGTTGGGCTATTTTCCCGTCCTCGTCGGGCGGCTCCAGCGAATTCTTCAACTGGTGACTTCTCTCGTCCGTTGGCTCTATCTCGTAGGCATTTTCCGCATCCTCCAGGCAGAAGGTGCATATGGTTTTGGGAAAGGGATCCTCACTCTCAACTGGATGGCCACTCCACTGGGAAATCATCTGCGCAATGGAAATCCCCGATTCCTGCGTCGCCTCGAAGATATTGACCATATTCCCAGTATTCTCCAAGCAAACACGACATATTGACGACTCCATGGCCCTAAAATCAATCAATCATTTAATAGATCTTCACAAAATATCAGTTTTAATTTCTTACGGTCGTTTATTGAAGTACGATCCTTAGATATTTTGTTTTTTGTTACATCTCAGCTGTAAGAACCGGGAACGGTTATCGGTGGCTATCGATTGTGAACTCAACTTTGTTCCCTATTAAGGGGGTTCCCTCACAAAAGTACAATTTGAATTTACAATACGATTTTGTCTTTCGATTTTAACACAATTCAAAAAGTCTATTGTTAAGGATCTCAATTTAGATGAAACTATGTTTTAAAACAAAGAATTTTTTCAAATTTAACCCGATCGCATAAGCTACTATTATTCTATTGGCAATCGATGGTGCCCGTACTATCAGTGCTATCGATAGCGCCGTCCCATCCCTGTTTTGCCGGCTCCAGTGGACGGGAAAATAACTGGGAAATAAATAAATTAAAGTTTCATTTTGTTAGAAGTAAAGAAATGTTTGTTAATATTTTATTGAATTGGATCCTATAACCTTCCAATCGATATCGGCCCGACAATATCGATATCACAGCTTCCAGTCTTCGGCTCGGGTCGCAACCACCTCACAACCCGTAACCACCCACCAAACACCCGAAAGCGGAACCGGAACGGAGATGGCCCTGCCCTCGACGCTGCTGGGCGTGGCATTCCTGGCTTACATCGGCCACTCCATCTACCAGATGTCGCAGCTCTTCACGACTCTGCAGTGCAGCGGGGTGCCCTGCTACACATCCTTCCTTACGGACCGGCCACGCCTCCAGCTGGCGCTGTTCTCCTCCCTGAGCCGGAATCCAATTGCCTCCGAGGTGCGGGACGTATACAAGGCCAAGCGGTTCGATTACCATCAGAGCTTTGACCACGATTTCGAACTGGATGTGCCGCTGAAGACGCGACGCAATGGCTCCCTGTACTTCCACGTTGTTCTGGCCCTCGAGGGTGAGCCTCTAGAGTGGCGCAGCCTGCGAAGAGATGGACCCACCGTTGTTCACACGCTGAGTCTAACGGATTACATGGTGCCGCGAGCAGAGGCCTTCAATCTGCTGGGAGAGTCCGAAAAAGGAGCGGGAGCAGCTGCTGTCCAGGAGAAGAGCAAGAAAGCATCGTCCGGACGTGCCAGCACCCACATACGTTCGAATGTTTACGTTACCCTGCTGACCGATCTTTTCTCCGTTTCCCAAGCGGATGTCCCACCGGAAATGGCACCTCTGATACGTGTCAATCGGATGCAACAGATCCTGCCCATTCTACAGACTGACACATTCAATACACGGCTGAAGGATCTTGTGCCCGTCACCCGGAATACCACCGAGTTCACCTTTAGCTTCCACTACAAGCCCGTGGGCGTGGGCAAGCTTCGGCTGATGCTGCTCATGGAGCACGCCACCCAGGCCCTTCTCACCGTCGGATTCGCCACCAAAGACATCGACGAGGTGAAGGGCATCTTCTCGGACACCAATGTGTACCTGCTGTGCGGTACCATCTTTGTGTCCAGCATCCATGTGAGTAGACTTAAATTATAGAAATATGCAAGTTAGTTTCACGTCAGATTCATTTAAGAACATAGTGGTTATTAAAATATAGTGCAAATTAAAGTATTAAATTTAGTTTGTTAAGGAGAAGATGCCAACGGTTAAATTTTAGCTAAAAAAAAAACAGAAACAAATCCATTGCACTATAGGTTCCAATACTACAACTAATTATCTTCTCCCACCCCACAGATGCTCTTTGACTTCCTGAGCTTTAAGAACGACGTGGCCTTCTGGCGCAAAAAGCAGTCGTACGAGGGCCTCTCCACCCGCACCACCATGTGGAGGGCGTTCTCGCAGATCGTTATATTTCTGTACCTGCTGGATGAGAATACATCGTATCTGGTGCTCGTGCCCGTCGGCCTCGGCACGCTGATCGAGCTATGGAAGTGCAAGAAGATCCTGCGACTGGAGCTGAGTTTCAGGGGCCTGATTCGTCGCAAGCTGGAGCAGGTGGACAAGCGGAATGGAAAGCAGACGGATGAGCAAAACGGTCAGCTGGCGAAGGAAGAAGAGCAAACAGACCAGTTTGACAGGCAGGGCATGCTGTATCTGAGCTACTTGCTGTATCCGCTTTGCCTGGGCGGAGCCGTATATTCGCTGCTATATCAGCCGCATCGCTCCTGGTACTCCTGGACCCTCAACTCGCTGGTGAACGGGGTCTACGCTTTTGGGTTCCTGTTCATGTTGCCGCAACTCTTCGTCAACTACAAACTGAAGTCCGTGGCCGCTTTGCCATGGCGCGCATTTATGTACAAGGCATTCAACACCTTCATCGACGACTTTTTTGCCTTTATTATCACCATGCCCACGGCCCATCGGGTGGCCTGTCTGCGCGACGACATTGTGTTCATCATCTACCTGTACCAGCGCTGGCTCTACCCTGTCGACCAAAGTCGCTTGGACACGGGCCTGGCAATCGGCGAAACTACGGACACTGCCAACGCACCATCCACTACCACTGAGGCGAGTCGCAAAAAGCGCAATTGATCTTACGTCATAAAGAGAAGCAAAGATTGCACATTCCGTCTATAGCTCCAGGTCTAGCCTGAGCTGTAGTCCATTAGCATTTTTATGTAATCCGACTCCGTCTTTAGTTTAGTAGTGATATAAATCCTATGTTTTAGACTCCACTATTAAAAATGTGTGTTTAAATAGTTATTATATATGAATGGAGTACTCATTGTCGATTAGCAGGCAGTGGTTCCAAATGAAAATGACTATTAAACAAAATGCATTTTATAAACTTTTTAAACAACAAAAAGCACCAGAAAGTTGCAAAATAGTGAAATAACTAAAATCACATATTTGTAAAGTGTAAACTAAGAAAAACTGTAATGACTTGAATGCTGTTCAAAGTTTTTTTTTTATATTGTTGAGCAGCGAAAGTAGCCAAAAGGTAAACTAAACAATAATATATACCCAACGTAGATCAAAAGGTGTTTTAGAAACAATCAGTTAACAGGAATTCAGAAAGGCAGCCAGTAAGTGATCCTAACCGAATATATATATTGAACAATACAGAACGCAATTTATAAAACTAAAAAGAACTCAAAGCACCAGAAGGCTGCATAAATATAAAATAAAAATCACATATTTTAGAAATGAAATTTGAAGAAGTGGAATAATGATAATATACTTAAGTGAAAAGTTGGGGAAAAATCAAAGGAAGTAGAAAACGTTCATGTCCATTGAAATTCAAAGATTGGTTTTATATTTGTATGCCGTTTTATTAGCTTACTGTTAAGTCCAATATTTTGTGGATGTGTGTTTTGGATGGGGGACTCGGGTTATGGAAAGGGTTGGAGTTCAGCTTGTCGAAAAAAAAGGGACATACTTTAAGCTTAAACTAAACTGGCGAAGGAAAAAGAGTTTGCCGTGCGCACGGTTTACGGATGCTGATTGGCATTGGTTCCAGGATTGGAGGAGATCGACAAAGCATTCGCCTAGCCGTTGCGTATGCCCAGCGCCTGCTCCAATTCGGCCCGCTTCTGGTTGACCTTGGTGAAGAAGTAGCGCGACACGGCCTCGTGCGTCCATGGCTGATAGTAGAACTCGGCCCGTCGCTCCTCCTCCGGATTGCCCACTACATCAGTCATCAGCTGAAAGGGAGAGCATGTTTAGAAAATGTGTGTAACTCAAAGAAAGCGAAACTCACCTTCAAATCTCTCGTCTGACTGATGATCCAGCGATGGATAAACATCTGCGGATCCTTGGCGAAGCTGAGGAAGAACTCCCTGTTCGTCTTCATCTGGTTGATGGTGTCCACGGTCTCGTGGATCTTGGTGTCCAGCCCCTGGATCTCCTGCTGGCTGGCGGTGCTCATCAGGAAACTATTCATCTGGTTCTTAAGCGTGTCGTCCACCTCCACATCGATGTCGTAGCAGGCGGTCTGCTTGTTCTCGGCCCCGCTCTCAATGAAGTGATTGATCACAATCGGATCGGGCGGATGCAGCAGCGGATTGAGGCGTTGCGGTATCTCGGCGAACTTCATGCGCTGGCAGCTGAATATCTGCTCCAGATACTTGTCGCAATTGATGTACTCCCGCTCGTGGGCATCCTGCAGCTTGTGCGTTTTGATGTACTGCCACAGGGCGGAGATGATCACCGGCCTGGTCTGCGTGTGAACGCCCAGCAATCTTGCGAGTCGGGGGTCGAGCTTGAACTGCAGCGGCTGGTAGTCAAGCAGCAGGAGGATGGTGCAGCGCACATTGCGATCGCCAGGCCGCTTCACCTGGAATCCGTCTGTCTCCTGTGTGGTGTGGGTGCGATGCCACTCGACCAGATGGTTGTCCGGCCCGTACAGCTCCTTGTCCAGCTCGATAACCAATGACTTGAAGAACGAAGAAAACTTGCGCTTGATCTTGGTATTGGGATCCCCCTTGCCATCCTCCAGTAGGCGACCCTCGACCCGCAGTTCCCAGGAGGCTACGGCTCCCTCTTCGCCATCGTTTGACGGCTCCTTGCTGGGATAGAATGTGTTCGAGATGAAGATACGCAGCTTGCGCTTCTGCTTCATGGGACGCTTAAGGGCCTCCTGGATGTCCAAGCGCTTGCGCATAATGGTGGCATCCAGTTTGCGCTCGAACGTCAACAGATCCATGTAAGCCTGCGACTCCGGCACCAGATCGCGCACTTTCTGCGGCAGAATCTTGTCTGCCAGCTTCTTTTTCTTCTTGGCCGTAACGAAATCGCTTTTGGCGCCACCGCCGCCCAAACTGCGCGATTCATTGGACCGCTTGCTCCCTCCGCCGGAACCTCCCCCTCCTCCGGCGGCGCCTGTGCCGCGTAGGCTGCTCTGGAAGGCCGGCTGTTGGGCAGCGCGCTGGAGCAGCGATGGCCCGGGTACGCCGGGTACTCCTGGAACTCCAGGTACTCCGGCCACGTTCGTTGTGCCCGGAACTGGTTGCGTGGTGTTCGGATGCAGGGGAAAGCCGCGCGGCTGTGGGGAATAAGAGAACGTTATTATACTCGAATGGAAGGGGGGTAAGGCTGAGGAAAACTTACCGGAAAAGTGGCGCCTGGCGGCGGATAGGGACGCATGCCGGGCGACGGCGGCGGCGGCTGGTAGCGCGACTGCACCGGCGCTTGGCCAGGTGCAAAGCGTTGCGACATCTTCACTAGCTGCTTTTGCTCCTGTACCTGCTTCTGTTTTCCAGCCGTATAAACCCGCTTTTTACAGCCAAGAAAACTTTCTGGATTTTTTGCTGGGTTTACAACAACGCGTCACACACAATTTCGCCTGTAAAATGGCGTCAAAACAGGGCTGCACCAACGATAACGGTGGACGGCTGAGCGATATTTTTTGAAACGTCTGCCAGGGATTATGCTTTAGCGTCTGATGTTACCATTTGCCACAGTTAATTGTTTTAAGGCTTTTTATTAAAAGGCCGAAATATTAATCTACTGCTATTTGGTAACAATAACAAGAAGAAAATTAGTTTTAAGGTTTTAGTTTCATTTCGATACCATCGATAGTACCCTCAATACCTCTACCATCTCATATATAAGTGTGACCAAAGCACAAATTGTCAGGAATTTAAAGTCCCAGGGCGACAGCCACACTAAACTGCTTAAAAACAATTGTCATTTAAAACAAATTTTCGATTTATTTCTAAAAAATCAACAACAGAAGAAATGGAGGAAGGTTGGTGGGTAGCCAATCTGAAGGCTCTGGAAACAAAGGCGCATCGCCTTGGGGCGCTGACCAAGATGAACACTGCAATTGCCAAGGAGGCGGCTCTTCCGCGCCAAATCATCGCAGGTCTGTTGACCAACTCGGAATTGTACGACTGTGCCAAACTTTCTGAGGATTCTGGAAAAGATCCCTCCGTTGATGTGGCTTTGGAGCTGCTGGGCCATTGCCTAAACCAGCTGGCAGTAGACACCGCCGACGAGCAGCTGCCCAGACTGCTGGGTCGCGGCCTGGCCCACTCGAATCCTGTCCTGCGTTCCCTGGTGCTGGCCAGTGTGCTTCAGAAGCTACGCCGCCAGTTGAACGCCGGCCATGTGCACACGTTGCCCGGCAACGAGCTACTCTTCCTCATCTTGGACGAGTTGAAGCAGCCGGAGACGGAGGGCAGCGCACTGGCCATCAATATTCTGTCCATTGTGCTTGTCCAGCGCCTCAGCGATGCCGGCGTGCAGGCCAAGCTGGTGGAGCTTCTGCAGAAGGACGAGATTGTGCGTTGTCGCGCCTACGAACTGGGAGTGGTCCTGGCTAAGGGCAGCGCCTCGTCCCTCACCGCCGTGGAGTTTATTCTGGATGCGGCGCTCAGCGAGCTGGACAACGACGATGTCCTACTCCAGGCCAGCGTGATGGAGATTCTGGTGCCGTTGGCCGAACAGAACCATGGCCTATCCTACATGGAACGACGACGCGTTTTCGATGTTATTAGCACACGGGTGCAGCGCATCGAAGAAAATCCTCTGGACGCCCTGCTGATACCCAGCATCATGAAGTTCTTCGGCAAGATTGCCGTCGTGCAGCCTCAAAAGATCATTGCCGGCTATCCGCACATGCTGGCCTGTTTGTTCCAGCAACTGCAATCGGAGGACGAAACCATTCTGCCCACCGCCATGGACACGCTTTCCAATTTGGCCAGTACACCGCAGGGAAAAGTGCTACTGCACCTGCACTTTAACACCGCCGTGAAGGAGTCCTTTAAAAAGTACAGCTCATACACCAAGAAGCTATCGGCGCCCATCAAAGTGCGGCTGCTCAACTCGCTGGATGTGATTTATTCGGTGGAGACACCTCCTACCAAGGAAATCAAGTAATTTGCAGTACATATTTTACCCTTTCCCTGCTGATAATTTCCTTCTTCGCCAGTGTCATCCTCAAGACCTGGTACGAGAGCTTCGCTGGTGGATCGCAGGCCAATGCCATCATGGAACTGATCAACACGCCATTCCCTGACCTCCAGTTGGCCGCCTTGGGCCTTCTGAAAACTATCTGTAAGTACGGCTGGGGCATTGTTGCCTTAAAAAACACCGGCGGAGCGGTGGAATTCCTGCTCTCGCGGCAGAAGGATCTGCACAAGGACGTCAAGTTTCTCAAGTGGGAGATCATGGAGATGCTGGCCATTAGCTCCGAGTTTTCACCCACCGAAACCGTGCGTTTTACTGCATATGTGAACGAGGGACCATATCACATCCAGGCGGACGTCAATATAGCCACCGAACCGCAGGGCAACGCTTAGAGGGCGGAATGCCAAGCATTTACCGCCTTCGATTACGAATCGTATGTACAGCGACGCGTTCAACTAACATCTGAATATGTATTTATAGGATTACAATAAGATTTAACTATTAGATCACATGTAACAATGCCCCATGGGGCAGGTCGATTGATGGGGATGCAACAAATAGTCAGAATATTTTTTGGACAATTGTAAATGGTTTGCCTTAAAAACTATTGGTAAAATATCAACTTTTGTAATTGTGTAAACAGGCATGAATTTCATTAGGGTGAAAATAAACAAAATCAAATGAGGAAAACTATACATCTTTAGTTTATCCTTAGTCTATCTTTTAATCATCTAAAACATGTTAACATGTTAAGAAACTACTAAAAAAAATGCCTAGAAGGGCAATAAAAATGTACAATTTCGGGAAAATGCTTGTTAAATAATAAAAATTCTATATAAAACCAATAGTTTAAGGCCCCAATTACTTGGAAGTGTCCAATGGTTAAGCCACCCGCCCTCTTGTCCCATTTTATATAAGTCTGTTGATCTCGTGCTGCGGCTTTGTCCGTTTAAATCCTTTACAGATAGCTCATCTGCCTATGGGACGGCCGCTTTCGCCCCGATCCGCCGCCCAAGACGCCACCCACATGGGCCAGGCTCACACTCAGTCCGGATTCGTAGGCGGTCTGGGTCTGGGATCGGGTCTCGTTGTTCACCAGCGAGCAGCTGGGCAGGGTGTGGCAGTACCTGCGTAGCTGCTGTTTGAAGGCCGCCGTTGTCAACGTGTAGAGCACGGGATTGAGGGCCGAGTTCACGGGCAGCACCAGTACCGCCAACCAGGCGTACAGATCGGGCGAGATCTCACATCCTAAAGAAAGTACATTTTATTAAAAACATAATTGAATTAATTGAGGGGGATTCCGTTTCTTTTGCCTTAAAAATTACACTTTTTATATTTGTGTACATTCGAAGTATGCTTTGTAACATTATTTCGCAAAGAAGTGGAATCATCCCTTTGGACTTGTAGATCTTTCGTTACCTGAGAGGGCAGCCACTTTGACCACAATTATGGGCAGCCAGCAGGCGCAGTCGGTGGTCACAATAATGGCAAACCTAGATAGATGGAAAAATAGATTTAATTATTTTACTTTGATTTGTACACCCTTTATAATAATTTTTCGACATTATTTGTTGTTTTTCAAGACAGTGCTTTATTTAAGCCAATTCTATGTCTTAGCAACAAAATTTTCAATCGACTGGCATTCACAACTTTTTTTTATGATAACAAATGACTTATATTCAGAACTCATATGCTAAAGATCAAGTGTTCCTATTGCCAAAGGACCTTTCCAACTTCTCAACATCGCAGGCCGCACATACTCAAGCTGACCAGAGAAGGACCACTTAAGTGTTCCGAAGAGTTGTACAACTAAATCGCATCCTGATCAACATTTGCGAACTCACCGAGGAGAACCACTATTCCAATGTACACTGCTCAAAGGAGTTTTCCAGAATGGAAAAAGATCACATCCAAGGAACTCAACCAAACGCACTCAGGATAAGGACAGTGTAGTGTTCTCGAAGTTCTATACCATAATACTGATAATTCCACAAAAAGGGAAACGTCTATTAAAGTGTTCCCACTGCTGAAAGAGTAATCTTAACAGTCTGTGAGCAGTGGGAACACTTGAACTGTCGTTCTCTTAATCATCGAAAAGTATCCAATCATTAGAAGCAAATGTTTTAAAATTGTACATCCCTGAATATAATTTTACTTCAAAAAATTTAAATTATCTGAGTTGTCCTAAAGTTATAGTCATATTCCCATGATTTTAAAATTGTAATCTGTTACGACAATCCAAAGTGTAGTATTTAATGTCAACTTACCGGGTTGCTACCACATTCTCTCGACCGCTGTGAGTGCTCCTCATCCCGCCACCGGAATCTCGTATTGCCTGCAACATCCTTATGTAGGAAAACAGGATGAAAACCAGTGACAATGTGTTGACGAAGATGAACAGAAGAGCCGAATACTCCCAGCCCTGTAAATATAATTTTTAAAATGATCAACCGTAATTGTACTAAGAGGTAATCACCTTCGCGTAGGGATCATGGATGTGCAGCGATAAGCAGACACCATTTGTGCCATAGAAGTGGGTCCCGAAGTAAGGATTGGGAAGAAGTGGAGCCGCTGCCAATCCGAAACTGATTCCCCACAGGAGTAACAGCCGCAGGACAATACTACAAGAAACATATTTAAATAATGTAATAAAATGTTCTGAAATAAGCAAATAAAAACACATTTAGTTTTATTAAATCGCATAGTCAAACTCAAATAGAGGGATATGTAGTTTTACCTTTGGTCAATACAAATATGATTTAACTAGGAACAAAGTTTGTCAGGTAGATACAATTGTGTGCTTTGACAATTCAACAACAAATCTGTAGCTCTCAAAGATTGTTAGAAAGTTATTAAGATAATGGAATAAACAAGACTTTAATGTACAGAGGTAGTGTAGCTTAAATATGTAGTGACAGATAGAGACGAGATTAAAGTATAATCTGATTAAGATGGCAATGTTTACAAAAAAAACCAATGACTGCATAGTGTTGAAATTTGAATACAATAAACAAACTCTGTTGGTTAATAGATAAATAGGTGTTTAGTTATTCACATCTCTAACATTTGTATAGCATCTGTTACGTAAATATTTTCTGCAATTTGTTTAGCCTTTATTAGTTAGTAATTTCTTTGTATATTAATAGAATTTTACTAATAATGATGATGACGCGTTTATAGGTTCATGACTTTTTTGCAACTTAATTTTCCTTGCCAATTTACTTACCGAACTTTTTCCGTATCTCTGGGCTTGAGGGGCCTCGTCACAGACATTAGACGATCCCAGGTGACCAGTGTAAGGAGCAACGTCGACGACTGGCAACTGAAGGTGCTGAGGAAGCCTACATGTCGGATACATAATTCACATTAGCATCCCATTAAGGAAGGGGTATTGGGGGGTAGTTACGCACCTGCAAAGGCGCAGACACCGCTGTGGCGCCAGGCCTCCTCGTATTTAATGTACTCGCCGCGGAAGCTAATGTCCGCACAGGCAATCAACGTCAGGTAAATGCCCATGAGGAAATCACTGGCGGCCAAATGGCGCAGGTAGAGCGAGTGCTCCACATTGCTCCGCGACTTGTAGAAGTAGCGCCCCAGCAGGACCAATAGGTTGCCCACCACGGCAATTGAAGCCATCACCCAAACACTGTGCAAGAGGGCGATATCATTATTATTTTTATGCGTTTTCATGTTATATACATATAAATTGTAAGCAAATTGGAAAATTTTTTGATTTAGCTTTAACTTCTGTCATTAGAGACAGTTAATCCACGCTTTATTTATTATTATTTGTAATTAATAAGAAGATGTTTATTTAAACCAATGCAATATTCATAATGATTCACACTTAAATAACATCTTTGATTCTTTTAATTATATACATATAAATTATAAGCAAATTGGAAGTTTTTTTGATATAGCTTGAACTTCTGCCATTAGAGACAGATAATCCACTCTTTATTTATTATTACTTTAGATTTATTTAAACCAATGTAATATTCATAATTATTCACACTTAATAAACATCTTTGAATCTCCCCACTTTTATTAAATATCCATATTTTTTTTTGTGTGTATATAATAAAAATAGTCAGAATCACTTTATAACCTTGACTGGGACAATTGTCGTTATGGCGCTCCTCATAAATTCGGGCAATTAAAGGAAATTTAAGCGTTCCCCGTGGGGCAACACTTTTCACGCCTTGTTGTTGTGCTTTGACCTCTGTGTTTGTGGCTCGCACAATTGCCAATTGCCCGGGTGTCTCATTATTGCAATTCTGCTGACCGGAGAGGTGTGGCCATGGATGCTTGAGTGGAGCGACGAGACTTGGGCACAAAGCAGAAAGCACAAAGCACGAAGCACAAAGCACGAAGCACCAGGCACAGCATGCACAGGAGCAGGAACAGCTGAAGCGAGTGCTGACTCTAATTCAATGACAATTATGGACACTGCCATGATGCATATGCTTGGAAGGTAGAACAGCCTGTAATTTATGCCAGTGCCAAGTGGTGTTCCGCTTCCCATTCATTGCCAACACTCGGCGCTTGATGATGATTGACCACCATCAGGCTTGACCCAAGACACGGGCTGCAAAGATGCCAATTTCACTAAATGCATATTAAATTAAAAGGAGTTGCAGCTCCTTTTCTGAACGCCAAAAGCTTATCCTTTATAATAAGGTTGAAGAAAATACAAGCCAAAATAAAAGGGAAAAAAGGTCTGATGCCATGGCAGGAAAACCTTAATTTTAATAATTTAAGGACTTTCAGTAGGCGTACAAAATATATTAATGGTGGCTAATAAAGAATAATTTCAGTAAGTGGGAAAGAGGTCAAATTTCCTCATACCTTAAACAAAATTAAATGTTTGGGTTTAACAAATTTAAAGCCATTTTAGGTTCACGTACACTCGGGAAATTTCTCCGAAAAATAAATCGGGGTCACCCAATCCGACGAAGTGAAGGCAGCAACAGCGGATTAATGTTGTAAATTTAAGCAAAACATCCCTGGTGCAAGGCAAGGCAGTTACTTTCTCCTACTTTCACCATCCTTGCACTAATACTCGTAAATAGAGCCTGGGACTCCAGGTGGCTAATAAATGTGGAGACCAGCCTGAGAGCAACGAAATGAAGACAGCCGGAAAAACGGCAGCCACGCCAACGACTTGAAAACCTAAAGTATTTAATTTTTATGAAAACGTCAACTAAGAATAATGAAATAATGTACTAAGCACAAAAGTAAATTCTCGCTGGCACCGGCATCCTTGCAGCCTCGTATCCTTGTATCCTTGGATCCCATCACCCTTCTCTGTTTGTCTGGCTGTGTATGTGCACATGTTGGTGTTTGCTTTTCCAGGGAGATGGAGATGAGGATGAGGATGTGGATGGAGATGGAGATGTAGATGAAGACGGCGGCATGCAGAGTGTGTGGAAAATGTGTAAAAGGCAAACAAACAAGTCGACAAGAAAGCAACGTAATTTTCATTTGCCACAGGAACACATCCTAGACGACGAACAGGCGATGGCTGGCAGCCAGATAATCACTCAGCAGACTTGATGACAAGTGAGTGCCGGTTGCCAGTTGCCAGTTTTCAGTTTCCACTTCCGAGTTCTCTGTTTTCAGTTACCAGTTCCCATTTGTTGGTGTGTCTACTTATTTGTCTTGCCAAGTAGCTACTTGGCTAAAATACCAAATACGCAGCAAATTTAAATGTTTAGACGCCGGTTCTAGCCACTTCAAAGGGCTCGAATCCGGTGTGTTGAGACATTGGCACAAGAAATTAGAACAGCGGGCGATTGGCGCCCAACGCGGGGCCAAGTTACTATGGAGGTTACCATTAATTAAATGATTGTCGTATTACAATTGATCACCTTTTACGGGTCGTGACTCCCATCCATATTAACCTTTCTTTCACAGATTATTACTAAAAGTGCTTTGAACGCAAAGGCATATTATTTCTTAAACAATGATTGACGCCAACACTGAAATCTATTTTAAACTTAAACCTTTTACGGGTCGTGACTCCCATCCATATTAACCTTTCTTTCACAGATTAATATTTAAAGTGCTTTGAACGCAAAGGCATATTATGTCTTAAAAAATTCTTGAAGCCAACACTGATATCTATTTTAAACGTAAACCTTCATCTTTTATTTCACTTAAGCTAAATAAGAAGGCATATGTTATTGCTTGTTATTTACCAATTCCCTTTTCTAACTTTGCATAAATTTGTATAATTTGAGAGCGCTCCTGAACTCAGTAGACAGAACAATGCAGTTCCGCCACTCTAATTGCAATCTCGGTTGAACTTGCAATGGCGGTCTTCGAGGGCCATAATGACAACGATTTAATTGTTGTCTAATGAATGCGATTTACACACAGACTGTTGCTACCTCATGCTACCCGAAAAGCCATCCAGTTAACCAGGCTCTTTTCAAGGGCTCTTAGCTTGATTAAATCGAAATCATCTTATGTACGGGGCTTAGCACTCACCTGCCTCGCAGTATCTGATTGTCCAGGAGGTGCAACTTGCTGCTGATGCCATCGCCATGGGGATCACAGACCCGCACATTCATGGCCGCGCTACACAAATGGAACCACGAGAAGTAACTGCCGGCGACAGATGAAGATGGGGTTGTATCATGGTTGGTCATAACCATTACAATTATCGGTTTTTGGGTTATTGGTTTTCTGTTTTCTGTTTTCAGTTTTCTTCGGGGATTCCTACTCACATATAATCCAGGCTGCTCAGGTTCCTGAGCACCCGCGGATCGAGGGTCTGGAAGCGATTGCCCGTTAGCAACAGGGAGCTCAGGTTATCCAAACAGGCGAAGGCGTCCAGGTCGAATCCCTCGATGCGGTTCTCGTTCAAGTGCCTGAGGGTGGAAACATGGGGGAAAAAAGGTGAAATGGTTTTAACACGACCAGAACTGCGCGAGTTTATGGGCCACCGCATAAAATCCAAGCATTCGGTTCGACTTATTTCTGTGCTTATTTGCATTCAAGATTGGTCGGTGCAAAAGGAGCTTAGGTTCAGGCATCGTTCAGGCTCAAAGTTTCATCATTAAAGTTGGCCCACCGATGCCGATGCCGCGGCACGTATCCATCCGTTTCTCTGATGTTTTTCTTGGATATCTCTTCTGATTTTTGCCCTGCATGCAAATCATTCCACAGAGGTCGGCCTCCTCAATATGCATTACATGAAAGTCAGTGGAATGTTGGGAGGGACTAAAACTAGCATAAGTTTTTGAGTATAATGAAAAACTGTCAGCTTTTGGCTCGGCATTCCTCGGCCATGAGCCGACATTGCCCAGCCCACATAGCATTATTGATAAATTAAATTCCTCGGCCAAAGCGAAACTTAAACGGCAATAAATCCAAATGACACTTTCTGCCACAGTCCACCCCCTTTGACACTTTCTCCACTTTCTCTCTGGATCAGGAATCAAGAATCAGAAATCAGGGTGCGGGGTGCGGGGTGCGAGGTCTGAGGTCCCGAAGTCCTCTGGTCACGGGTTTTATGGAAGATGGAAGCCAAGTAGAATGAAAAATCCATCAGAGGTCACAGAAGTGACACTTGTTTGTTCGATGCCCTGTAGTTATGACTCGCCACGGAGTATATTCGATTTTAGGTGGCATTTAAGATGCAATATTGTAGGTTTGTATACATCAAAATATAATTAATTAAATTAGTTTAGACTATGAATAACTTTCGTGTTTAAATCAAATTGACTTATTAGGCAAAGAATTCTTTAGAGATATCTCCAGACATTATAGGTCTTAAATAAAATAATAATAAGTTCCTATTTCTTTGTTTTCACCAGCGTCACTTTGGTATTATTTATGCAGAAGAGTGTACAGGGTATTGTATACTTATTCTTAAAACTCTAGAAAACTTACAATCCTTGTAGATTGCTGAGATTGCAAAAGGTTTCATCGCGTATGTGGGATAATCGATTGCCAGCCAGAAATCTGCAATCGGCAATGGATTGATATATTTATAGAGGTATCCGTATATGAGGGGAGTGACTTTCCCCTTTTTTTCCCCCCGGCTTTCTACTCACAAGTATTGGAGGCGTGGAAAGGGAAAAGTGTTGGCGCCAATGTCCTCGATCTGATTCTGAGCCAAGGACAAAGTGTGCAGATTAAGCAGGGTTCTGGGAAAGATTTCTGCATCCAGTCGCTTTAAGTGATTCTCGTTGAGATAGCTACGATCCAAACTATGTGTATTCAAGACAAGGATTTGGTTAAAAGCGCAACTTACAGTACTCCCAAATTCGGTAGATTGGCAAACACCTCGGCTTCAAAGTTCCCAATGCGATTACCGCGCAGGTCCCTTAAACAGAAATATATCTCGTTAAGGTGTGTAATTCATTTCCAGACATTTCGCAGACACTCACAGCTCCTGCAGATGCTGTAGATTCCGAAAATTGCTTCGTTTCAGGCTGTGCAGGTGGTTGCGTGCCAAAATTCTGAAACCCCCACCCCCCAACCCATCCAAAAAAAACATATGAAAAAGATAAAAAATCTCATTTTAATGCTGAAAAGTTGGCAACAAAAGCCGCTGCAATTGCAACCAGCCAGTGAAAAGTCGGCACATATATCTCGATTTTAATTAGCCATTAAGCGCAAGTAACAAACGTGCCCCGAACTCAGGCACCCACATCCCTGAGATACTATTCCCTGGCCAAATTCCCGTACCGCCATCCACTGTCAACCGGACGGAGCAAAGTTTCAGGCCAATGCCAAGTGCAGCTGGTCCTCCGGATCCGGTGGCGCCAAGGATGGAGCTCCTCCTCCTCCTTCTCCTCCCCATCCACAATCCAAACAATCCACCATTCACCATCCACCATCCGCCGCAAAAGTGTAACTGAGTTGTTTATGTGTTATTGTGGGCCGGCAGGTTTTGTCTATTTTGCAGGGCATTTAAACGGGTATGCGGGATGGCAAATGGCTTTACAATTAAGCAGTTGCAAATTGTCTTCATTTTCCACCCAAAAGTCCTGATTTTCCTCAAAAAATATTAGTATTTTGGCCATAACATTGCAAATAATGGTCCAAAAATGGAATGTCATACCTCGTTAAGCTCGTATTTCAATTCTAAATCATCTATCATTTAAACCTGGAAATTTTTATTTTTGACCCATTTTTGCCAAAAAAGGTAATGTAACCCCTTATGAAAAATGCGAAAATTGGCAAAAAAAAAAATGTTGTTGGAAAGTGATAGGGATTGTTAGATTAGGTCACCAGCTGCACAAAACAGTGTGTCTTTTGGCTGTGCGTCTAATTTTGACCAAGTTACGTCGAAAAACGCTGGGCAATTTTAGCGTTTTTGCCAAAAGTCCAAGTCCTGATTTTCCATCCGTACCTTTGGGAGATTTATCGGAAAAACTTGTAATTTAAAAAGCGTCTTCCTATATAATCTTCTATCAATCGTATTATAAATGCTCTTAAGAGGGTTTCAAGTCCTAAACACGTTTTTGGGTTTAATGAGATGTACGTCATGTTCAATAGTTTGTGCATTAGAAAATCAAAGGGCGTATCATAGCCGGTAAGTTGACCTTGTTTTGGCCTCCACCGCTTGCTCTTTGCCAGCTGGCGTTGTTATTGTACTTTTCGACTTTGGGGCGGAGGTGGGAAAAGTGGGCGTGGGCGTTGAGCTCCCGCTCGAGTCAATGCACAAAACAAGCTTAAAACTTTTTACCGTCTGTGCTAATATTTTTATGCTTTAAAGATGTGAGGCGGAAAGGGGGAAAACAAGGAAAGCGGGAAAGTGGGAAAAGGGGAAGGGGAAATGGGAAAAGCGCCACAACAATGAGGCAAGAATGCGAAGTGACATTGTCTGTCGATTGGGCAAAAGGTTGGCTTTAATCCGGCAACAATGGGCCCACTTTATGGGGCTACAAAGGCTGACAGCAATGATTGTGATTAGCATCGAATGGTGTGGGTGTGTTTGTGGCCTTTTCTGTTCTGGCCAAATCTCATGTGAGACCCCCGATATAATCGACCCTCTACGGTTATTGGCAATTACTGGATTTTTGTCATTTAGCACCTCGGGCTGGCCAAAAATAATGACTTTTTATCGCTGCACATCCCTCCGCCCTTCGGAATTCATGGAATGCATTTGTGCTGTGCAGTGGTAAATTGCGAAAATTTAAGCCAAGTTGCTGTTATTTTTGCCTAATTTGATTTATATCTAATTAGGATTCATGCGCATATATATCGCAGCAATTGTTTAGCAATTGAACTTTTTATTGAATTCTTTTTATTAATACGAATGGCTGGTAAAGCCAATGGGTGTAATAAATAGTATGTGGGCTACACGGAAGTTCACTGCAAATCGATGTTATATGTGGATGCAGAAAAAAAGGATTTAAGCTGTTTTAGCCACTATTTATATTTAGCTTTAGGAAACCGGATCTCCCCAAAAACATAATACCAATTTATAGGTCCATAACTTGACTTATATGACGTTGAAATCATTTGAAAATAAAAGTAATATATAAATTGTAAATACTTTTTTATTTTGCAAACTGGTGTTACCCATTTAAAAATGTTTGAAAAATACATATCTGAGGATTGCGCTTGGTGACCCCGAGCTAGGCTAACTTGCTTATTAATGGCTATTTAAACTTCCACCTTTCCTCAATAAATATCTTGAAATTTAATTAATTCAGTTTTTGTTTTTGGCATTTACAATTAGCTAATATTCATGAACCAACCGGAAAGCGATCATAAATAGGGCGCATAACCGTCGTTAATGAATATCGACTGAACCGATGGCCGATACTTACAGAATCCTCAATTGATTGCCCTCGGGGAAGAAGTGTTCCGGCAGATGCGGTAATTTATTATCGTCCATATAACTGAAAGGACATCGCGAGCATAAGTTGTAGTGTGGAGGGGAAAGTATTGAAGAACGCAAAATGAGGTGGAGAAGGGAAAGGGGAAGAAAAAAAGGGAAAACTGTTAAGTGCACATAAATAATGAGACTTAATTATGAGTTATTGTTGGGAGGGGGTTGGGGGGTTTGGGAGTCGCGATGTCCGCGAAAGTATCCGCGATACTCACAGGGTCCTCAGTGGGTTGTCCGCCAGGCGATCGAATGCGTGCGAGGCAATCTCTCGGATTGAGCAGAACTTCAGCACTCTGTGGCAGAGAACAAATGGAAATAAAAAATACAAAAACAGAAACAGGCGACTCCAGTGAATAAAACGTAATAAATATGAGATTCAATTGTAAACTTTGCACAATGGGGGTCGGCTAAAAAGTTCTCATAGCCATGGCTCTCATAACTTTTCATACCCGGCCACGCCCCCATCCCCAAAGGATGAGATACGGATAATAATGCGCTTTGTTTTCCTCGTGTCATTGTTTTCGGCCCAAAACTTCGGGCCTCATTTGTATGAGCAAATACGGGGCAAACAAGTTAGACTTGCACTTCGACTTCATTACGAGCCTAGGGGCCTCGCAATTTCTTCCGATGAATTCATTTGCAATTTATTTTCAAAATTCAATTTTATATTTAAATTCGGAAAGTGCTTGAAGTTTTTTATAGGAATGCAAGCAGTGATACGATCTAATTTTACACCATTTAAATTGATTTCTGATTCCTGTGTTCTATTATGGCCTATAAATGTTACATGTATTTTAAAATATTTTCCCAAACTGCAGTGCTTAAACCATTAGCGGTAGTATTCTCAGTTTTAGTCGTTAACAAATGTATTTGATCTCCAATTTGGTTTCCATTTGGCACACTTAATGGCTCAATAAATTTATATTTTGTCCCTGTTTTTGTTTTGCATCTTTTTATGGCTATATATGGGATAAGCATGGGGACAGAAATGTCAGCCTATTTATAGAAAGAATTGTCTCCTTCATTATTCTCTGGAATTGGCTAGTGAAGCAATAAAAAACATATCCTCGCCCACACTCCAAAACGTGAGTCGAGAGTGTGAAAAAGAATCCTGCCCCTGGGCTGGAATGAACATTGTTTTCGGTTTCGAGGCGTCGTTAAAAATTCATTGTCACGAAATCTGCCCACGAAATCGTGGAAAGATAAATGTATGCAATTGAATGACTTGCTGAAACATATCCCTGGGATGTACGCGAAGTGGAAGGGAAGGCTGTGGAGCAACCGGAATATCCGTGTTGCAGCGAAGGTCCTTTGGTTTGTCCCCGCCCCAAAGGAATGTGCATATTGGTAACTCGAGCAAGCAACTAAACTCCGCTTTTGGAAAACTTTTGGATTTAAATTGGAGCTGGGATTGGTTAAAACTTTAACGTCAGCAGAAAACTTGTGAAACCACTTGTACACATAAAAAAAAGAGAGTTAATCCTAATAAATATAGCTGGAAAGAGGTTTTGCTATGAGACTTTAGTTCATTAAAAATCTCGTAATAAAAGAAAGCTAATTGTGGAATGTGAATACAGTAATTACTGTTTATATTCGCAACCGGTTTTTTTTAACGATCTATACAAAATTGGTTTATCCGCTTCAAACACATTCTGACATCATTTGCTTTTATTTATACGTTTTCATTAATACAATACTGACTGCAATACCTTTACAGATTAGTCATCGTTTTATAAGATGACTTACTATTCTAAAACAATAGCTTTAAGAAAAAATGAATTCATATACATTTCTTTGGGACAACCAAAATGGGAACACATTTGTGCTCTAATAAATGGTGGAGAGGAAGTTAGAACTTTAGAACTTTCTTTGAGTGTAGCAAGTACTCCTCCTCGCTGCTTAAATTTATACCTAGATCGTACGTGAGCTTACGAAAAACAAGCAATTCCTTCGAGGACCGTGGATGTCCATCTCCAGGCGACCGGCGATACGACATGCAGCAGCGAGTGGAGGCACGAGTGTCTGTTTTAAGCCGGGCCAGAGTGTCCTTTGGCACAGTGACACATAAACTTGAAGGCACTGGGAGCGGGGCATCCTGGCTTATCCTTCCGGCTGTCTAGTTTGTATGTAATTTGTATGTACGCCGGCGTGTTGGCCTGGCCATCACACCAGTGAAACTGACACAGCGACGACTACTTAAAGGCACCATTAAGGACACAGCATGTCGCTAATATTCAATGCGGTCTGGTCTGGTCTGGTCTGGACAGGGATGGTCTGGTCTGTTATGTTATGTCCTGGCTCTCGTCCTGGGCATCACCCCACCCTCCCCTTCAAATTTGAACATCCCACATCGGTTGCAGCCGCTGCAGTCAAAGTCAGCTGCTTGCGATTCCGTTTTAATTAAGAACCCAAAGGATAGAGGAAATTTATTTCGGAGAATGAGAAAGGGAAACTCCTTTAAACACCCAAGAAACCATAACTTGCTAAATACCATTTTAATGGGTTTCCCCTAAAGTACTTTAGCTTTGATACACTCGAGATATAAATATTAATTCAATACTGAATACTATTAAAATTTAAAGTTTTTTAAATTGTTTTGTGGTGCTATTTTAATATTGAAAGTTTCTTTTTGAGAAGTTTTTCACACCCAATAGCTTCGAATTTATCTACCAATAGTTTAATTTCTATAAATATATTTTTTTCGGTGTAGAATATCAACTTACAAGCTCTCCACGTTTGGCAACTCACTGAAGAAGGACTCATGAATATTCTCGAAATTGTTACCCGTTAGATCGCTGAAATTATAAAAGGAATAATGTGTAAATAAAAACTGGTAAGCTAAAATATATTTCAATTTGTGTATCGTTAACTCTCTCTATTTTATAACTAAAAGTTGGCTAATTTTTGCAAAATATAATAATGCATTGTGGTTAAAAAATAAAAACCAAATTTGGTAATATATAGAATAGATAAAGTACTTACAGCGTTCCCAGATCGTTCTGCGGCAGTCGTCCTGGTATAACAGTAAGCTGTTGAAATCGGCAAAGGACTTGGTCGCCTCGACAAGGACAGCTAAAGTTCTCGTTGAGCCACACTGAAAGAAACGGGGTTCCCATTAAACGCATGATGGTATGTGCACCCGCCTTCTTGGATAAATCAAATACACTATTTTTTAACCAACTCAAAGCCCCGACTTATTAAGGATTTATGAAATAATTATAAATTTGAATGGTTAAAAATTCTTTTTATCAAATTTAGTGATGATTTTGCATAGTCCTATATTTGGTTCTTACGGCACTCGCCAATGCGGAGGTCGTCGTGTCTGCCGAAGGGTTGTTTCCTGTACAGGTGGTCCCAGTACTTGGCGTCCACCTCGTTCACGCAGTTCACCTCGTCGGAGCCGTCGTCGCAGTCGACGGTGCCATCGCAATTGGCCCGCTGCGGCACACACTGCGCCGACGTGTTGCAGTGGAAGTAGCCCCCAGGACACTTGTCGCCGGAATCGGGGGCCAGGATAACGGACTCGATGGCATCGCCCATGCCCAGCAGCGATATCACCTCGCGGACGGCCGCTTCCGGCTCCTTGACGACCACCATTTCCGTTTCCGTTTCCGCTTCCGGTTTCGTTCCCATTGCCGTTCGCGTTGCGTCTGTTGCCATCCTTGTCGCTCCTTCGGCTCCCGCCGCCGTTGAAGAGAGTGCAAGCAGGATGGAGAGTGTCATGGTGATGTACAGGCGACCTGAAAAGGATCATTAAGGATATCGATTACTGTTGCGTCCTTTTTTTCAAATTACCTATAGTAGTTGATAAATAGTTTTCTTTTTTCTCCATTAACCATCAATTTATGAATTAAAATGAGTATTATAATTTCCATATACATTTCTATTGTAACTAAATTTATCATCATTTTAATAACATTTTTTTTTTGTCAAAATGTAAATACCCATATTCAGAAACTAAAGATACTTAAGACCAGTTTTTATTCAAGCCATGAAACTCATGGTGACTCGACTATTATTTGCAACGCCTGCTTTTGTTTTCAGTTCCCCGATTTCACTAGACAATAAATAGATTAAAATAGCATCCAGGAAGTAATTGGAATTTAAACATTCAAAATGAAAATGTAGAGATCCCAGAACAGTTCGTTTAACCTATGGCCAAAGGGAATCCATAAACGTGGGAGAACTTCAACGCGTCAGAACAAACAGATGCTCTTGGCCTATATGGATCCATAAATTTCTTTAGCAAATGGCTTCGAAATATTTGTTTAACCAATTAAATGGGTTAATTAGCATCCGATTAGCAGAACGGCGAGATGAGAGTGGAGGGAGAAACACTTTTTGGCCTACTACTCATTGATGTTTCACTTGATAAACTCAACGCGCTCATGAATATATCAGATATATATATACATGTATGGGAAGTATAGGTTCATATGGCCAACTCAACTTCCCCTGAGGGTGTTGTCAGTGCATTTATCATTTTTAACGATTGCACTTAATGCGACGCAATTTCCAGCGCCCACATGGAATAGCAATCGATTGGGATATACTAAGTACGTATCAATATCTGAAGTTGAAAATTGTAAATTGCAAATATGTAAAATGTGAAATAAAATTGTTTGTAATAAAAATTACGCACAGTACATTTGTGGCCCAATGGCGATGAAATGGCCCGTGAAATCCCCCTCCGTCGGCTGGCAGGACACTTTTTTGCCCCGGCCCCTTAATATAATCCACATCCATAGCACATACCCCTTCCCGGTATCCTGGCGTACTTGTTGGGGCTGCGATAACGCATCATCCACATCATCAGCATGACTGGCTGACTTTCTGATGGACACCAATGAAAAAAGCAAAAGGTACCTGCACAAAAAGTATAATTATAATGTGAAAACGGATAAGGTAAACAAGTGCAAATCAAATTAAATCGAACCGTGGATATATCAGGCCCAACAGAAAAGTTTGTATACTCTTTGGTCAACAAAAAATGGCAGATTTAATTATGTAGTGGATTCTTAAGGATCAAATGAGCAAATAACATAATGTAATATATATACAAACATGTGTATATCTTGGAGTTGGAACAATGATCCATGTTTTAATATAATACCAGGCATAAACTTTAAAAATTAAATATTTTTTTAGACGAACTATTACTTGGAAGGATTGGTCTTTTTTATTTACATTTTTCTGTGACTTTTACAGCGAGATAAAATGTGAATCTGTAAGGTCCAATGAACAAAAACTAAAAATGTCTTCGATATCTTATTCATATTACTAACATTGGAAATGATTTTTCAGATTATTAAAATAATAAACAGAGATTACCAATTTTGGAAATAAAAATACAAATACATACTTTTGTATGAATAAAACTCTAAGAGAACTCAACGTAAAAGGGTTTTTGATCCTAACAAAAGGGGAACAAAAGGGCCTTCCATAAGTTCCTTAAAAAACATATTTGTAGATCGACAAATGGAAAATTCCTGGCGGTCGAGAACATATGGCCTGTAACCCCGGATAAACAAGGATGCGGATGGGCGATAGCATTACAGGTCATAACTCAGGCGGCGGCAAAGACAACGGATTGCAATTGCGGATGAAGACGGAGGACAGGAGGACAGGAGGACCAGGACAACGACTACTGCCATGCAATGGAAATGGAAATGATGAGAAGGGGCTGCGACTCCATAAAATTGTAATTAAGCGCGGCATCCGAGGCGGGGATCCAAAAGCAAGGACAAGGACAAGGACATTGCGCATTTGACACGTGTTGCTAATGTGCATGGTGATGGGGTTAAGGGATAGGGATTGGCTTTGGCTTTGGGATGGGGATGGGGATGTTGATGGGGCTACCGACACCTCGGAGCATCAGCCTCCCATGCAATCCAATCCAATCCAATCCAATTCAAGCCAAGCCAAGCCAAGCCAAGCCAACCCGATCCCCCTGTAAACCCGACGAATGCCGATGGCGTATCAACGTTTTGTCAACACATTTGCGGCAAATTGAAATGTTTGATGTGTGCGGCTTGGACTCGTCTGGCTACTGCCATGATTGATGAGCCAGATCCCCGGCAAGGGGCATCCCCACTTTCCCCTTTCCAGCCATCCAGAATGCATCCACTGGCAGCTGCAAAAACGCTCCCATCGGAAAATATACTTTTACAACTTTGTGGCTCATAAATTCCCATTTAGCCACTCAAGGGCTGCACACCCATCGATCCAGGAACTTACTCTGAACACAGAACAAAGCATCGGATATCCCCAATAATTCTAGTGCAAGAACTTGAAACAGAAATGATAAAAGGATTATTTTGGAGAGGGTTAAAAGCTTGCATTCCGAATAATCAAACACTTTTCAGACTAAAACCCTTGTACACAGGCAAACCAAGCCTATGCAGTGAAAGAAAAAAGGCACAAATTAAAACAATAAAAGTTTTGATAGGACTTAGATTTCAAATATTTGATCCGGGCTTTGCTATAATTTTATCCTATTTTATATTAAAAAAACTATGTAAATAATTAAGATTGAAATTTTGAAAGTAAATAGAAGGTAAACTCTGTAAAATAAAATAATAATATTTTTTCTTACTGTACTGTATAAATAAAATAAATGTTATATAAAAAAAAAAAAAAATGTACTGTACCTACCCAAACAAACACTTCAGCCGACCACCCTCAAAATTGACTCGGATTTGTTTATCCAGTCTGACCCTTGTCCTTCTCCGCCTTTTTTCACCTGTTGTGGCCTAGAAAGTAGCCTCAAGAGGTAAAAGTTCCGAGACTTTTGGGTTGGGACAGCAATTAAAACAAACGAGAGCCTCTAATAGGATCTCACGAAAATAGAAGTCAATTGTGCTCAACGGGTAAGTAAACAAATTGTCTGCAGTTCGATGTCCGCTGTCCATTATTCGAGATTCTCCCTGTCCGTTTTTGATGTCTGCCGATCAATATATATTAGGTCATCTGATGATTTAGAGTTCTTAATACCTAATACCAAGCTTTGTATTAATTATCCATATGAATGAATCAAAATTATGTATAAAAATAAATGTTTATTTGTATCATCTTAAATGGTTTATGTTATTATCAAAAAACATATTTAAATTCAATATTACTAAATACAAATTAATATATTTAAATGATACAGCGCAAATTAAATTTCGTCCTAAGGTTTTTCTGCTAACCGTTTTTTAAAAACCCCAATAAATTTGATTTAGGCTAAGAAGTTTTTAATTGTATCATTGAAATTGGCATTACAAAAGTGTTCAAATTTTTTCAAATGAGTATACAACATAGGTACAGCTAAATATTTTGTTTTATGATTTTCACCCTCGCTCTTAAACGATTGGGATCTGATTTATATGCAAACAAACTGCTCTGGGCCAACATATTAAATGGATTCGGAATAGAAATAAGCGGATCTCTGTCCATTACGACATGTACTAAAAACAGCTGAGAAATTCCAAAAGTTTTATTCACTCCACGCCGTTCGACTGTTTAGATTCAAACGGACGGATTCCGAGTTCGATTTTCGGCATTGCAATGGAATTTTTATACTCACCAAAATGGGAAACATAAACAGAGCAAACCGAGAAAAGTTTTCGGCTAACAACAAAGTTGTAAACAAGAATCCGACTGGGCGGGCCCCAAAAAAGAAAAGAAAAAAAAAATAATATAAAAGAATTATAAAAACAGAACCCAATGATAAACAGAAAAGGCTGCTCAAGTGCCCATTTGCAACGAGTTAAATATATATATATATATATGTATATATATATGAGCCGGTCTATATATACACACCGACTAAATCGTGCAAATATCTGACGGAGTTTTATTTTTAAAGAGTCTGCGGAAAAGGCCAAACAAAGGCAATTGGCCTGTGGGTTAATGTTAATTGTTGGACCATCCCATTCAAGGGAATCATTTGCGTGTACCACACTTAATTACTCGATGGAAATTAATCATTTCATCGCTTCTTCGGATATGTATGTAGCTTTTCCCCCCCTCGAGATCTAATGATTAGGAATGGTGGGTGGTATTTGTCAATAGAATAGTTCGGCTGTTTGAACTGCCGCTGACAGAAGCCGCAAGAGGCCCACATACAAATGAAAATAAATGCGATGCGAAATGGTTAATGCCCATGCGTTTGCTTCTGATGGGTCAGAGGTCATGTGACACACGGACAGGGGAAGTCCCGGCGAAATTAAGCGGTTTCAGGGCTGCCTTTTTGGTGCACAGAGAGAAAATTAAACTTGAAAAATGTTACAAAATATAAATTTTCCCTTTAAAAGCACAGAAGTTAAAGTGGATGCGTTGCAATTGTTTTTATTTTCTAACTATGGCCAAAGAAAAAAGGCTAAAATAAGACAAATAATATTATTTCGGGACTTTCTAAGAATCTTATTTTCTGAAATAATATATGCTTAAAAAGTATTTTATACAAATTTAATTTGAATTCCTAAACAACAGTTTCAAATGTAAGGAGGTTTCTGCCAGATTACACTACTTAATAAATATTTTTTCTCTGTGCACCTCTCGTCCGATTTGCCTTTTTGCTTATATTTGCCTTCCTTTTTTATCTGTCATTCTCAGTTAGGCTTCAATCAGGGAATTACGCTAGCCATTTTTCATTTTTCCACTTGGCAGGGTCAGAGGTCACATCACTCACACAAACACACACACACACGTCAACATATGTAAATAACGTTTTTATCGTGTATTCCTATTTGTTTTACCAAAAAAAATTCCAGTCTGATTACTGTCCCTTTTTTGACCTACATAGATTAAAGAGAGAAAAAACGATTGACATAATATTAATTAGATGTCCTTTTTTGCAGTAAATATATTCCCAAAAGAACTTTAATTTCGATTTATACCTTAGTTTTTTCGTCATCTTAATATATAATTTAATTTTGTTATATATGTATATAAATTAAAAAAAAAAAGTTCAAAACAGAAAGAACAAAATTATAGACAAATAAAATTGAAATTCGTTAAAAAAAAGCTTATATAGTTTAATATTGTTCAAATTAACCTAATAATATTTTTTGTTATTAAGTTGAAGCTTATTGTTATAACAAGGGAATGCCCCAAATGTATCCAAGCGATATTTTGCTCACGAACTAAGTTTAGCACACGATCATGTATCGATGTATCTGTATCTATGACTTAAGTCCGGCATCGATTTCACAACAGAAAAAAGTACTTGTTGCTAAACAAAAGACGTAAAGTTGTAGTTTTGTTGGAAAACATCTACATACATATATTGGCTCTTTCAGCCAATATCGAACACCGAGAATGGAGCAGGACCACTACATGATTCTGGGATTGGCCCCGACGGCCACCGGCGAGGATATCGTAAAGGCCTACAGGCGGATGGCCATCATATATCATCCGGATAAGAATGGGCACCCCCAAACGGAGGAGTATTTCAAGAAGATAAGGCTGGCGTTTGACGTTCTGTCCGACCAGGATAGACGGGCGGAGTACGATCGCAGTTTGGGCCGGCGGAATGTGATAAGGAACAGTAATATAAGGCCTGCCGGAACCCACAACTACCACCAAAACGATCAGCTGCAGGCCCCGGATTTTTTTCCAGCAATTTGCGCCATTGGTGGTATTTTGGTGGGTGCCTTTATGGGAATTAGTGCTTTCAGGGCTTTCAACGGATCGAACCAGAACTAAGTGCAACTGACTTCCATGCACTGAAAACATCGGAATAGACGCATTGGGTGTAAATAATAATAAATAGTTTCGGTTATATCTCAATTAGTTTTAGACCAGGCGAATTTAAACAACATCATATTACAATGGCTCATTGATATGAAAATAGCAAAATTACAACTTTGTATATTATTTTTAAAATTCAAGGTTTTTTAAATATAAATAAATTTTAATCAATTCATATTCGAGGTGTCTTTAACAATTTATTTCTCTTTAACGTTTTCAAAAACAACATGTATTCGATTAATCATTTAGGCCATCATGAGATATTCTTGATTAAAACATTTTTTACTTTTCGACGGAAAAGGAATTGTCACTCCCAATTTTCTCAAAGTTAATTGTCAAATCCAGTTTTAAAAACACCCAACCATTTCCTGGGACCAAATAGTGTAGACTACATTATGCTGGATCTGAGATATGCTCGGAATATATGATTCGAGTTGGACCAAAAGTTTCTAAAGTTATTTTGTGCGAAAAGTTTGCGAATTGGCAGGGAAAACTTTATTGAATGGCGTCTTCACTTAATTCTTTTCGATAGTTCATTGATACTTGCTTTATTTTGGAAATTCATTTATTTATTCAACTTATAATCGAAAGAAAAGCTAGTTAGCTAAATATGTTAATGGAATAATAGTAATTGTTTCCAACAAAATTAAAGTGCAAAACGGGCTTGAGGAAATGGTTACAGAAACCCATTTTGCCTTTACTCTGACTAATGGATATTTGAGTAGTTCTAAAATTGTATAATGTTTTTTTCTTTAAACAAAAAGTTTGAATGTTTAAACATGTCGTCAGAGATTTGAGTAACTTCCTAATAAATCCAATAAAACGGAACCCAACTCTTATCGAATGCCATCCCATTCCTTTGAAGGCTAAATGTGTTCCCACTTCATTAGCGAGTTGTGTATTTTCGACAGGACCTCTGATCCCTAAGGATTACATTTCGCCACCCAAACTGGGGATTTGAATCATTCGCACTTCAATTATACGAGAGTTCCATATCCCTCCGCCCACTGGCAATCACTTTTATTTCGGGGAATTCCCCGCCCTAGTTGTTTTTCCATTTGGCAATCACTCAGACCGTTTCACATGTCCGATTCGGATGCGGAACAAGATGCTCTCGCCTTTACGGCTGAACACTCCGCTTCCGGGTGAACGTGCACCCTAATGAGGCATAGCCGTTATGGCGGGCACTGTCATCGCCAGGCTGTCATCATTGCCCCGGCCACGGACAATTCAATTATGCGACGCCTCCGAAAAAATAGCACCACAAAATTATATGGATTACTTGATCAACTTAAAAGCTCCGCTGGACCCGGACCCATGCTCCGAAACCCGATAGCGGGCCTTCAATTCATTGGCCCTCTGGACATCGGTTCATCGGCGTCGATTAGCGTCCGCCGGATAATGATGTGGATCCGGAATGGGATCCGAGAACGTGGATGCCCACACAGATGCTTGGGAGTATTTTGGCACTCGGAGAAACAGACTCCAACTAATTAAACATAAGTTTAAAATGATTGATTTTTAAAATCACAAAACCTATTTAAAATAAAAATACTTCTTATGCATAATGTTCGCCTGTAGTTTTAAAATCCATTAATGGAAGTAAAACACTCTTTTTCAATTGATGAAAATGGTTTTGAAGAAGAGGTTCCTGTAGTTAATTTTGACTTTTTTTAAAAACTAGGATAAATTTAATGATTCTCAGTAAGCTTTACAGAATTAAAAATATATTTGTTCGAGTGTGGGGCTAGGATGTAAATGGATCCGCTGAAGAGCACCCACCCGCGAAGCGTCTGAAATTGTAGAACCCCAGCCCATAAATAACGATTGCCGGCCGTATTCAAATTACCTAAAAGCAAAATATCGGAGTTGGGTGCGAATGGGTGAGGGGGGGACCCCTCCAGCCACCGCCCCAGAACAGATATTGCCATATATTCGGGGTGAACTTGGCCGCCGGCGACAAGTTCTTAAGTGGAAAATCGCTGGACCGGCTTGCACTTACATACGTTTCACATATATTCCCATAGTTTGTGTTTTCTGTGTGCCTTCGGGTCATGGAAAATCGGGGAAAATGGGGGCGGGAAACTGAGGTAAGTGGGCGGCAGCATCGCACATTTTCACTTTTCTTTTTGGCTGCCTGAGTTACAATTTGTTTTTTCCGCTTATCCGGAAATTGTCAGGTATTTTCTTTAGCTTAAGCTTTGTAACTAGGATTAGGTTATATTTTGAATTTACATTGGGCCGTGGGTTAACTAGCATTTTACATTTTATTCTTTCGTTTAAAATCATGACGTAATCCATTTGCCACCAAAGAAATGTTTAATTTTTGTTAATGAGTAGGTTTTTAAATGGAATGTCTGGTTTCTTCAAGACTTAAGAAAATATTTTTTATGGAAACATACAAAATTTTAATTTTATTTTTGTAGACATAGTTAACCATCATTTTTAAATGAAGTGTTTGATTTTATTTGGTTGTTTGTTAATGGTTAAGAACTACATCATAAAAACGTTTTTCAAATGATTTTATTACCAATTTTAACTAACATGTATTAACGATAAAATATCAATAGAATAGGCCATTAAAATCCCTTTTGAAATAGTTTCCTTCAACATGAAGACATAAACCCTGTCTTCCATTGTTAAAACACAATACTTAATATCCCAAAATTGGTTGTTATGCTCAACAAAATTACCAAGATTTAAGCACAAAAACAGTGCTAAATACCCTGACTAAGTAATCTGGCAGCTGAGCTACCTAATAATTACCCAAAGCAGCTTATACAAATAGTTTGTCGGGGCCAACATTTAATAGAACTTCATGGGAATAAATGAGACAATCTGCGCCACATAATTGACACATTCCACTTGTTTTTCGTGTGGTATTAAAAGGTGTGGGGTGGGGGGTTGGTGGGCTCTATAGGAATAATCCCTGCGGTGGCCATGGTGCTATATGCTATATAGTCTGTCTGGTCGGATTTGTCTAAGCTGCCAACGCAGTTACAACTAATAACAGAACTTTTGGGCATTCCAGCGTTGTCGGGTCAGCGCCCATTTTTCTGACCGCAGGAACCGCAAGGATCCTGGTCCACCCTGGGCCACCCTAAGCCACCCAGAATCACCACTGTTCCCACCTCACCGGAGCTCATCCTTGGCCCATCCATTTGCAATTCATTCGGGCCCATAAATCTAAACGGCACCACGCACTTACACTTAATGACATTTTATTACAAAAATTTAACACAAACTCATCGACGGAGATAGAGATAGAAATAGATATGGCCGGCAGTGGGGAGTGGGAGCGAGCGAGAGGGCGCTAGAATCCAGTCGTTGGGGCGTCTGCTCCATTTTAATAACATAAATTAATATGCAAATTGGAACAGAATTTTAATTGAAAATCGGTTTGGTAAAAATACATTTTGGACAGGGGGTTTTGGTATATTTTCGAAGTGCCAAACTGTGTTCACGTCAATCATCAAAATTTTGATTGGATTCCGTAGTTTTTTTTGGTATAAACGAAATGCTTGGCTAACATTTAATTTTTCTACCTAAGTAAATCTCAATATTGTATCATTTGTACCTATCCTTTTTTTAAATTTTGTTTCGGTCGGAAAAAGTCCGTTTTATTATGCACCAAGAACCTAGAAATAAAACATCTTCATGCCCTTTAAACTTTTTCAAGCCCTCAGCTCTTTCGACACATTCTGGAACTTTTCTAAGAACAAAACTTTTATACTTACTAATTCCGGTTAAAAATGTACATATCTTGTTAGTTTTACTTTTTCAAATGAAGGCTTATGAATCTCTGATTTCAATCCAGAATATACATATGTATAAATTATTTATAAACGAATTCCATTTATAGATATTTAAGCCCGCATTTATTTATACATACTCAAGTAAACTTGTTTGTTAACTATCTAATGAATAGTTTTCTTTTTTTTTAAGAATCTGAATTTTAATGACCTTACTATTTTCAATGTCTTTTCTCTTGTTATATTCTATGTCAACATGTATTACAACAAACCTAGTTATTATAATTCTTGTTATCTCGTCTAGTCTCTGTGAAATGGATTCCCTAAAATCACACATTATATTTACAAATCTTTTTAATATCCCTCTTGGAATTCCCTATTATTCCACCTCACAATCTGAAAATCGCCGACACTCGCAGTTCTACAGATGGCCAATATCTTGGCCGGGTTTGTTATTTCGATTCGCGTTAAACTGCCACGCAAACATTGCGGATAAAGTAGATAAAAACATATACTCTTGGATATCTAGGGGGATATCTGGCATCTATAACTGCATCGATAAATATACAAGACGGGGCACAGAAAACAAAAGAGGGAATGTTTATTTTTCCGGGACGTACGCATGATCGCTATTGACATCCAGGGAGTTCTCCTCACTGCCACCGATTTATCGGGCAATAAACAATATTTAATTATAGACTTGGATGGGCACGGCACAGGAAAAAAAATAAAACTTCGCCGCACTTCGATGTTGAGATCGTTCCGGGGAACCGATCCAAAGATATAAATCCACTGGATATGGCCGACCCGATTTTTGGTCCGCAGTGCCGCGCGTTCGCTGCCAACGATAACAAACAACTGAGCTGAAAAAAGCCGAGCGCCTGCAACATGTGGCATGCGGCTTTGCCAGGTGCCCTGCCCACTTTCCACCCGGTCGCCCAGCCGCCACCCACCGCTCTCATTCACCGAATCGGCTGGCAATTTATGAATGAAAAGCCCAAAGCTCAGCTGAGTTCCACAAGTTCAAGGTGAAAAGCACTCGGCGGAAAAGCGCGCCGGAAAAGCTCAGGAATGGGGAAAACAATAACTGTCCTTTTCAAATCGAATCGAAATTTAACACAATATACACATTAAATGACTAATTAATGAGGATTTAGTCTTTTAGTTGTGCAACTTATTTTGGACAAGTTACAACAAATAACGCTTAAAAATTTCGTGTTTTTGAAAAACTTCCAGTCCTGAATTTTCTCCCAAAAATATCTGTATTTTGGCCATAACAACGAAAATAGTGGTCCAATAGTAGAATGTCATACCCCATTGAGCTCGTAATTAAATTCCAAATTATCTGGCATTCAAACCTGGAAATTTTTGTTTTTGACCAATATTCGGAAAAAAGGTAATGTAACCCCTTATAAAAAATGCGAAAATTGGCCAAAAAAAAATATTGTTGGAAAGTGATAGGGATTGGTAGATGGGGTCATCAGCTGCACAAAACAGTAATTCTTTGAGCTGTGCGACTTATTTTGACCAAGTTACAACAAAATAACGCTTAAAAAATTCGTGTTTTTGAAAAACTTCCAGTCCTGATTTTTCTCCCAAAAAAATCTGTATTTTGGCCATAACAACGAAAATAGTGGTCCAATAGTAGAATGTCATACCCCTTTGAGCTCGTAATTAAATTTTAAATTATCTGGCATTCAAACCTGGAAATTTTTGATTTTGACCAATTTTCGGAAAAAAAGGTAATGTAACCCCTTATAAAAAATGCGAAAATTGGCCAAAAAAAAATATTGTTGGAAAGTGATAGGGATTGTTAGATTAGGTCACCAGCTGCACAAAACAGTAAGTCTTTTAGCTGTGCGACTTATTTTGACCAAGTTACAACAAAATAACGCTTAAAAAATGTGTTTATTTGAAAAACTCCCAGTCCTGATTTTTCGCCCAAAAATATCTGTATTTTGTCCATAACAATAAAAATAGTGGTCCAATAGTGGAATGTCATACCTCATTGAGCTCGTAATTTAATTCCAAATTATCTGGCATTCAAACCTGGAAATTTTTGTTTTTTACCCATTTTCGGAAAAAAAGGTAATGTAACCCCTTATAAAAAATGCGGAAATTGGCCAAAAAAAAATATTGTTGGAAAGTGATAGGGATTGGTAGATGGGGTCATCAGCTGCACAAAACAGTAAGTCTTTTAGCTGTGCGACTTATTTTGACCAAGTTACAACAAAATAACGCTTAAAAACTTCGTGTTTTTGAAAAACTCCCAGTCCTGATTTTTCGCCCAAAATATCTGCATTTTGGACATAACAATGAAAATATTTGTCGAATGTCATACCTCTTTGAGCTCGTAATGAAATTCCAAATCAACTGACATGCAAAACTGTATATTTTTTTTATGGTCTTCTAATTCCCAAGCTACGAGCAAAAAAACACATAGAACGATGCCTAATCGCCAAATAAAATGTATCCCCCTCCCTTGATAATAAAACAAGTTTTCGCAATTTTGATAAATAACTTATTTAATAATAACATAATTTACAATAGACGTAAAACAGACATAAAAGCACGATGACAAAAAAACAAAAAAAAATTTAAAAGATCCCTAAGTTAGTGTTAAATTCAGTAGTGGTGGTAGTTGTGGCCCTGCTGGTGCTGTTGCTGCGCCAAATTGGCCTGGGCGAAGATGTGCTCCAGTTCCGCATCGCTCAGTTGGTCGAAGATGCCTCCCTGGCTTCCGATTCCGGCACTACTGGAACTCTGGGCCGATGGTTGCGAGCCCACGGGCGGCAGATAGCCTGTATAAATATAAAACCGGAGAACAAATTTAGAATTCATAACCATTCATTGGAAGCCATTAGAAGATTAATTAGGGTTTTTGACAACAAAATAGTCACCAAGAATTGTATAACTTATAGGATTTTTTAAAAGTCAAGAGATTAGAAGAATTGTCCCTTTAATTTTACAATATTTTAGTTTTTTAAATAACAATACTTATTAAATATGTCAAATGTAAATGAAAACAATTTTTATACGATAATTTAAGTGTACATGTTTGTTTGTAAATGACGTTGAACTCGTATAAATAAAGCCTTTGGTAATGCATTGTATGTCTTTCTTAAGAAGGATAAACAATTTATTTAACTAGCCGTCTTTAATAGTACTTTATAGAAGAAGTAAACAAACAAACAAAGAATTTATTCATTTGGATATACATATGCATATGAGACCGTAAAGAAGCGGATCTGATATATGAATCTTGAAGATCTTTTCCTTTGCAAACGTGATCAATATATGATTGGCACTAACCTTCGGCTGGCGAACTTCCGTAGGGTGGGAGCAGGGTAACCGAAGGACGATTGGGTGACGCTGGCGCGGATGCGGTGGGTGGTTGGTAGTAGACCGGCTTCCAGGGCTGCTGCGGCGTCTGGTGGGTTGGGGGTCGCTGTGGTGGCACCTCTGCCGGAGTCTCCGCCTCCGGCGACTGGGGGATCTGCGGCGAGGCTATCCCCGATCCCGATTCCGGCTGCACGGGCGAGGATCCCGGTAGTGGTACAATTCCGCCGGGGAACTGCGACTCCGGTTGCCCGAAACTGGGTGGCTGCTGGGGCAGCGGTGGTTGGGGGGCAGCCGGGAAGAACTGACTGGTGGGTGGACTGGGGAAGGTCGGAACCGCAGGCACTGAGGCGGGCACCGACGGAGCGGCCGGCGCCTGGGGGAACTGGGGAATCTGTGGGAACCCGGGGAACTGAGGGATCCCCGGAAATTGCGGAATTTGAGGGATTTGAGGTATGGACGGAATCTGAGGAATCTGGGGGATCTGAGGAATGGCCGGAATCTGGGGCACTTCCGGAGCTTCGGGAGCAGCTGGAGTCGCCGGCTGGGCGGGCACAGCGGGTTGGGCGGGCACCGCTGGCTGGGCGGGCTGGAAGCTAAAGGTGGGCACTCCGGGGAATTGGAACTGAGGTGTCTGCGGGAACTGAGGTGTCTGCGGGAACTGAGGAGCCTGCGGGAACTGAGGCGCCTGCGGGAACTGGGGTATCAGGGGGAGATCCACAGCTGGGGGAGCCGGAACCCCGAAGGCCACGGTGGGTTGGACGGGCTGGACGGGCTGAACGGGTTGGATTGGGGTAACTGGCTGCAGGGGCTGAACTGGCTGAACGGGCTGGAACTGATGGGTCACAGGCTGAATGGGCTGGATTGGTTGAAGATGCTGAACCGGCTGGATAGGTTGGATTGGCTGAAAATGTTGGACAGGCTGGATGGGTTGGACAGGCTGGATAGGCTGGATAGGTTGAATTGGCTGGACAGGCTGGACAGGCACTGCGGGAGCAGTCGGAGCATAGGCCTGCACGTAGGTGGGCTGCAAAGAAGAATGCATGAGTAAATAAAAAGTTGAAAAAACCTTTCAGTCTGTACGAATGTTATGAGCTTAGAAGGGCAGTTTTTTGGCACTGTTCTGCAAACCCGTTTTTTGAAAATCATTGAAAATGACAAAAAAGCGACCCAAAAAAAAAAATAAAGTGAAAACACAGTTTTTTAGAGTATTAAGCCACGATCATTTTGAGGTATACCACATTGAAATCGGACGTCTGTACGAAATGTTATGAGCATAGAAGGGCAGTTTTTTGGCACTTTTCTGCAAACCCATTTTTTTGAAAATTTGGAAAGGGGTAACACTATAAAAATGACAAAAAATCGACCAAAAAAAAAAAAATAAAGTGAAAACACAGATTTTTTGAGAATTAAACCACGATTATTTAGAAGTATGCCACTTTGAAATCGGATGTCTGTACGAAATGTTATGAGCTTAGTAGGACAGTTTTTTGGCACTTTTCCGCAACCCATTTTTCGAAAATTTGGAAAGGGGTAACACTATAAAAATGACAAAAAATCGACCCAAAAAAAAAAATAAAGTGAAAACACCGATTTTTAGAGTATTAAACCACGATCACTTGAGGTATGCCACTTTAAAATCGGAGGTTTGTAAGAAAAGTTATGAGCATAGAAGGCAGTTTTTTGGCACTTTTCTGCAAACCCATTTTTCGAAACTTTGTCACTATAAAAATGACAAAAAAATCAACAAAAAAAAAAAATAAAGTGAAAACACAGTTTTTTAGAATATTAAACCACGATCATTTTAAGGTATGCCACTTTGAAATCGGATGTCTGTACGAAATGTTATGAGCTTAGTAGGGCAGTTTTTTGGCACTTTTCCGCAAACCCATTTTTCGAAAATTTGAAAAAATATAAAAATAAAAAAAAAAATCGACCCAAAAAAAAAAAATTAAGTTAAAACACAGATTTTTAGACAATAAAAACACGATCATTTTGAGGTATGCCACTTTGAAATCGGATGCCTGTTAGAAAAGTTATGAACTTAGAAGTGTAATTCTTTGGCACTTTTCTGCAAACCCATTTTTTGAAACTTTGGAAAGGGGTAACACTACAAAAATGACAAAAAATCGACCCAAAAAAAAAAAAAGTGAAAACACAGTTTTTTAGACTATTAAACAACAATAATTTTGAGGTATGCTACTTTGAAATCGGAGGCCTGTTAGAAAAGTTATGGGCTTACTTTTCTGCAAAGCCATTTAAAATGCAGTTGCCAAAAAATGTCTTTATCGCCAATAAACAGAAATTAAAAAAGATAAAATCTTATTGATTTTACATCTAACTTTTGATTTTTGAAATACTGAAACTACAATACTAAACCGAAAAATATCTTTAACCTTTTAGGACACCATTTCCGACCAAAAGTCGACTAATATTTTAAGAGATGGATAAAATATTCAAGGGTACCCAACTCACCTGCACGGCGTGCACATGGGCGTGGGCGGGGGCGTGGAAGTGCAGCGGCTTGACGGCAGACTGGAAGAGCACGGGCTTCTGCAGGTGCTGGTGCGGGTAGTTGACGCTGTACGAGGAGACGAGGGCGTTGCCGGGTCGCAGGACGTACGAGGGCGGGGCCACTCCGCCGGCGAGGGCGGTGGCCACGCCGGTGGACAGAGCGGTGGCCACTCCGGCGGGAATGGCGCTGGCCACTCCGGCGGGCAGGCCGGTGGGCAGTCCGACGGGTAATCCGGTGGGCAATCCCACGGGCAGAGCAGTGGCCACGGCGGGCAGCAGGGGAGCAGGAGCGGGAACCGGAGCCAGGGCAGGCAGCAAACCGGAGGCGGAAACCAGGGGCTTCACCAGACCATGTCCGTACTTCACAAAGTGGCGATGCGGCGGAGCGGCGGCCAGGAAGGCGCTGCCTCCGGGCAACTGCAGGCTGTAGCCGTAGTGGGCGGCATAGGTACGGGCGGGCCATTGGCCGTGCAGCTGGTGGGCGTGGCCATGCAATATGCCCCTCTTGTGTTTTCCCGTCGTGACTTCCGGTTCCGGTTGGGGTTCGGTAACTTCGACGGCAGTGGCTGCCACCTTCTCCTCAGCGGCTTGTGGTGGCGCCTCCTCCTCCGAGGTCACCGTTACGGTGGGCGTAGTGCTGGCGGGGGGCGTGGCTGATCGACTGGTGTGGCGCAGACGTAAGCCCGCCTCGGCTCCATGGAAAACCAAGATGACGGCCAAAAACACCAGAAGATGCAGGCTCCTCCTCGAACTGGTCAACAGATTCATTTTGTTTCGGTGGATTGGCTTCTGTTTTTTTTATCGAATGGCGTGCACTATTTGTTGTTTCGCGATTAATCCGTTTGCTGCGATCGCCGCCAAGAAAATGAAATGAACTTCCTTGGTCGCTGTTGTATTTATAAAGCGGACATCGGACATCGCGGCACAGTGGCCATCGTCGCCAAAGTACCCACTGTGCATACCAATCGGCCAGCAATGCACCGCAGATTGCGGCTCATCGGCATGGAGTACGGCGATTGGGCAGTTTATGACTTTTACGCTGCCATTTCACTTGCCGCAATCGAAGGCCCCACCAACCGCTCACCCACTAAGCACCACCCACTACCCACCACCCCCTGCTCCTCCTCATCCACCCACCGAAGGCGTCACCTCATTATGCTAAGCCCTCCGAACGCACTGTGGTCCCGCTTATCAATCCATTGGACTATTGTAAATATTAGTATGGTAAAGAATAAACAAGAATTCGAACACTATTCCCCAGTATAATGATTAAAAAACCGGGAAAATTTAGATGGTTCTTTCTGGATTTTGGACAAAATATTTTCATAAGGGGTAACCTCATGATATTTTTTGAAAAAATAAAATTTTTTAGCTGTGAATGCCACTTTATTGGAAATTTTAAAACGAATTCAACAAGGTATGGCATTCCAACATTCGACCACTATTTTCTAGAGTTTTGATTAAAAAACCGAAAAATTGAGCTGATTTTTTACTTTACCAATTTAGTTGGTTTTTTCCGAAAATTTGAACAGATATTTTTTTCGGATTTTGGGCAAAATATTTTTAAAAATAAAAATAAAAACAAAATTGTATTATGTTAGTTTACTTTTTGTATTCCATCATTCACCACACCCCTTTGGATATAAGAAACATTATTTAAAAACCAAAAATTGTTTATTGATTTATAACTGCTGAGCAAGATTATATTATTTAGTCCACAAATTGGGTACCACTGTTCCCATTGGCCGGAATCCACCTACGCATGCGCCGCACGTTGCCGCACGCACAAAACTTTTGCTTTCAATGGCCTGCATGTTCCGCATGTTTTTCTTTTGTTTTTTGTTTTTTATCGCCGGGCTCTTTTCACTTTCGGCTGCCGGAGATGGGCCGAAGGTTTATGATTTGGCTGCAATTTAGATACAAATCAAAAGTGTCCGCTTACATAACCCGTAATACCCAAGATGGGGCCATTGAATCCGCTCTAATCAGGCGCCGGGTGAAAGCATAATTGTAATAAAAGCAAGGCAGACAATTGACAATTACCAATTAGCATGGCACGGTCAATTATTTTGATGGCATTTCAATGCTTTTATTTGAATTTCGTTAAAATTCAGCATTCACACGCATAAATTTCACCTGCACTAAATCTGAGGGCCAGGTGAACCCGTAGATAGTGCTGCATTATATCACACACTAGCCGTAAATGGACTTTCGATTAGCCTACATTGATTTTCACTTTTTTTGGAAATTGCCCGTAGAGCGTTTGGAATTTCAATCGATTCGCGCGCATACCGCTGCCACCCGGTACAGTTCGGTTTTTGGGTTAGCAGCATATCGCTTGCAGGGCATCTAAGTGGGTCTGGCACAGTCCTCAAGGTCTTTCCCAGGCCTTGCCGCCGGAGATGTCATCAACTTTTGTTGGTTTTTGGCACATGTAATACATATATTTGACAAAGAGCCACATAAACCTCAAAATGTAAACACACAGAAATAAAAGCCGCCAGAGTAGCTTGTTCAATTCGATGCTTTATGAGCTGTCCGACGTGAGCAGCATGGGGAAATGTGAACAGACAAAGGAGAGAAGCCCCACCGGGGTGTTTCTAAATCGCTTACAACAGAAGTCACACGGAGATCTCACAGCTTGAAGCCGGAGTGAATGCTGACGACGCCGAAGGTGAGGTTCTCGTAGGACACCTGATCGAAGCCGGCCTGCTCGATCATCCGCTTGAACTGCTCCTGCTTGGGGAACCGCCGGATGCTCTCCACCAGATATTGGTACGCCTGCCACTGGCCGGCCAGAAGTTGGCCCATAGGCGGGATAACCTGGAAGGAGTACTGGTCATACAGCCATTGCATCGTCTCGTTGGTCAGGTGGCTGAACTCCAGGCACATGAAGCGGCCGCCCGGCTGCAGCACTCGATACGCCTCGGAAAGAACCTAAAATGTATTGAGGGTTATAAGTAATTTTGTTTAAATATAGGTTACTAGAATCACTAGAAGTTTATTAAAAAGAACCCAGGAATACACTGAGAATCTGTACTCTCTTCGCATATTCGCTGTTAAATAAATCGTTCCCTAATATATCGTTCCCTTATAGACCTTTTACAGTACCTTGTCCACATGAGTGCAGTTCCTGATGCCGAAGGCAATGGTGTAGGCGTTGAAGCTCTCGTCCTGGAAAGGCAGCTTCTCGGCATCGGCACACTGCCATGCTACGGTGGAGTTAGGCAGCTTGTCGGTGGTCAGGCCCAGCCGCTTGGCCCGCTCCTCGCCGACGTCCAGCATGTGCTGGTTGATGTCCGAGACGGTGACATGGCTAGCGCGCTGCTGGGGATTCGGCTGGTTGGCCAGGTAGCGCAGGTAGCGAAAGGTGATGTCTCCGGTGCCGCCAGCCATGTCCAGGAGGCGCATCCCATGCTGTGGACCCAGTCGCTCCACGAACACATCCTTCCACACGCGATGGATGCCCAGGGACATAGCATCGTTCATCATATCATAAGAGTTGGCCACTTGTTCGAAGACCTCGTGCACTGGAAAAGGGGAACATGATCCATGGGCTCATCCTTTTATAAGCAATCGTAGTTACCCACCCTTTTGCTCCTTCTCGCTTTCCCTGACCGTTTGGAAGCCGAAATGAGTGGTTTGCTCCGATCCGGTAGTGGATTCGGGTCCTTTTGGCCTTTCCGCTCCGGATCCTGTGGATTCACGAGCGGATTGCGCTGCCGTCCGGATGTGGACGAATCTCCTGGCCAGGGACAGCAGGCGGGTGCTCTTTGTGCCTTGCATTTCGTCGATCCTCTTTCTTAATATTATATTATGAAATAACAAAAACACGAAACAGCCGGTTAGGGGTGGAATTTACGCAGCCATATGTTAAACCTATCGATTTCTAAAATCATTTCTATCCGATTCGTTAGGGGTCCTCATGTGACTGATTTCGATATTTCTTGTAGTGCCATACTTGCCGCCTAATTTAAATTTGCATATAAATTAACAAAGAATTGTTCCCTATATATACCAGAAATTAAAATATCTATCATCACTGTTTAGATAAATACTTCGAATTAATGGCCAGCTGATTATCTATGGCCGGCTGATCCCGACTCCATACCAAATTCTTACCATTTCCTCCGATTCGTTTTGGTTTTCCTTGTGACGATGGTCCTTTAACACAAAAATATTCTGCAAAACCACTAAACCCCGTTTTAAACAACAACTTTCTTTTAATCCGCACATTTATATTTATTAATTGTACGTATGCGTGCACAAATCATTCACATGAGTTTCCAGCGAACATTTTTCTGTCGCCACCTCCTCTCTTCTCTCTGTTCTTCAGTTGCCTCTCTATGTCTGTTGGCTTTACTTAAGTTTAGTCATTACAAGTTAATACCTAATTACAAACAGCAGTTTGATAAAAAAAAATGCCTTAGCTTGGGGGTTTTTGTTTTGCTGCGCTGCGCTGCAGCCATCGAAATAATCTTAAAAATGTTACATTAAAAACAATTAAAAAACGTATTTATATATATAATAATAATAATAATAGTAATAAATAGTTTACAAAATGTGGCGGTTTATTGTGTGTAAACGTAGGCGTTAACTTAAACCGTAATTAAAATTAATCTTTAAATCATTGAGAAAGTCCATTTATAAGCGTTTTCATTTCGTTCTCTATATATCTTTTTATCTTTCCGTTGCGCGGGTGTCTATATGTGAGTGAGTTTGTTTTATGAGCTATGACGAGCCAAAGTCTGATTCTATCATGGATGGGTGGTATGTACGTGCGTTTGGGTTGTACATGGTTAAGTCTATTTAAAATTAAGACAAAAAAAAAATATGTTTGTTTCTCAAGCGTTTGCTGCTGTCCTGGAGCCTTAATTCATGTCCTTCTACACATACGCTATGTATTTAAGTTTATTTATAGTATTATTTATATATATATATACCTATATATTTTACGATAGAGCCTATCGTGCTGCTCATTCTCCCTAACATCCGCTGTGGATTTAAATATTGCTTGGCCTCGGTTTGGAAGATACGGGGGGATAGCGGTCTCAAAAATGAAGCCATAACAAAATCACACAACTGCAGCCACTGTGTCGCCCCACACTTAGTAGTTAAACTCTTCCTGCTTCTCCGAATCGCTGCGCAGATCGGCCATCAACGGCTCGAAGCAGGACTTGGGTATCATGGTGCCCACAATCTTCTCGCCCTCGGTTGTCTTCATGCGTATCACTTGCATCTTGCTGTTGGAACGTGTATTCAGTATGTGCTCCACGCGTCCCCAAACGGAGAGCACGGAACCCGCCAGTACGTGGTACAAACGCTGACGCAGTCCCACCTAAAAATGCAAGAGGAACCTGTGGTTAGGATTGGTTCTTCGGAGGAATCAGAATTCCGTGCAGCAGGAGGGATTCCTGCACCCACTCACCTCACAATCGTTGCCCAGGCTGACATTCCTACAGTTGCCGTTCCAGTAGGCGTGCGAACAGGTGTTAACCGACGCATCGTACTGCTCCGTCCAGTGCGGCTCCGCCTCTTCGCTGGCCACCTTGCGATACTTCTTCTCCAGCTCGAATAGCGACTCGTGGCGCACCTGGAGACCGGTGTTCGGTCGGTAGATCTGACACATGATCTCCTTTTTGCTGCGCGACTTCTTTTTCTTGCCGCCGTTGTCCGAATCGGTGGTGCTGCTCGTCGAGCTGCTGTTGCGCGCTGGCTGCTGCTCCAGAATCACCACCATGATGGCGGTTCGCTTCTGGTTGCGCAGTTGGTGGGACAGGTAGAAGCCCTCGTTGTCGTTAAACAGATCGGCATATCTGCGTATGGATAAAGATCAATTTATATGATAAAAACTGTATATTTTTTGGCTTATTCCTTTACGTACTTATCAATGGCCTCCTGCCAGATCATGCCACGCTCCACTCGAACCGTGTGCATTTCTGTGGGCGCCACTCCAGTGGCATGTTTGCGCACAAACCGGATAAGCCGACAACGGGTCACATTCTCACCCGCAGCTCCCAGATCTGGTGGATTAAAATACATTGTAATTATTTGTACAGACTAAATGGCACCCTCATTTCTCCGCACTCACCCACAATGCCCAGGTCGAAGCGACCGCCGCGCTTAGCTTGCTGGATGATTGCCGTCATGGTGTCCGTGAAGTACTTGAACAACCGATTCTGCAGATCCACCGGACAGCCGAGGATGCGGTTGAGAAACTTTGATATGTTATTGTAGTCCTTATCGAGACTCAGCACACCTGGATTGCTTTCGCTGTTCACGATTATGCCTACACCGACCAGGGCTCCGGCGATGTCCTTGAAGAACTCGCCGTTGTAATCCGTGGGCGGTGGCACCAGTGGCGATTCGTATCCCATTATGGTACGCATCACCGTTTCCAGAGCCTGTCGACCATACTTGTTGTCAATATTGAACTGGGAGAGATCACGAGTCTCCGTGGCTCTGCGATCGCCGTGGGTGAGTGCTCCCAGCGATTCCAGACGCTTGGCCACGGTGGAGGCAAAACGTCTTTCACCAGCTAGATCCGATATGAGGAAGATGTATTCGGGCGCGTTCACCTGATCATATTTAAATCATTTTTATAATTAAATCACTGGATATATATATATTAAACTGACCTGATTGGATCGATGGGTACGTCCAAACTGCTGGATGGCTCTGTCGGCTGACCAGGGCAACTCCAAGGTGATGTGGACTCGTCGCCGCTGGTTGAAGACCCGCCGATCACTCTGCAGGGAAATACCACTGGACGCCGCCTCCGAGATGATGGCCACATCCTTCTGGCCGTCCATAAAGCGCTGCTTCTCCGTGATATTTAGCGTTTCCAGCGGGACATCCGATTCGGTTCTGGACTCGTATTGGATGTTGCCCTCATCGTTTTGCACTACGCGACCCCTTCGACCCGTCATCTCGGCCACGTTATCGGGACCGCCCAGTTCGTCGATCAGTTGATCCAAGGTATTCGGCGGCAGTCGGGAGCCGAGACGCTCGATCTTGCGCAGCAGCTCCTCCTTCATCGTGCAGGCTCGTTCGATGGCATCTTTGGGCGGAGGACCGTAGTTCAGCTTAACACCATTCACGCCAACCGGCGTGACAGTGCCCTTGAGCTCTTGCTTCTTCTGCAGCAGGTCCTGGATCTTGTCCTGCGTGGAGAGCTGAGATTTGCGGGTCTTGGCTGCATTCAGAGCGGCAACCACGGTGGCGGACATAGCCGTACTGCCACTGGGATCGGTGGTGCCTGAATTGGATGCAGACGAGGATGCCTCCTTTTTGGGCTTCTCCTTCTTCACCTTTTTCTTCGTTTTCTTCTGGGTCTTCTTGGTGGATTTCTTGCTGCGCGCATTCACCCAGGGATCAATGTCGCTATCGCTGCCGCTGAAGAATGGATTGAAATCGGAGCTGGCATCGCTGGCCACGCTTCGCCGATCGCTATCCACGTCGTGATCTTCATCATCCTCATCATCGTCATCCAGATCACTGCGGAACTCATCGTCACTATTCGCCTCGTCGCTGTCGCTGTTGGAGTTGCCAGCATCCCGCTTTCGATTGCGTTTTCTGCCCGCATCCTCATCGTCGCTATCGCTATATTGCCAGGATCCACTGCGCTTCTTCTTCTTGGACTTGCCACCCGCGGAGGATCCATTATCACTGTTGCCAGTTCCCTTTCGTTTGCCAGCCGCTGTGGTGTTATTATTATTGTTGCCCAAGCTGGAGGTGGAATCGGCGATGGATAACTGAGAGGGTGTCTCATCGTAGAGGCCTAGGATGCGATTGATGCGGTTGCGATCGGGCGCCGGAAAATGGCGCTCCACAAAAGACTGAAAGACACCTCTGTGAAATAAAATGAATAGTGAGCATTTAATGAATTTTAAGGAATTAGTGGGAACCACTTACTTAGCCGTAGAGACAAAGTCGGTGAGCTCACCGTCGTCCCGCTCCAGCTGATCCAAAGTGCGAGCCTCGCCGGTGGACTGCAGACCGATGACCACGCATTTGCCGTATTTTATGGACTCGCGGGCCACCAGCACTGCATGGTTCACCTTGGCGGCGATGCAAAGGTACTTGAAGAAGCGCTGATGCGACGACCAGAACTGGCCCCACATCGTCTTCTTCATGCGGCTCTCGGCATCGATCAGTTCGGCCGCTTCGGTGAACTTCTGCATGGCCTCCACCCACAGCTCCACGGACTGATCGTAGATCTTACGGAACTCCTTGGAGAGTGGGACCTCCTCGATCTTGAAGCTGACGCCCTTGAAGCTCAACTGGCGCGCAATATACATGCCGCGCAGTTTCATATCCATAGCCACGATCTCCATGGCACCCACACCGCTGAAAATGATTTGTTATGTATAAGAAAAGGAATATAGGATTATTTGCGAGGTAGGCTCACCGTCTCTCCACAGCCGTGATGAAATCGTTAAAGTTGCCAAAGGCCGTGCCTTGTCCCCAGAGACCCAGTCGCACCATGTACGCCATGTTCTTGGGCTCGGAGGCACCCGTTGCGGATGCATACACCACTCGCGCCTTGGGCAATTTCTGCTGCAGCTCCAGTACGGTCTGGCCCGTCTTCGTTGGCTTGCCGGAACCCACGGGACACAGATTCTTGGCCTTGTGACACTCGTCGAAAATGATCAGACCCTCGAAATCCTCGCCGCACCATTGCAGCAGCTGGCGGAATCGCGATCGGTACTTGCCCGTCTTGTTGTTGGACTCGCCGATCAAAGCGGAGTACGTGCTGAAGATCACGCCACGCTTGCAGTTGTTGTTTACATCAGAGCTGATCTTTGCATACTTGAACTAAGGAGATCGAAAGTATTAGCAAGAGTTGCCTTCGTTCAAGTCTATATACCCACCTTATTGAGGGCATGGACATCAATCCGCGTGGCTCCAATGTCGCTGAGATCACGCTCGGCGTCGTACTTGAGATCGTTGGACACGGATATCCACAGCGCCTTCTTGCGCCCCTTCAGATAGTTCTCATAGATGATGCCGGCGATGGTGCGACCCTTGCCCACACCGGCGCCATCTCCGATCAGGAATCCAGCCCGACTTCCGTCCGGAAGCAGGTGATCGTGCGCCTGGGAGGCGTACGTGATGGACTCCAGTTGCAGGGCGCTGAGATGTCCGCTGTTTATTGTCTCGAGTGGCAGGGACAATTTGTAGTAGACATCGCAGGGCTCCACGGAACTCAGCGAGGCGGTCTCCACGACGGCATCCGGATGCTTTTTGCCCAGTTTCACTGTTGTGGAAAAACGCATTCATCAACGTATTATATGGATAATAACTGGATTTAGAACTCACATTTGGCGGGCCAGTAGTCGGCATAGGTCTCTGCCACGCCCATCTCCTCGTAGTCGACCTCGTCCTCCTCCTGCTGGACATAGGCAGCCGCTGAGGCGTGGGCCGCAGCTGCCGCCACCGCCGCTGCAGCGGCACTGGCCGCCATGAAACCGGAATTCACCGGTTGCATGGGCGCCGGAGTCGTGGGCTGACGCTGCATCGATTGCATAAACAGCTGGAACACATTGTTCGGTATGCCACTGGTCAGGTATTCCGGATTCATGGCGATCAGCTTCTGCACGGCCTCCATCATCGAGTTGTTGCCCTTGACCCCGGGAGCTCCGGTTGCTCCGCCAGCAGATCCACCGCCTCCAGCGCTCCCGGCGGATGTGGCCACCGGTGGCTTCTGGCTGTTCCCCACTGCGCCGGCCACCTTAAAAGGGCGAATGGGTGGGACTCCGCCCGCATAACTCACTGCAAGGTAAAGGGATTCGGGTTGGTTCCGGTTTATGCGGTCGGTTGTTGGTGTTCGGATTATGATGTAGTAAATTAAAGTAAATGACACCGTGGTGAGTGAGAGGTGCGTATGAGGGAAGACATCGAATGAAAAGAGACAGAGGAACAGAGGGAGATGGGGAGAAAGAAAGAGAGAGCTTTGTTAGTTAGTAATTAACAAGGACGGCATTATTTACTTGTCAAGTGTTCCTAACTAATAAGGCAACTTGTCCTACAGATCTAATTCACAAAGGGGATAATACTCAGACAATTATTAAACATTCACACATAAATCAATTCGCATTTTACCACTACTACAGCTGTACTTTTAATTTATATATTTGTAATGTTTCTATAAAAATTAGCTTGTTTAATATCCCTACTCAACCACATAGGATTCTATCCTGTTTTTGTTTCGACGAGATATTAGTGATAGATTATACCACACGATTAGGAAACTATTAAAATTAAAAATTTTTATTTCATTTTGATGAACTTTGAGAACGGGACACAACTAGCACTCTCCCACACAATTGTCCAGTTCAAAGCGACTGGAGAGGATCGTCAGTCGTAAAAAGGGGGTGGATCGATTGGCAGATGGACCTTTCCGGCGGGATCTCTAGATGCACGTTGGTAACGCGGCCAGTAGCGATTGTTTCGGTTCAAGTGCAGAGAGAACAGCGACTTCTTCAGCATCACCAGATTGACCTCAAACTGGACTCGCTCGCGGTCTTTGAAAATGCGGCTTGCCTGGCAATCCAGTGTGGAACAACTGGGGTGCCTTTTGGACCGCTTGCGATTTCTCAAGCGCTCCTCATTCCCACTCTGACCGGAACAACGGGGATTCTGGAAGATCACGTCTGTACTACGGCGCTCTGCATCCGGATTTTCAATTCCAGGGGCCGGCGGCATAGCCACCTGAAAGCCATTCGTCGGATGCAGGAACACTGGCTTTTTGTGGAACCGCTTCGGGTTCCGTTCATCCAGCTGTAGTGTGATCACCGGCTTGAGGCGTTCCACACGATCCAGCACCTTTCGCAACAGTTCGGCAATCTCCTGGAGATCCCCATGGGAAAGAGTCTCCTTTTTGGTCAGCAAGTGCTTCTGTATTAGGCGCTCCAGCCTAATCAGAGCCTTCGAGTGGATGCTGAAGAAATCATTCATGGCCTCGGCAACTTTCAAGTTGATCATTTGCTGGACTTCGTCCCAATTTGGATGGTCCAAAGGTTTGGGTTCCGCCAGGGGCGTTGTCCCATCACCATTGCACATCGTTGCATTCTTCTTTAAGCGTAAGCTGTCCATCAAGCAATAGCACTCAAAATTTTGAATAAGTACACAATTTTATCAAATTAAAATTTTAAAGCTTTCTTGGATTTTTGTTGTAGTTTTTTGTTTGCCTGTTTTTTTTAAGATGTTTTTACCTTGAAATATCTGTACGAAATGATATTCAATTGGGATTGCCTTTTGTAGGTCGTCAGAAGGGAAACCATAGGACTACTGCTTTAGGGAAATCATAGCAAACAGGCGATTGAAATCTATTTATTATTTTCCAACTCATAAATTGTCTAAGATCTTGTAAATACGATTGGGTTTGTGATTTTACCTCTATAACCATATTATATAGACATTTTTCATTAACAGATAGCTATATTACACACATTTTTCATACACACAAACAAAAAACAAAACCAAAACGCATTTTTCTTGGTTGTTACCAACATTAATCGACTTACTCTGCGCCAATAAAGACGCGGCCATATTGAAATTAGCAGCAGAGGCTGAAGTCGACGCCGCCGCTCCGCTATAGAAATTGCCACCGGGATTACCGCCTGGTGGAGAACTCCGCACCGAATTGGCGGCCGTGGACGGCGGCGGAGGCGGTGGGGCGTTGCTACCCTTGGCGGCCACGTAGGCGGCCAGGTTCATCAGTTCGTTGGTGCTGAGGCTGTTCAAATAGCTGCTGGTGGACCCAACGCTACCACCAGCCGACCCAGCCGCATTGCCGGTGCTCCTGGCGGCCGGACTGCCCATAGCTAATGGACCGCGATGTCAAGGAGACAGGATAAATCACAAAACAAAAATCCACGGAACAAAAGAAATATCCACCAAACAAATGAAAATGTTAAGCGAACCAAAAACAAACAAAATTCACAGGAACAGAACGTAAACCATACAACATGAGTTTGGCAATTATAATTTGGGTGGTGGGATATGTCGGGAAAAACCAAGTAAGCAAATTATGTTTTTTTAAGAGAAGAAATAGAGAAAGATAAAGAGAACAGCAGAAGCGGCATTAATAAGTGTGATTACAGCAATGTGTATAGTGTCAGTGTTGCCAACTTTAAGTTATTCCCCACTTAGTGTTATTAATTGACATCAAAACTAGATTCTTACAGAGTAGTTTTCTTGTATTTTAAAAGGTTATTTAACTTAAAACTCAATTCTAACAAAAAAAAACATTTAAAAGTTCCAAACAATTTAATTTAGGTTATTATGAAAATATATGTATTTAACAAATGTTTTTCAGAATGACTTCTATGGTTTTGAATGAAAATATATGAGCTATATATATTTTAAATATTTAAAAACAGTTTCATTTCGATTAAATTTTGGATTACCCCAGGGCCAACTAAAATACCTAATTTAATTAAATTTGAATTCGCTTTGTTTTTAATTAGGGTTTTTATTTATATTTAAAAAATTATTCTTAGAACTTAAGATATGTACATCGCACATTTTATAAAACATGTTATATGTTATGTTTCCCAAGAGAATTCACTTTTGATTAAATAATTGGCAACACTGCTGAACAATGTTATCAGTTTTCGCTACGCATGTGTGTGTGTGTGTGTAAGTGGGAGTGTGTGGAATTTTATTTTTTTATTAAATTACACTTACCCGTTATCGTGTTATTCAGTTTCTTTGGCATATTGTTTAAATTATTCTCTATTGCTACTTTTCTGGTTATTATCGGTATCGCTGTGATCTTTCCGCCTAGTGCCACGCCTCCAGCTGTTGACGTTCCGCCCGCCCCTGTTGTTGTTGTTGTTATTATCTGGCGCACAGCGGTATTGTTGCCGTTGCTATTGTTGTTGTTGTTGCCGCTGGCGATAATATTGTTATTGTTATTGTTGTTGATGCGCAACAGCGATATTGGCTTTATATTATTTTTGCTTAAAACAATTTTGGCGCCACTAATGGGTATGGGTGTACCGCCCTTGGTCACCACGCCCACTCCGCTACGGATATTTTGGGCGTACGTAACAGCAGTATTAAGATCGCGACCACCACCTAGAAATGGATATGAAAAGTTTTATTAACTTTTTTGAAGAATATTGCATTATTTAAAATAGGTTTTTCTTTCTATCTTTCATCTGTAGTATAACAATTTACCAAATCGCATAACAAAATAAAATAAGGAATCATTTTTTTGGTTTATCTATCTTCAACATTGATGTTGAGTAAAGTTTATTATATAAATTGAATGGCTACATGTTTATATGCTTAGGTTCCAAGGTTATTTGTTTTATATATGATTATGATATATAGTTATTTAAGCAATTTTAATATGAAAAAAAATAAGCCCCTATGAATATTATTTTATATACAAAATAAGCACATTCTCCAATTTTAAAATATGTTAATTGTGTTTCCTAAAACAACAGACACTTGACATTAACACGGTTCGTTAATCAAAAAACAGCAGCACTATCATTGCCAAAATAGAAACTTGTTTGAGATGCTCATCTAGCAAATACAAAAAAAATATAAATAAACCAGCCAGGTATATGTTCGAATTCATACGTCACCCGTAATTGTTGCTGCTGATTTGATTTCGAATCATTAATGGTGCTGTCTCTTTTTCCTCGAAAGCACGTGATTCCCCCGTTTGCCTCTTTCTGTGTGCGAATATTTAATGAAATTTGCACACATTAGCCCCCACAATTGCCACAAGCCTTTGATATAAATCGAAGGCCTCTCAGAATCCCCATTTCCGCTGCACAAATTGCAGACATACCCAGTCCACGAGCACGGCACCACCCTCATTTAAGGTAAATATCTAATTAATGAGCAAAGACAAGAGTACATAGATGGACCTAAGTATGTGCAATGCGATAATTCTATGTACTGGATACTGGCACCACATTAAGGGGAAAGGTCATGTGGCTGATACATAATCATAATTATATGTGCAGAAAGGCACACATGGCCAAATATTCTCACATATCTGTCTATATACTGGATGTGTAAGGAAATCGTAATGCGTAATGCGTTAATGCCTGTAATTCCCCGCACCACCCACCAGATGAACGTCGCGGTCAAGATGATGGCTACAAATCACATTCGGTACGGCTGGGGCACCACAAATATTCAAGACTCCTGGCATTCTCACGAAAAGCGCAATATGCGTGTGTACCTATGAATCAACAAATGACCAAGCGAAAGATATAACCAAAAGGAATTGGCAACCATATATATGATAATTATATGATAGGGATTAAACAACATATTTTCCTCACAGCAATCACAAGATGCGAAATACATCAAGTAATTATAAAAATAAGAAATACATACATTAAATACCACTTCTTACAATAGTAAATCCAATCAATTTGTTTATAATAACCATAAATCATAATAAACTGGTGCAAGGTTAATTAAAAGATCATCAAATTTAAACTTAAAATGGTTTCACACTTTATGAATATCCATTTTAAAACTGGGAATTTTAAATCTGTCGATGCACTTAGTTCCATTTTTATACGAATTAAAATGATCGTTAGAAGACTTTGTCCTGGCAGTAATAAACAAAAAATAATGTAAGCTAAATAAGTCTTTTTTCACAATAAATAAAAGCGATTAAATAGAAAACCACTTTTTAAAAAGTTTAATTTCGGGTAAACCCTACGAACTGAACACAATTTTTCAATTACCAACAATTGGAAAGGTTATTAAAAAGCAATTTTCTTTTCAATTATTAAGTATGGATTTATTATTCTCACAGTTTGCACACCTGTCAGTAAACTCGTACCCTACCGCCTTTTTCACACTCGCGAAACGTACGAAAGGAACTTCAAGTTGCACAGCCCGCCAGATATTGCTTTCTAAATAATTGACGATATTATTTCAGTTTTTTCAAGGACTTCATAACTTGGCCGTTCTATTATTGACGAGCTTATGGGGAATGGTAATGGAGTTTAATAATTGAACGCGAGATATTCAGTCCACGGTTAATGACGCTCGGAACCAATGGCTCCTCCCAGATATAGCCAACAATATATGGTCATAAAATCGGGGTTATGTGCAGAGGAACCCCCTACGCATTATATAAGTGACGCACAATGACGGAAATATAAGCACATATGTGCGCATATATAAATCCCATATAGCTTTATATATATATATTTATATATACCGATATCTAGTAGATCTGAGGAAAACAGAGCTCAAAGCTTTGAGCAAAGACATCCTTAGGGCTCTGGACAGGTGTGCATCCGTCTCAGGCGGAATGGGCAAGGTAATTCCATTAATGTTTCAGTGACTAATGCAAGTGGCCTTTTAATTAATGTTGGCTAGATAGCAAATCAATTGCACGGGTGGGCTGACCATCAAAGGATGAGCGAGGGATTTCACAGCCAAATTGGCATAACTCATTAGGGGCAATTGGGGTACAACGTGATGTTGGTGGGCCTACAAAAGCAGTAGTCCATGCGGAAGTCCTTTGATTTATTGTTTATGTATTTACCAGATTATCTGATGTAATTGAAAATATGTTTCTTGGTAAGATAACTTCTTATTAATTTATTGAATAACTTGTTGATTTAGTTATATGACAGGGTTATGTAGAAGATTTGTATCTTGTAAATAAAACATTAATAATAGTAAAGAATAGTTTGGTTATCCTAACTAAACAATATACAATTCATGATCTACTAAAATATTTTGGTATATTAAGTTATTTCCGCGTGGCAAAGAAGTCTCAGTTTTTTATATTAGATTACTTTAGGCACATTAATAACGGATCTCAAATTAAGTGATTTTAACAACTTCTGATAAAATAATTGTATCAATAATCACGCATCTTGTAAGTTATTGTGTATGAATGTAAACATCAAGTTCCTGCTACAAGATATGTGATGATGTATGTATGTATCATAACAAGTTTATAAACTCAAATAAAATATTTATCTTAAGACGAGCATTGGAAATGTACTAGGAGAACTTCACTTGATCCGTACAGTTGATTGAAATGCCAACCGAATAAGTTGCAGCCTGGTAACGGAACTCCACCCAAACCACCCGCCCAATTGCCTGCTTTTAGCTCAATTCCTCAACCCCTTCACTCTTCAGTTAACCACCCGTTATCCTCCCCCTTTTTGAACAAAATCCCTCCGTCCGAGAGGACAAAAACTATCAAACAAAGTTCCCACTCGGCTCTAAAACTGCAGCCAGTATGAAAGTAAAGCCCACCCGGATCCTAGTCAGTCCACAGCCCACAGCCCACGTCTCACTTCCCCACAACAATGGGGCTACCTATAAAATTGTTGTCTAAACAATAGAGAACAGAGTGCCGTGGTGCTGCCATTGCCCTCCCCCTTTCCAGCCTTCGGCCAAATCCCTTTCAAAACGAACCCACTTCTCAGCATTTATTGCAGGCGAAAATCCTTAGCCCAACCATGAGCTTCAGGTTTAAAGCATCAAAAATGATATGCAAAATGCGACGACTCACCGGGTACTTCTATTTGATCTGGATCCTCGTCATCGTCGAAATCGGAGCCCGAATCGTCCTCATCAAAATTATCATCGTCGTCATCGGCGTCCAACAGGGTTTTGCGTTTTTTCGATGTCTGTAAAGAATTCATTTTGGGTTTGTTTAAATGAATAGTTTTTCAATGAAACAAATATAATATAAATATGTACGTATATAATCTTCAGAAGCTTGACACGGAATATTTAAGAGAAATATTGGATCTCTTTACAGTACACTGCCGAAGAATTTTAATTTATTTAACTAAATAAAATACTGTATGCCTTTATTTTAAAATGTATTATTAAGACAGCCCTATTTAATATATTTCTTGATTAATATCAAAGCAATCACTTTAAAAATATACATTTTTGTTCTGTTTGCCAAAAACTAAAGTCATCCCAATTTCTTTTGGTGCACCAGTAAAACACATCGCGAATGAAAATCGATACTTTTATAGTTTCTTAGTTCTCAAATATGACGCGAACACTCAAAAAAAATTCCCTCTTTAGTTCAAGAGGATTCACAAAAAAAAAACAGGCACTATCCAACACACACACACAGTGCAGCGGGAAAACGAAACGAAAACAAAACCGAAAATTTTTACGGAAAATCACGAAGAAAAACGTGTCTAGTTTCGTAGCACACTTTTGAGGGCAAACGAAAGAGCGGGGGACTTCCCCGAATGTTTAGAAAAAACGGCACAAAAAGCACGAGGAAAAAATGCGCACGCCGCGAGAAAAAAATAGGGGAAATCCCAAAAGCACCCAGGCGAAAAAAAAGATACCTATATATTTATATATATATATATAAACGCAGGGACAGGGCCATATAAAAATATAGGGGAAGCACACTCACTGAGTTTGGTGGAAATTCGCAAGACCAGCGGTCAGATGCTGTTCGTCGCCGGTGCGATGAGGTTCTGCGGGATCCTGCGACCTGAGAACCAAGAAATCAGCAAACAACCTATTTTTGTTCACAAATTATAGCCCACTACTTTTTGAGAGTTCGGGAATTGTGCGACTGGCTCGATGCTCGTGTGGGAGCCAACTACCTAAAACCTCGGCCGGAGTTCGAGGACCGGAGCAAAGTCGAGCAGCCACGGGCCACGGGCCACTTTGGAACCCCCAAAATGGAAATTTCGCATTCACATTCACATTCACCATCCATCCAGCCCAGCCAGCACAAGCACATCCAGCCCGGCTGCAGTTTTTCGGCGGCCAGCGACAGGGGGCGGGTTAAATGGGGTTACCAACGGGTTAAGCAGGGTGTTATGGGTGTAATGGGGTGGGTTTTTGGCCAACATCTCTCCAGGCGAGTGTGCGTGTATGTGAGACGGTCAGGACGACGACAGGCAAGCAAGAACGGAGAACCGAGAATGGAGAACTGGGAACAGGCCGATAAACAAACGCGAGATGCCAAGCCAACCCCTTGTCACCCCTTTAATGCCAAGCGCACAGTGAGTTCAATTGCATTCAACATGTCCTAATTGTTCATTAGAGCCTAAATGTTCTTAATCCCAGTTTAGGAGTGTTAATCATTTTTAATTTCCATTAAATAACAATTTTACAAGATGCAATAAAATCTTTTAAAAACATAATATATTTCCTTGGAATACTGCACATTTTATTTAACTAAATGCATTAATTTCACCTTTGTAAGTTAATTTGAAGTTTAATATTATTAAGCCCCAAGATACTACAACTAAAATTGTGTTATTTTGTTAAAGTTTTGAATATTTCATGACAGTTTTTTTTGTACATTCCAATATAATGCTTACAAAAATTGAATTTTAAAAATATCTAATCTACACTAAATAAAGGTTTAAAAAAGGTTAATAATTTTGGGCAATCCCTGTTTTCGACCACAAATCTTCTAGACCACAGTGCTCCACTTCGGCCCGGAAAGGAGGTTGGAGTTTTTCCCACCCCCGCTCCGCTTTATTCACCGATTCTCCCCCGCCAATCCCCTCACTCGTCGAAATTCAACGTAGCAGCAGCAACACAATGTTTGGCATGCAGAGATACGAAGTTTCCTCCTTTATGCGGAATATGCATGTGCTCTCTGCCCTCCACCCACTCCCCCAACCCTTTCGAACACCCAACCCTCTTTTCAGACAAAGGGGTTTTGGCTCAGTTGGAAGATGAATAAGGACGAGGGGTTGGCCAGGAGGGCAGGACGTTGGGGGACAGGAGGAGCGGCAATCTGTAGCGCATGCACAGCAATTAGAGCAAGACAGACTGCTGTGGATGTGGGCATATCCTTGTGGGAGGGCGGGGAAGGTGGCGACGGGTCTGGTTGGCTCGTTCACTGGCTATATGCGTCCATATATACCTTGTACCTCGGTGTACTCCGGGGTAAAGCAACTGGCGAGGGACTTGGCCCAAAAGCAGAGCAAACTGAACGAGCCGAGCTAAATAGTTGCAGCCACAGTAAAGACTCGCTGGAGAAACCCACCAAAATCCTATAGCAAGCAAAAATGTTCTTCTTAAATGAATTATTATTCTTGTTATCTTATTCTTGTTATCTGTAAAAGAACGATGAGAAATATTCACATACAAGATAGTTAAGCCGTCTTAAGACAAAATAAAAATTTTTTTATTTTTTTAAATTATGAAAGGACGAACTTTTTTCTTTTTATTGAGTTTGAATATATATTAAACCGAAAAGAAATCCATAAAACACATGCTTAAATATAAATGCATTTTTTTTATTAAAAGACAGCTCACACATTTAATAGAATCCTTCAGGACCTGTTTTTGGGCCCTTTCAAATTGAGTTCTCAACGAAAACATATTTCTCACTCCCATTTAAGCCCCAACTGTGCAAATTTTCACCCACACCTCCGTCTATTTATAGAATGCAACATTTTTGTTGACACACAAAATAAAATCAAAACGAATGACCTTGCAACAAGGGAAATGCTGAAAATCTCTGGCCATAAACATGTGTTTCTGACCACCCTCTCACCCAATAGACAAATAGCAACATCAACATGTTGTTACCAAAAAAAAAGAAAAGGGATGAAAAATACATTTAAAAAATCAACCACAGCTTTAACCCTTTGAAAAGGATTGGCGAATATAAAAATAAAAACAAAAGGTGTGGATAAAGGCGCAGCAAAAAGGAAACAAACAAAGGCCAAGGAAAAAAAGCATGAAAATGTTACAAATGAGGGGAGAAAATCAGACAAAGACGGGGACCAGGGAGTTGGCAACTCGAAGTTGACCAGGCCGACGAAAATGTGAAAAGCGCAGGCGCCAAAAAACTCAGAATGCAGTGGACAAAACGGAAATGCCGATAAATAACACTACTCGGCTCGATGGACCACCTACCCACCCCCAATCGGAAAATCCCAGACTGCAGCAGAGGAAAAGCAGCGCAGCTTGTGGGAGGGGCAACTCGCACTTCCTGGGATGCATTTCCCAGCTGCATCTGCATCTGCAGCAACTGCGGAACTACAGTAAAAACCCCCCACCGGGGATTCCCCCAAAATGTAATTTATGTGTGGTTGGAGTCCTGACTTTGTGTTGCTTGAACGTTTGTGGTTCCTGTCACAGCTGAGCAACAAGTGACAAGGAAAATGATGCAAAGTATGGGCAGAAATAATATTGAGAGTCCAGGAAAAACCCTACAACAAATTTTAAATATTCCCGCTAAAATAATTTAATTTGTGCAATATTTTTCCATGGACGATAGTCAATTGAATTGGTACATATTGATGTTGATGCATTAAACTTTAATAGATAAACTATACAGCTACAAATATAGATATAGTATAACTATAACTATAACTGTATAAAAATTTGAATCAGTAAATACAAAAAATAATAAACAAACATTTTTATATCCATACGTTTAGTGCTCCCCAAACATAAAACATAAACATGCTAAACAAGAAAGGAAAGCTAACTTCGGGCGGAGCCGAAGTTGATATACCCTTGCATATAGTCTGTATATTATATTCTCCAAAATTATTCATATGATGCATTCTTAATACTCATAAAAAATCCCAACTTCCTAACTTTAAAAACACCAAAGTTATGGCATTTCCAATCGTTTAGTTATATGGCAGCTATAGGATACAGTCGGCCGATCCTTATGAAATTTGGTAGGTCGGATTGATTGGTCAAATATAAAACCCATAGATCCCAACTTCCTCACTTTACAAACACCAAAGTTATGGCATTTCCGATCAATCAGTTATATGGCAGCCATAGGATATAGTCGGCCGATCCCGGCCGTTCCGACTTATATACTGCGTGCAAAGGATCGAAGGCTGTGTGCAAAGTTTCAATTCGATATCTTTAAAACTGAGAGACTAGTTCGCGTAGAAACAGACAGACGGACAGACAGACGGACAGACGGACATGGCTATATCAACTCAGGAGGTGATCCTGATCAAGAATATATATACTTTATAGAGTCGGAGATGTCTCCTTCACTGCGTTGCACACTTTTGACCAAAATTATAATACCCTCTGCAAGGGTATAAAAAGTAAACATCTTAAGCATAGTTCACTGTTTTGAGAACTTTAGAGTGTCGAAAAGGTCTCCTTTCACTGCCTCCAAAACTTTTAACCAAATTTTAAATATAAAGGCAAAGTTGAGCTGGCAAACAAATATATACATTTTTATTAAAAATACATTAATTACTATTGGTACCTTGAAGACTTTTAAATAACATTGTAATCACAAAATTAAATAACTAAGTTGTAATTATACTTAAAATAAAAAAAGCTCTGCTTTACTATTAAAAATAAACTATTTCAGAAAACTTTTCGAACGGAGTTATTTTCGGCCCCTGTGAAAAACTTTTAAGCTGCTTTTGGCTAATCAATAGTTGTAATTAAAATCCGCAATATGAGGAGTAGTTAAGTAATGAATTCGTAGTTTAAACCTTAACTTAACGTGAGCATAAGAACAGCAGCTTTAATAAATGTGTAAGTCTTGTTTTTCTGGACAATAAATCATTTACAGAATTTTTTTAATATGAATAAGATATGATTATAAGAAATTACGCCTATATTTTAAACTTATAGTTACCAAAATTTTTGCAGGACTAAGTAAATACTTACAAAAGTTTGAATAACCAAATGAGTAATATGGAGTTAAGTTAAAATGTACTTGCTTAATGAGGGGGTACATAGTTTCAATTGTAATTGCCTTTTTCAAAACATTAAGGTAACCATATATGGACAAAATTTTTGTAAATACGATTTTAAATTATTAAGTGTTATTGCTAAATTTGCGTGGTCAAGACGGAAATGTTGTTTCTAAATAATTTAATAAATAACAAAATATGCAAATCAAATTTGTTTTTTTTATAAATCAAAGAAGTAAGGCCATCTAAGGTCTAAACAATGTTCTGCTGAAAAGTTTTCTATACTTCGGTCAAAAACTTCTGTTAAACCAGAGTCATGAAACAATTTCCGATACATTTGTAGCCACAGTTCCGCCCCCTAAATAATATTTGTAACTATAAAATTATTGTTTTAACTCCCCCTGCTGTTCTTAACCCACATGTTGCCCCCGAGTCGCGTGGCCTTAACCCTAACCTAGCGCAACTTTTGTCGACTGAATTCGCTTAACTCGTGTGCGGACCACAAAAAAAAACACCAAACGTGTGCGAGAAAGAGAGGGGGCTATAGAGAAGAGGGCGGAGAGAGGGAGAGAAAAACACATGGTTCCAGACCACGCGAAAATGCGAATTGAAATGCGTCCTTAGAAATATCTCGAATACAACAACAACAAAGTGCAGTGTGAGTGGGCGCAGGAATAGAGAGGCAACAAAAAGAAAAACAACAATTATTGAATGAGTTGCCTATGCTTCTTCTGCCGCTTCTGCAGGCGCTTTGTTTTTGTTTAATGCATGTGTGCTTGAGTTTGTGTGTGAGTCCATGTGTGTGTGGAATATAGCAAAATTTAGCAACAAAGAAATTATATTAAGTCATGCCAGCGGCAACAACAAACAAACAAGCCCGCTAACATCTACAACTACAGAACTTACCATTTTGATGCTCCAATTGCTAACTGTTCTTGTTGTTGCTGTTGTTGTTTGTCACTACCGTTGTTGTTAACCACAAAAAATAAGCAACAGACCGCGCACACACGCGTTTTTCTTTCTTTTGTTTGTTTTTTCGGGTTTTTTTTTCGTTTTACACAGTTTTTGGAGCTGCCAGCGGAAACAGTCAGCAAATGCAGCGAAAAAAAAAGATAATACTCCGCATTAAGTGTTTGCAACGCGTTGGAGACGTTGTTGTTGTTGTAGATGCGAGTGCACGCGGTGTTTGGCTTTGATGTTTCTAATATTTCTAATATTCGAACGCGATGTCGTGTTGTTGCACCGAACTTGCTTGCACTAAATGCAACAACATTCGGAATCGGAATCAAGGAGGAAGGAAACGAGAACGAGAAGGAAGCGAGAAAGCCGAAAACACACGTAACATGCCAACTATCGAGCACTTCGAGATGCCAACTAGAGCTGCAAAAAAATCGATGTCACCATCGATTGAATCGGTTCGATCGAAAAACATCGTTTCAACGAGGACACTCGATAGTTTCGATACTGAAAAGTGACCAAATACACTTTTGGTGGCTTTTAATTTCTTAAATTCTTTTCTACATAAATTATTTGTATATATATATTTTTTTAATAGGTTAATAAATGAAGCCTTAAGCCCATGTTTCTTGTTGGTATAAACGTGGTATGCTTAAAATATGAAAATGGTATATGCATAACTTTTTTGTTAGCCAGGCGAAAGATATGAGGCATATGGATTTTCAACATAAGAACTTTTTTTAAAGCTGCTCAAGTAATCGACCTTAAATCCTAATACTCAGATCAATAAACAAAAACACAATTTTATTATTCTTAAATTAATGATAATTATTTGGTTATTTACAATATCAAGCTGCACCTAATTCTTGCAGGCGATTTTCCGTTGCTATTTTTTTTGGGGTTTTCGTCCATTTTTAAACCAAGAAACATTGCTCTGGTAACAGACACTTCACAAAATTAAAGTTTTTACTTCTAAATTTTGTAATCTTTTTGCTAGGTTCTGACGAACGTTCACTCAGAGTTAATTTTAGAAGAAGGGCAATTTGTAATTATCTGGTATTTTTTAAACCAGTCTGAGTACCGGGGTGAGAAAAGGGCCTGACGAAAAGTGTATCATATCTGATGACCGGATTTCATCAATCTGAGTTTTAGGCTGATTGAATGCCTAAATAAATTTTTTTTGGTATATTCGCGGTTTAATCGAAATATGGAAATGGTATATTTTGTATAATTTTTGTAGCCAGGGGAAATATTTAAGGCATATAGATTTTCAACAAAAATACTTTCTTTAAAGCCTTTCAAGTAATCACACATTCTTAACCTGAACAGTGGAAATATTGCTTAATATTTGTGCCGATAATTACTTTATATTCTTTGAGGACACTGCCAGAACGACAGTATCAGCGGTCTAGCATGCGTCCATGCGATAGTATCGATAAAACATCGATTTTTCTTCCAGCTCTAGCAGCACATGTGTGTTGTTGCTTGGCATTGGCATCAAAATTTGTCGGTAAGTCTGGTTTTCCCGCTCCTAATTTCGCCATCCGCCGACACGAGTCAATTGTACCACAATTTCAGTGCGTTCGCTGTTGAGAAAGGAAAGGAACGGAAGAAAGGCCAGGAAACCGCACTCAGGACAGGATCAGGCGATCAGGCAGGTAGAAGTTTGCACAGACACGGAACGCGAAATCTACATAGCAAACATGCCGAACGACACGGTGGTAAAGGTGCAGGAGTACAAAGACACGCTCATCCTCAAGGCGGAGCTGCTGATCACCAAGCGCTTCCCGGAGAAGATCGTCCAGCTGAACGAGCTTTTGGCCACGCCGATGTTTAACGAGCGCAATTTCGAGGAGGTGCACCAGGACCTCAATATCCCGGCCCTGCCGCCTGTACTGGTTAAGAACCACGAGGACGGTCAGTCCGAGGACGGGGACCATCCACCCACCAAGCGGCAGCGCAAGGATGTGATCGTCTCCGGGCAGCCGGTCCTGGCATTGCCGGCAGGAACCGTGCCTTGCAACAAGCCGCTCTGCGAGATGATCAAGGTGGTCAAGCCCATCATCAGGAAGCTCGTGGAAGATTGTAAGTACACTGGGCGCTTAGTGGTACTAGGCAACCCTAGAATTTACTACTAATTCTGTGCAATGTTTGTCTCCTATCTATGTTTTAAGTTGAGCATATCATTAATGCTACTTAACCCTAATCCACTTAGAACACCTAAAACTCCAAAATTTCCTTCTATTATATTATCCTGCTTCAGATTTTGATCTTTTTCATGAAATGAATTCCTAGAAATCCCTATTAACCCCAGTAAGATGTGGATTTATTTAATGATGTTGCAGAACCAAAACATCTAAAAACGCTTATTAATACCCGTATTTTCTTTTCCGCAGCTAATCTCCTCAAGATGTGGATCTCGTTCATGATTCCCAAGATCGAGGATGGCAACAACTTTGGCGTCTCTATCCAAGAAGACACGTTGGCCGAGATTCAGACAGTGGAGTCCGAGGCGGCCGCCTTCTTTGACCAGATATCGCGCTATTTCCTGTCGCGCGCCAAAGTCGTGTCCAAGGTGGCAAAGTATCCGCACATCGATGACTATCGGCGCGCCGTCGTCGAGCTGGATGAGAAGGAGTACCTCAGTTTGTGGCTGGTCGTCTGCGAGGTGCGCAATCGCTACTCCTCGCTGCATGACATAGTGATTAAGAACCTGGAGAAGCTGAAGAAACCGCGCTCATCCAACACCGAGAGCCTTTATTAGGTGTTCCCCAAGCCCAACCCCTTCTCTTTTTTTTTCCATCATCCTATTTACTGTTCAAGAAACATACAAACAATAAACAGCCCGTAGAGCGGACGGTCAGCGGTTCTTGTGGCTACTCGAAAACTCAGCCTCCCCCATTTCGGTTGAACAACATCAAGACATCAGTCAAGTAAAGAAAAAAGAAGATAAGAGAAGCATTAAGCAATAGCTGTAGCCTAACTAGCGCCTTTATTGATCCATTTGTACTACGTCTAGAGTTTAATGTCGAGTTTAGCGTAGAATACAAGAAACCGATGCTGTATAGATTCCACTAATAGCTATAGCTATGCATATAAATAAATAAATCGAACGTTGCCTTGTCGTTGTCGGCCGAGAGCAAGAAAAATTTAAGAAAAGTAATGAAACGAAAGCGGTTTAACAACTCAAGACATTTGCGATGGATCGACCGGCGCGATGAAGCAGCTAAGAGTTTGTAATAAAAAAGAACCTTGTGACCTTTTGGCAGAGTATTAAACTGTTTGGAATTTTTTATTCACTTAAGGGGGCTTAAGATTTAATTTCACAAGTAAATGATGGCGTCATCCATTTCGGCATTTGAAGGCGCGCCAATAATATTACAGCTATGGTATGCAATGTGGATTGATGATTTCGCAGTCTCACAGCAGCGGGCTTTGCTAATTGCTACAGCTACCATAAGAATACTGTTTGCTATAACAAAATAAATAAATAATATAACAAAATGATTCAAGACATGAGGATGTTAATTTGTATTTAATTTAATTAAAAAGCCCTCTCAATAAGAAAAAACGGACTTCATTTTTTTCAAAATTTATTCTTGACTTTTACAACACTAGATCTTCGTGCTCTAGAACTTCAGTTCGAACATGTTAGGTTCAAACTCCCGCCAAACTTGTTCGCTTCGAACTTCAGCCAAACTTGTTCGCATCGAGGTCCCGCCAAATATTTTTGGCCCAAACTCCCGGCAAGAATGTGTGCTTCAAACTCCCGCCAAACAGTAAATTCAGAACGCAAGCTTTCTTTAAAAAAAAGGAATCGTATATTAAATAGATAATGAAACATAATTACTATTTACATCTAGTACTATCGATTTTTTATTTACAACTAATTTAACTAAGTCTCGACACCACACATGCATACATACAAAAACTAACATCTCTGGTGTGTTTCACAATTTTCAAAACTTTGTCGACCGAAAAAAAATTGGAAATTAAACAAAATAAAGATAAGCATGGCCGGTGTGTGCTAAATTCTGTGGCTCGTGGATTATTTATAGCTATGCATTAAGTTTGTGCTAATACTTTCGTTTTTCATTTCATTAAGACTTGTCCAGTTTATTGGAATTACGATTCGATTTTGAGGCACTTTTGATTTGTTGTTATAGGCAGTGGTTTTTTTTTCTTTTGTATGCTATATTCGGAATTTTCGCGTCGCTCTCTTTAGCTTAGCCTAACTGGGCTTAAATCTATATATGACAATGAACATTTTTACACAGATTATCGAAGTTTGGGCGCTTAGCTAATCCTTAGACTAAAGGTCAGTACTGACATCAGCGAAATAAATCGGTAGCTTGGAACTGTTTATAAACTCTTCTGATCGTACATTTTTTATTTTGACTATCATTTTAGTAAGTTTAGTTTTTTTCTTTAGCAGCGTATTTTACCTAAGCCTAACATTTTTAAAGTCTAAAATCCCTACAGGTTTTAAAAAGCACCATCGAATAGTTTTTAGGCACAAGACTCTCTTGAAAAAATGACTGATTGTTCTCAAAGCAATAACATCAGATTTTGAAACCAGATTAATTATTCCAAGTCCGGGATATTTGAATAGTTTTTTACATCTATCTTAAATCATATTATTCTGTGTTCAAAAAAGTGAATTTTTCAGAATGCTCCATGAAACAGTTTTTGCTAGTTTGATCTTAAATATTTCACTTTGTTTTAGGACGTTTTTTGAACTTCATTGGCTAACCGATTTCCCTGGCTGATGTCAGTGACTGGCTACCAACTCCATCTGGTCGCATCCACTTAACTGAACTTAGCCCGCTGCATTAAGTAAACGAAATGGCACATTGAACCACAACCCACATGATCCCTCCTGGGACCCCTCCTGTGACCCTTCAGGTGACCCATCAGGTGACCCATCCGGTGACCCATCCGGTGACCCATCCGTTGACCCATCCGGTGACCCATCCGATCACATGTGATGGCCCCACCAGGCGGCGCTTGCCTGGTAGTATCCATCGTGTCCCCAGCCGAGGATGCTGAGCGGCGGTGGCGGCGGCGTTAGCGAAAGTACGTCCACATCACTGTCGTTGTTGTTGTTATTTCTATGGTGGTCATTATTATTATTGGACTTGTTCGCAGTTTTCCGCCAGCCATGCCGTGGCTGTGGCGGAACCGGAAGCCGCAGTGCTAGACGTCGTCGACGCCTTCGACGGCGCACCAGATCCCAGCCGACGGTGCCCTCTTGTTAGAAACCGCGAGGCGAGCTCTTCGCCGGCGCTAGGAAGGGCTTCTCCTCGTTCATTTTCTCCAGATTGCCGCTGAGCGTCGGATCGGTGGGCCGGATGCGCTTGAAGAAGCCGCACTTCCACAGCAAGAAGGTGAATAGCGCCAGGAGCAGCAGTCCGCCCACGATGCCCAGGATGATGATCAGCCAGGGTATCGATGCGTCGCGCTGCTGGTTCCTCAGTTCCGGATAAGCCCGCGTCTCCACCTGAAAAATGGGAAGGTATTAGTATCTAGAATTCCTTGATCCAAAATGTAACTCAAAAACCTCACCTCTATACTGTTCAGCTCCATCACGTCGACGCCATAGTTCTCGGGTATTTGGGCTGAGGCCTTGGAGAAGATCCTGACCCGTTCCACCCTGGGATATTCGCTGACCAGCGTGGAGTTCCACAGGCGGGCCTTGACCACCACTTGGGCCTCGGATGAAGCTGGCATATTGAAGATATCACACTGGATGCGCACGCAGTTCGTCGTGTCCTTGGTGCAGTCCAGCTCTACGATGTCCTGCTTCTTGGCGCCTGCCGCTCTGTCATCCTCCGGATCGTACATTAATCGCTCTAGTCGGGTGACTCGGTCCAGAAAACTGCGACGTACTCGGTTTTGGGAGGTGACTTGCGAGCTATCCGATCTATCCTCCCGCTCGCTGCTGGAGTAGTAGCTCCTCTGCGAGTGGATCACACTCTTGTTGTACGGATGACGCGACTGTGAGGGGAACATTCTCAACTGGGCCGGGGCCCTCAAGTAGCCCGTGCTATCCCTGGAACCACCGGCCAACTTCAGCGGGTTGACGTACTCGGGCGCCACGTGGCATTCACCCTGGCTGGCCTCCACCGTGGGTATTTGCTCCAGATAGAGCAGGTACTGAACACCTCGACCGCTCTGGGGATCACTGTACAGTGAGTACGGCCAGTAGATGACCATCTGCACCTTGGGCGCCGTCGAGGGTCCCTCGTTGAAGATGGTGAAACTGTGATGAACCTGCGAGCCCACATCGTCCATGCCCATCGGTCCGTGTAGCTCTGCATCCGAGATGGCAGTGGTGCCGGTGGCCACACCCGTTATCGCACTCGATCCACTGTAGAAACTCTGCTCGGGAATAGCCCATCCGCGGAAGTGGAGCTTCGCCCGACGCACCACATTCACCAGAAGATCCCGCTCGGGACGCTCGGGACCCACCAACTTGGAGGTGGTATTCGCAAAAATGTGAAACAGCATGGACTTCTCACTCGGCTCCAATCCTTTGGGCTGGAATCGTAAGGTCACAAATGTGGTGGTATCGCGCAGCATGGGATTACCCAGACTGCAGGCCACCAATGTGGTATTATAGCTGTTGCAGGTGGCATTCGTCTGTGGAAGCAAAATACGTTAGAGATGGAGTGGTGTTCATTTCTGGCAGGGACTTACCGGCTTCTTGGTGGCCACATAGGACACTCCCGCCTGATGGGCAACGAACAGTTGAGCCTCGTAAGCGGAATCCGCCAAATTGCTCACATCAATGCGAACCTCCAGTTCCGATTCGTCCAGGATCAGTGTGTAATCGTTGCCTAGAAAGAGGATAAAACAGGTTAATACTTTAATATTCCTTACGCTCATTTATACGTTTTGATAATTTTGTACACATTTTGTCTTAGAGTTCTGGAGGCAACAAGGAACAAACTAGGTCCTTGGGATAGATATAGGTTGATAAATACTCTAACTCAAGCCAAAAAGTCTTTTAAAGGTGATTATTCAGGGAAATATTTTTATTTTTGATGAAAATTCTTTTTCCTTCTTTCTCGCATGACTAGGTTGATTATATAATCTCAGGGATTCAGGAGGAGAATGCGTACTGCTTGTGATACAAAATAACCAATCCCATTTACCTGATGACTGTGTGATGTTCGGCTCCGCCCGGATGACCAGATTGCTCTCGCAGAGATCGTCATCGCCGCAGTCCTTTTGGAAAGTGCCCTCGAAGTCGATGTGCGCCTGGGTCTGGTCCAATATCGGATTGAGACTTGTCAAAGCGGACGCAGCTAGTGGCGGCTCCTCCAGCGAGTACTTCAATCGGAAACGCACCGGAGTCTGGATGTCCCGGGTATTGGCCTTGATATAACCCGTGACCGACTGGCAGGCCATCTTTCCGTCCGTTTTCACCGTCACCACCCGACTGAGCACATTGCTCCGCTTGTTGTCCAGATCGAAGAAGACCCGGGAGAACTTCTTCAGATGATCGAAGGTCTCCGCCTCGACGTTATAGGCCAGCCGGAGCTCCTCGCTCTTCTCGTCGTACGGATCGATGCTGCAGCAGGCTTGGAAGCTGAAGCAGGTGAGATTACTGGTGGGATCTGCCAGGCAGCCCGGCTGATTGGGATCCATGTTGCGCAACTCCTCGCGCAGCACCTTTGTCTGGATGCTGATGATGGGCCTGGCCAGCAGGATCACCGCGGCCGAGGAGTTAAATGCCCCAATAACCACATCCGGATAGGAGTTGTCGTCCAAATCCGTGTTGCCCGATATCGATATGCCGAAGGTTCGAATGGGCTGGCCAGTGGGTATGGTGCCACCCAATTCCGAGGCCTGTATCTTCTGGGCCGGCTTGGCGTTCAGTCCCTGCCTCGAGCCCAAGTAGATGTAGACCACACCGTTACCCTCGTACGGAGCTCCCACCGCCAGATCCTCGCAGTTATCCTTGTTCAGGTCCCCGATGTTGGCCAGGGCCAGGCCGAAACGACTCTCCAGTGCTCCCGTCAACTTGAGTGTGTATTTCGAGGGCAACGTGTCCTTGTCATTCTGGTAAACGTACACGGCTCCACCCTCCGTTTTGGTGAAGTACAGTGGAGCTGCCACTATCAAGTCCGGTCGGTGATCGCCATTCACATCGGCGGTGGCCAGTTCGTAGCCAAAACTCGATCCGAACTGCTCCCCGTCCAGGATGGAATGCACCGGGATCGGATTCTCGGTGGACTTGTCGAAGATCACCACCTGACCATGGCCCTCAGAACGTGGTGCTCCAGCCGCATATGACATTTGTCCGAAGAATCGGCCACCGGTCACCGACATGCCCAGGTAGCTGTACTTGTCCACCGGCGAGCTGTTATCCGAGTGATCACTGTAGTAGGTCGTCTTGTCGCGCTGCAGGTACTCCCCGCCCACCTGGGTCACCCAGATGGATCCGCGCCACGTGTACGGTCCGGGGGAGCCCAACACCATGGTGTCATCGTCCAGGAGAGCAGCCGATGTTCCCGCCTGGCACAGTCCGTAGTCCTCGTGTTGTCTGCGGGTTAGAATAAAGAAGGTAATTAAAGGTTGGTTTCATTTCTCCAAACTCCTTTCCCCACGTAAAATCCTGATTCCAAAGCATTATCTTTCCCATTTGATATTTATTAATTTTAATTCACTAAGAATCTGCATTTGTCATTTTAACGTAGATCAATTTTTCCATCCATTTCATGTTAGATATTTTTCATTTGACTTGTAAAAAGTAAACCGAAAATTAAACTTCGAAATAGTTAATTTTTTGTAAGAGCAGCAAGGATTATTTACTTTGGCGTGCCGAAGTTGACTTTCTTTCTTGCTTATATTTAAGTTTATATTGTTTATTATAAGTTAATTGGTCATTTTTTGATTTATGATATTTTGTTGGCGTAGCCAAAGGGTCCAGGGACATGATGTCTTGGCCCTCTTCATATAACCCCCCATGGATTATCCTATTCCCGGATCGGGCCATTAATAGATGACCATGGTCAACGAAAGGACTCTATGGGAACCCGTATCTTTATATCCCTGTCATTTGTCTATTCCCGCATGGAGTTATGCGTTGGACATTAATGGATGACCAGGGTCAACATTTGCCTGTTGACCTCCTGTTTTGCACCTCCTTCCACATATTTGTGACCTCTTTTACCCCCTGTCTATTTCCGAATCGAGTTTGGGCACGCGAGTTTCAGCTCGATGAAAAATTGCATATTCAGAATGATGACAGGCCACCTCTGAACCTCCTGTTACCAACCGCTCCTTGATTTTGGCCAGCGTGTGGGTGCGGAATAGTATCCCCCCCACGTTGTCATTTAAATAAATTAAATTTCACCTTTATGAGTGTGCGTTTTTGGCCTGCAACGACGTCATCGGTGTCACACTTGAAGTGACCCTGCCCCAACTCGTAACCCCTGAAACCCCCCACCTATTGCCACACACGCTGCATGCTAATTGGGCGAAACACCCTCCATTATTCACCGCCGAAGATAATTCACCTTGACACTTTTCTTTTTATTTCCCTTTCGCTTCCCTGCCAGGAATAAAAAACAAACAACCAACTGACCCATGTCAACTGAAAAGAGAAGGGGAGGGGGTGTTATGATTGCCTCAACCCACAATAGAATACTCGATCAATGTAGATTGCGATAGCAATGACCTAGGGCAACCGGCAAGAAATTCACCACACATGAATTAACTCTTCAAATAGTGCTATTGATTCATGCTCTGACTAATAGTGGTTTCTTATAAAGTGATTTGAGTTCTTAAGTAAAAATGGAATTTTCTCAATGGTATAAATAGCTCTGAAGGGAAAATGAGGCATTCCCTTAAAGAGATTATTAATTTAAAGCGATTTTAGGAAAATACAAAATTTCCTTTAATACGTTGATAAATATCAGTGATCTACTAACAGTAAATCGAACTCAGAGTACTCACCTTTGCACAGGTCGTCCTTTGCATGGTTCGTGCACCTCTTCAAACTGGAGATCGTTCGTAAGTAGATAGCACAGACCCTGACCATAACGATTCTCCCGAACGATGTACATATAGCGATGGGCGCAGACGATCACCTAAAATGCAATTATTGGGCGTTGTTAGTTAAAAGGTTTTATCTATGTAGGTCCACCTAACATTATAAAAGATTGAATTTATCTTGTGAAATATCCGAGGGGCTTACGGATATGACCTCACTTACCTTTCCGCCGGATCCGTTGGCCTGCAGGGGATTGGAACGCACCGTAACGCCCATCCACTGGTCCTCCTTAATTTCGTCATTGCCGGGAGGTGAGAGAATTTCGCTGTCGAAAGCTGATCGAAGAACGATAATTCGAAGAGCGAATGTGGAGATCGCGGGAGAAAGAGAGAAAGTGCAGAGTGTTAACAATTGCCAAAAAAGAGATGCAAAGTGTGATAGTGTATGTGATTGTGTCTTTCTGTGCGTTTGTGTACAAATGTTTGTGTGTGTGTGTGCATGTCAGCAACAACAACAATAATAATATAACATCAACAACAACAATAACGGTAATAATAATTAATAACTTTAAAAAACTAAGAGTAGTATGCATTATCAACAGTATATACATATATATGTACATATGTATGTATGTGGAAAAAACAACAATAATCATTCACAAAATTTACATACGTACAATAGGGTGGACCTTATTTTGGACAAAGATTTGCATTTTATAAGGTGTCTCTTGCTTTTACATTAAATTCTATACCCTAAAGGATCGATTTAAAGTTTATTACTCATACGCAACGTGGAAAATGGTAATAAACATGTCCAAGCAACTGAAAGTCTTACAAGTCTAATGAAATTTTATCCAATGAAATGTTTATAATTTTGGACTTAGCTAAAATTGGTATTTAACAAATATTTTAATTTTATATATATATTTTAAGCTTTGTATAATTGTTTGTTAAATGTGATATCTGCAATGATATGATGATTACTTTAAATTTTAAAAGTAAACCTACATATGTATATTCAAAATGGCAGTTATAGGGTAAACAGTCAACCCAAATGTTTAACTTGAACTGGAAATCGAAATTGAAACAAATGCACTAAAATGCAAATTCCAACCGACTTCGAACTCCGAACAATTTAATTATTTACAGCTGATTTTTGGGCAACAAGTTTTCTTGATTGTTTTTTTTTTATGTTGGCGGTAAGTTGTACAAAGAGTAAAAGAGTGGGGACTAGAGGAGGAGGGAGTGGGAAACCAAAACTTGTTGATTAAACGAAGCGTGAAACGAAGCAAAAGAGCGGGAAACAAAAATGGAAAGCGCAGCCGCAAAAGAGAGAGAGCCGAACGAAATTGATTTAGAATGCATTTTAAAGCATCAAAGTGTTGAAATATGATAAATGATTATTACACTTGCAAGAGCGAGAGGGAGGGGAAATCGAGAGAGGAGAGTTTAGTTGCAGTGCACAAAGAAAACATTTTTAGATTTATAGATCGATCAATTCAATTTCAAATTTTACTCTGTTTCAATAATGTTTTGAAAATGTAAGCCCTAGTTTATCCTTTGATTCCTCAAAAAACCATAATTCTTTTACTAATTCCTAAATACTCAATAAGAAAACATAGCTTTTGTTTAAAAAGAAATGTGAGAACGTATTGGTTACAAGACTTTGGAGATATTTCTGGGTGAACCCTCTTGGTATTATGCACTTTTAAAGTAATTTCTTTCGCTGTAGATTTTTCATTCGGTTTTCGTGGGGCGTGGGTCGTTCTTGACGGGTTTCACGCGTTATAAAACGCGTATGGCCGTTGCGCCTGCGCAGTGAAAGTCGCGCAGCTGGCAGAACCGCCTACTGCCACTCCCCCTTTTCACATTTCTTCATCGCAATTTCCCCTCTTTTCTGTGCTTTTGACATTGGATAGAGTGAAAAAGAATTTAGATCTCTGAAGGTAATGTGTACTTTTTAATGTGCAGTAATGCAAGAAAACCTCACCCAAAACTCCCCATTTTTCCTCACCCCTTTTTCACCCGCCTAAAATTCCGAGATATTTTCGTCCGAGAATGCGCATATGCGCTGAGTTTTTTTTTTACAATTTGCAGTTATTTTTAAGCCCCAACATTTGTTTTGCCTTTCATTCGTACACAGCAAAAAAACATTGAACATTGACATTATTTTTAAATATTATAAGTTTAAGCAACAAGCCTAATTCAGAACACGAAAAAGTTTCTAAAATGTTCTAGGAGAAAGGAATTTAAATTTCCAGAGAGGGCTTTATTTATTTTCAACTTTTAAGTGAGAAAATAGTGCACCAAATTAGTATAGAACTTTGGATCTTAGTGTAGCCATTGTTCTGAATTTCGTTTTGGTTTTTTTTACTGCGCTCATAGTTTGAGAAATTTGTCACGTTCTTGGGCGGCGCCGTTGGCAAAAACCCACTTCTTTGGCTTTTGTAGGTTTTATTTAAAATTTTTTGTTGTGTTTTTTTTAGATGTTTCTTCTTGAAACTGCCACGCTCTGATTGCCAAAGAGCGAAGAAGAAGAACTGGAGAAAGAAGAAGAAGCGGCAGATGAAACCCGGTCACAGTGTCGTTAAAAAAAAAGCAGACGACCCAGTTGCAAGTTAACACTCGGGGTGACGAAGGGGTTCATAAACACCCAGCCGGGCAAAAGCGCAAATGGATTTACATACGGAGTGGAAACAGGAGAGAAGCCGAAGCCTGGGTACCCATCTTAAAAATGTTATCACATTAAGAGGTAGGTTAAAATCTATTGTTTTATATGTTTGATTAATTCCCGCTTCAAAATCACAAAAATTATGATTCCTTTTTGCAATTGTTCCAATAACAACTTTGACTTTACTACAATAACAAGGAAGATATGTACTTTTACGTAATCAAAAACTTATTCCAATCTTGACATTCTGTCTTCCATTAAAATAATAGAATATCTAAATATGGTTATATTTTTTCGCAGTAATCCAATAGAGATGAAATTTGGAAAGCATTAAGTGTGAAGTAAAAATAATGCAAATAAATTGCAGTATATACAAAATACGTTAAATATAATGTTTATTATGTCACCATGCATTGCTAATTTCTGGAAGAACTCATGACACCCTCTACGAGGGTGTAAAGTGATGGCTATAGCAGCTGCCAGGGCTATATAATTAGTGCTAAATGAGTCGCCAATTGAAGCCGCCGAAAATGTGAAACCACATTTATGGGGCTTTGGTATTTTTTGAGTGGCCCCATCACCATGCCATTCCCCTGGTTTTGAATGAAAATTCCGAGAATCAGTTGGGGCATGCTAGAGGAAATGGTTAACATGTGACGTCGATAATGAAGTTGTTGCTGCAATTGAAGCATGCAACGACTCTCAAGAAAAGTTTAGAAATACTTTCGCATATTGGCTTACAAATATTTTAAGCTGACTAATTTGGCCATTTTATTTAAATTTATTTAGAAATGGAGATTACAAAAAACAGATGTGTCGATTTTGCACTCAAAGTTTTGTAAATACCAAAAGCATTTTCAGTTTTCATATATTTTTTAATGGTTATCGATCGAATAATAAAAGTTATACCATCTATTTACTTATCACATTCCATTTATCAACTGGAAGCTTAGTTAAATGACACCTGGGTACTTGATAAGAATAATACATTTACTTCACCGTTTTAGTGTTTATTTTACAAGAGGGTGTATGTCTATATTTCAAATGTTTATATTCAATAATAAAATATACCCTCTTACATATAATAAAAAATGTCGATGATGCCATACCAGATAGATCAGTAATTATCCCTATTTAATAGATAAATGTGTGCCTTTTGGATTGAAACACAAATTGTTAATAACATAAAATAATACTTAACATAATATAATTGTTAAGCATTGGCATATTTAAATGGCTTTTTGTACAGCTAGATGTATAATTTTATATATAATTTTATCTCTGATTGCAATTAGTGCGCGCATGCGTGGCAGGTCAGTAAAAGTAACGATAAAAGTAAAAGTAAGAGTGAAAGGAAGAGAGGAAAGCAAGATGGCGGCCATAGGCATGCGTGCGTGACTGTACATTTTCATTCGGTGATCGGAGTTTTTTACAGATTTGCAGAAGATATTTGTACAAGCGAATTATTTACTTTTTGGGAAAAAGGGATAGATGGGTGCACTGAATCGAAAGTATGGTTAATGCCTGTGTTCATTCAATGAAAAATCAAACCGTAAGTGAACGAATCAATGCGCAAACCAAAGGTATGGATACTGATTACGGCTGGTTATATAAATAAAGATCGATCGAATACTAAATGGGTGTTAGCGGTTGCGATGAGATGCGCGATCCTTGGTCGGGAATCGGGTAATTGGGATCGGTTTTTGGTGGGCAATACAACAAATAAAGCACCCAAAACCACTTACTCTTATTAATCTCATATGCTCCGTTCGCTAAGGGATTCGTTCGTTCGATTTATCGAATGGCAAGTATCGAAAAGATTTGTCAGTATTTTTGGATAGTTGGAGTTGGAAGGGTTAGGATTTCAGGTTGAGGTTGAGGCAGAAACACAAATGAATTTCCCAGTTATGCGCACCGAATACGGATTTCGATTTTGGCGGAACCAAAATATAGGTAAGGGGAAGAGAACGAAAAATAAAAACATAAGAAAGAAAAACGAGAAAGAAAGATCAAAATAATTAAAAATTAAATTAAATGTAGTTTTCGATATCGGTATTTGTGTTTTTATATATTTACTAAGATGCTAGGACAAAATGGATATCTATACAGTAGGTACTAGAGGATAATACGAGTATAATTATAATAAGTGCTCAACACGTGAACAAATGATCCAAGGACTGATCGCTTGCTAAGTTAATCGTTCGATTCAACAAGTGATCAATAGAACGATTAAGCAATTAATCGATGGCAAAACCCATTAAAAAATTAGGGAATTAAGCACACACGAAATTTTGTAGCCTGATTGATTCAATAAGAAAATTTAATTCCAATTATTTATCGATTTATTAGCTTGCAATATCGTTTAGACATCGATCAAAGCATTCTCTCCTACTTAAATTAAAAACAAAATAGTTGTTTAAATGTTAGACATGTTTAGTGACAGATCTCTGTACAGCATTTGGCAATCGTTTATGTACAACTCTCAGACTAAGTCAGGATCCAAAAACAAGATATTGGGGTAAACTGAAAATGCGAATCGGTTAGCTGGAATAAAGATTGGCTTGGCCCGGTTGACCCTTGAACCTTGGCACTCCGGTTAGTCACTTGGCAGTTGGCAGTTGGGAGCGGGATTCAGGATTAGCGGGGTTACCACAGGACCGGACAATCTACGACTATAACTAGGTCGATATATGTATCTATAACTAAGACTGGCACAAACCAATCAACCTTCACCAATGAAAACATGTAGATACAGACTTTAAATAGAAAATAAAAACTGGGTACAGATACCGAAGCTGGGTTATAAGTTATTGACTAACTTGAGATTATATACGTACGCTGTATTTTTTTTTTTTTGACTCAAATTAAAAATAAGAACCTAAGAACTTAATATGTGAATATATATATTTATGACTGCAGATCCTAGTTATTTTATACACATCACAGATATGATTCACTTACATCGCCTGCCATCGGTAATCACTTGTTCGCAGTCATCGAAACTTTGTGTCATCGGACACCGCCAAAGGGCGCCAGAATGTGAAGTGTTCGGTTGTCGATTTTGATCCAGTGGGGCTCCCACTAAAACACTGCAAAAATAATGGGATAAATAAGTAAAATTTTAATATATGTTTATCTTTAAGTTATATATATATAAAGTATAGGTAGGTCAAAAATAATACTACCCATAAAAACACATAATATCATTATCATTCAATTAATATATATTCTAGTATTTATTTAAGTTTCGGTATATGCAGCAGCGCTTTTTATGATTTATAATAAGTTATTGGTTCGTATTATTCCTTCAAACTTCATAATAATTCAACCACAATCTATTCAAGCTTCTGTCAATGCCGAAGTTTTGTGAACTTTTACACCTGAATGATATTTTTGATTACAAGTATGTTAGATATTCCGCCTGAGCAACCATTTGTAGACTTTGACACTAGCATGATATTTTTGATTTCCGCTTAAGTTGGAAATTACAGAATTGAAACGAAAAAAAAACGAGTAATATTTTTTCTGTGCATATATTTAACTTAACATGTTGGTAATGTGAGCCGACCACAAAAACCCCGCAAGACAAACGATCTGCGGTCGGTCGCGCCTCGGATCTACTAGGTTATAGGATGGTAGTAGCCATGGCTATCGACTAATTGCGGGTCGCCACTTTGGCTCCAACTGGTAATCGATTTGTAGGTGGGTTCAACTCAGACTCAGCGACAATTGGGACTTGGTTCAATGCACTTCGGTTGGCTCTTTGCATTTTATCCGGGGCTTGGCCCTGCCGAAAAGTAATTACTCCAGGCGATAAACGTGTTCAGATTGGCGGGGGATCTGGGTGCGTCTGCACGAAAGATTCCGCTAATGAGCAGTCAAATTACCAAGGAGTAGCCAAAAGCCCAGTAGGACATGTCGAAATATAATCGTGGAATGAGGAAAGTAATTTAAAGTTTTATGGGGCTCTAAAGGTGCAAGCTGAGAATATTTTTCAAAGAGGAGTATGTATGAACAAATCCCAAAAGCATCAGCAGTTACTAAAGGCGGAATACAAAAGATATATTTCCTTATCCATTATTATTTATTTACGTAAACAGTTAACAGATCTTAAAGAAAAATTAAGCAAAAGAAATGCAAGAAAGATATTAAAACTGGAGAACAGATAAAATTTAATGTAAAATTTAAATAAAGTAAACAAAAATAAAATTAAAAATGTAGTGAAAAACAATTAATCAGATTATATTAAGCTTAAAACTGAAGCTATGTTACGTGGAAAATAACAAAATAAGGGCAGTGAAAGATGTATAAGATATGCTAGAGAAATGCCAAAGTAAGTCTAATTGCCGATGCATGAAATCCACGAGAAGAAAGACATTTCTCCAGCGCGAAACGTCGCCAAAAGGCAGTGGAAACATTGCCAAGAAACACGCTAAATAGCAACAAAGTAGGGCCGGCAAAAAGGGGGAGGCTAAATTGTAAAAAAAAGGAAACAATAAAAAACGAAAAAAATACACCCACGTTCGCTTGCTTAACGTGTTTAACATGAATGTTCATTATCCTGCAGCCGTAAGCTCAGCCATAACCCACAGCAACAACAGCAACATGCAACAACTGCTGCAGCAACAACGGCAACTTCTGCGACAACAACAACTGAAATTGCATGTACGACAACTACAAAACACGAAGGCGAGGAGTGGGTTTATGGCGGCCATTAAGTGGCACCTACACACCACACACACACACACACACCATTAAAGATTAATACACAGAGAAAAAATATGGATTTGGTAAGGATCAGCAATTTGCTGGTTTTATATATATTCAATATTGAACAATACATTTTCAAAATATTTTAAATAAATTTTAAAATATAAATTTTATTTTAATACTATAGTAGTATGTAAAATTTTGGGAGAATAAATGTTAATTGTTTTTTTTTTGCTGTGCATCAAAGCTCAGCAATCAACCGTCACAACAGCAACATCAACAGAAAAACCGAAGAAAAATCGAAAATAAAAGAAATCTTTTAGTGCCCAAAGGCAAAACTGGTGGCCAAATTGCCGATGAGGGTGTGGGTGAGGGGCGTTGGGGGGCGGGGGGTGGAGATGGGTGCGGGTGGTGTAGGTGGTGCAAAAAAAAAAAAAAACGAAGAAGGAGCCGCAGCTCATGGGCGTGCTCCAAGTTATCGCTTTTGTCGCCTCACAATTGACACATTTGCCGGTTTGGCGGTACTAAAACCACAAACATTCAATAAAACTCACGAGCAATCAGTGGGATAGAAAATCACAATAAAACAGATAAAATGGATTAATAGAACTTTCGTAAAAACCCTCTTAAAGGAAGATGAAAGATAGCTTCATAAAACATTTATTAAATGCATCCTACAGTCCCAGTCATAACTGAGATTACTACAAGTGAAAGCCAATTTTCAAGATGTAATTAATAACTTTATCGAAAGAGCATTCAGATGTATAAGTGCTAAAGTGAATCTAAATGGTAAAATAGCAGAATATTTCGGGCTATAAAATATAAACATATTTCGAAAAATGTATTTGGTACGTTTTCTAAATCTAATAATCCAATAATTTGTATATGCTAAAAAATATCTTTGGGCGACCTATTCTCAACATTAATGATGTAACCATCTTTAGACATTCCAAACTTTGTTTTATTTAGAAAAACAAAGAACCTGTTCGCTGTGAACTTCACTCCCAAAACGTGGCCACAAATGAAGCACGAAAACTAGATCAAGACCAAGTCCGAGTTTCGGGGCAGGTTAAGACCTGATCTCTCTCCTCCGTTTTCCATATTTTTCACGTGTTTGTCTTGTGGTCATTAACGCTGACACTTGGATTGCAACAGACCCAAAAAAAAAAGAAGACTTAAGATCCAGACCCACAGACCTGACCTGACCCCTCCTCATTTTCGTTGGTTTTATGGCCGGCTTTGCCTTTGACCCGAAGTCCAATGTCTCTTTTTCCGATTTTTTTTTCGTTTGTTGGTGCTGCTCATTTAGCAGGTGCCTGCATTTTCCACGAGGTGATGGAAACCTGGTAAGGAAAATAAAACACGAGTCACATAAATCTGGTCACCAAACGCCGCTGGTTGTAAATCTTTTGACATTGCCCGAGTCCATAAAACAGCCTTAATGATCTAGCCGGAATTTTGATTTCGTTGAGAAGGCAAAGTGAAGTGGGCGGTGGACTTGGAAAACGGAGCTATTTGATTCTTTTCGGGCTGCTTGGATTCTGGAGCGAGTTCGTTTTTATGGCACTTGCCACTTAGCTTATCAATTAGCGGGGAAGTCGAGGGAAGTGGGGTGCGAAGGGGGCTTAGGATGGGATTGATCCCCTCAATTATCGTAGAATCGAACAAATAAGAATACACTAAGAAACTACACATTAACTTTTCTATTAAATTAGGCCTCTGCATTTTAAGATTTAACACTGTTCAAAAATACAGCAACTCCAATAATTGTTATTTAAAATTATATAAAGATATAGAAACAAATTTTAATTCAGCAATTACAATCATGTACTAACAAAACTTGTTTTTAATATTATAAACCTTAATTGGAAATAAGCACTTACTGATATTTAAAATCTTTAAATAAATGTTTTAAATTATATTGATATATATATGCATACACTTACTCAAATTTAAATTTTAGGATTAGATTTTTAAATATTAGTTATTACAGAAAAATCAGTATAAAATCAATTACTATTTAACACAAATCTATACGCAATCATCATAAATGCCATGATTATGTCTTTTAAAATTTCTTGTTTATTTTGAAAAACCCTAGACTTTGAAAATATTTTTTTTCGGTGTAGCTAGTGCTCCACTTGCTGGCTTGCGTGCAATTAAAATTCGATGACGCTGAACTTCTAGCCTTAGCTTTTGGTGGTGGATCTGGATCTGGATCTGGAGAGTATAGTGCATGAGTGGGGTGGGGGGATGGAGTGCACTGGCGACGACTGCTTAGAATGCATTTAATTAAATTTGAGCATTAATTGCCGCTTTAAGGCGTCGCGCGTGTCGCCTCAATTGCCGGGGTCTCGAAAACCCTTTCAAGTGGCTTTACCCAAGTCAACCCCTCCACCATCCATTAAATCCATGCATCTATATATATATATATAGACCCACCACCCGCAGCTGGAGAGTCTCTTGTAAGAATTTGATTGTTTGATTGAATAAAAAACGAAGAAAGGCCTTAGAAAGGGGATCTCTTGATGTCTTGGCTCTAATAGAAAAACTCAATTATTCTTTACAAATGAAGAAAGCGGAGATGAGGGGTAAGATAAGCCATTTTTTATTCAAGAAAAAATGGTTATTTTTGTAATTAAAAAAATAATTAGGCTTTCGTAGAGACAAATCTCTATGCTGACTTTTAGAATGGCTTCCTTATGAATAAGTTAGCTTTCTTAAGGTTTATGAAACTCAGACATTTTCTTCAAATTCAGAAGAGTTTCTTGTGATGTTCCATTGATAATGCTCTTTATGTATTATATGAAATCACTTGATCCTTTTGAAATATATAAAACTATATTTTTAAATACAAAAATCGTTGTTTATTTAATGTTTTGATTAGTTTTATCAATGTTTTATCTGTTTAAATACATGTTGAAACAAAGAATGTAATGTATTGATTTAAATATATTGAGACTTGTAGAACTATATTTCAAGTATAAATGGTCTTTTTAAATATGCATAGTTCGCTTTACCAGTTGCACACCCTTCGGTGTTATTTTTTCAGACTTATTTTCGTAACCCCCATCCAAATTAACTCCCCGAATTGCATTTGCCAGAATTGTGAGTACATACTTTGTTGTCTGAGCTGGGTGCCCCTTTCTGGTCCAGCTGTGTTTGCATTCATTCTTATTTTTCGGTTGCTCAAAGTCGTTCTGTTTGTGTATCTTATTAGTCATGATTATCACAAGTGTTCCCAAGTGTTCGCCCTCGCCCAATCCCCAGTATTTTCCCCCAAGTGGTGCAGCATCGTCCGAACCCACTCCTTAGCATATTTATTTATTATCATTTGTCTGCCCCAAAACCAGCCACAAAAATTCAATTCATTTTCGTCTCCCCGTGACCCCGACGAACCCCCCTCCCCGTAAATATTTATGGATCTGCTGGAGACAAAGATGGTACATTTATGGCTGGGAGTGGAAGTGGGATGTCTCATCTGTCTGGAGCACCATCTAGGATCGATCTGCTTCCGGCCATCGGATGCCGTTCCGATTTCGCATACGTTCTGATGATTTCACTTGAAAAACTAACACAATTGCGTCAGTGCGATAAGATGAGATTGCTACCAATTAAACCCACTGAGGTGACTTTATATTATGTTTGTTTTAATATATTATATGATATTAACTATGACTCTTTTCCTGAGTATAAAAATTCTATCTTAGTCTGAAATTGCAAACATTTGTTTAATAAATGTGAGACAATTTAGTATCCAATGCCATTTAAAATTTATGCAATTCTTTGTGAGCTATTTGAATTTTATATATTATAGCTCACATATATATTTTAGATATATATATTTTTTGTCATTAATAGAATTTTTTGAAGAAGCATTCATCATTGCACAATTAACATTTCAGCAGCTGCTAGATGTTTAAGTTGAGGAATTAAGGTATTTCGCTCAGTGTGGGGGTTATCGAGTATTTGATATTTGCAGTGAGGTATTTCCCCCAAAGTCATTGTGCCGATTGTGCTGAGGTGTTGCCAGGTGATGTTGTTCGGACCTAATTATGCCCATGCCCGTAGGCCAATCGGCGTTAGTCACGTCCTTCTCGATGTTTTTCTCCTTAAGGGGAAATCACCGGAGAGCGGGAGGCGTGATTCGCAGGATACTTCCTGCTGCGACAGGATGAAGCTATCGGAGGACGAGCTCTCTACCTGAACCCAACTCTTGTTACCTGTCCGATCGGAATCGAAGATAGGCGACATGCGGTGTCGTTTACCTGCAGCTGTCTTGAAAAGTGGAAATAAATAGAAGTAGTAGTACCACAGGCTCTTTGAGGAGGCTGTGTTGGGCAGCCACCAGCAGCATTTGCGTCAAATTGGAATGCGATTGTCGATTGTCCATTGTCGATTGCCCACTCCTTGGGTTTCGGGGGCCTGTTAAACTGACAGCCAAAGTGACCAAAATCAAATTACGAATTCAGAAAGCCGGCAACAATAGCAACAGAAGCAACTGAATTACCATTGCCTAATTCAATTTGCGCATTAAGTCGACAACGGCGATGACGATTGACACTCGCACTTGGGCTCAATGTCGAAGTCATCCATCAAGTTTGTCTTTTGGGTTTTGTGGAATTTAAGCAATGGAAGGAACAAACTTTAGAGAAATATAAATATTTCAAGAAATCTACGAATGAAGAAAACTTCTTTCGATTCATCAAAACACTCTTGTTTCACATAATATTTCGACTTTTCAATTTTATATATCTTTTCTATGTATATGTTTTGCCTTCCACTCCATTCCCAGAAAAATATTATTAAAGCCATTACAGCATTTATGTGGGCAATGGTTCTTCATATTTCGTTCTCGTGCATTTCAAGGCATCTGATTTCGTATTACTCCGATCAACTCAACCCCATACATGTTTATGCCACTCCTTTCATTCCGCTGCATATTATTTGAATCCATTCTGCAGAGTATGGCCTTCCATCATCGGATCCCTCAACACACAACGTAACCTAACCCAACCCAATAACCCGGGAGATTTGTCACTTCAGAAACTACAAAATACATCCGACAAACGACAGCGAAAAACATACTTCAATAAATTTTTCGGTTTTCGGGTTTTCTTTCATTTTTTTTGTGTGTGTGGGGGGGTGGAGTGGGGGAAGGGAGGTGTTGGGTCGCCGCGGCTTAAAATTCAAGACGGGCAGTCACCGAATGCGCATAATTTGATGGGATTTGGTTAAGTCATCCATTGTCTGGGTGGCGAGGGAGGGGCGGCGATGTTTGGGTGGGCGTGGCATGTCAAGGTGTCGCCATTACGCGCGTGTCCAAAAAAAGCCGCGCAGATTACTTGTCCGTATGAAGTCATGCCCAAAAATCATAGGAAAACCAGAGGCCCTCAAAGGTTCTTGTTGTTTTTTTTTTTTTTTGGGCTGTTAATCATTGGTTTCTGCTGTGCAACTCGGTTATAGATATCGGATCCCATTAGCTAACATCCGCGGATGTTTCAATTTGCACAAAGCCAAATCAAAATCCCAATCTAAATCCATAATGGGAGGCAGGCACGCGTTTCCGCTGAGGGTCAAGCACATAATGTGTCCATTAACTCGCAGAACAAGACGCCGTAGAAAAAACTAAAGTGGGGATCTGGCCAAGTTGATGACGCCTTCGATGGCGCCGCTTAAAAGTGCGGAACTTCTGAAAAATCTGGCGGGAAATCGCAAAACAAAAGGCCGAAATGTTCTCTACTAATAAATTCTACATTAATCTGACATGAATTTTGGTTAGAATATCGTATTAAACAAAGCTATTAAGCACTTTATTCCTAACGAACCTAACAGCAAGTATGAGATCACAATGTATGCCTGCTATTTAGTTGGTTTACAATTACCATTTCAATGGGCTTTAAGTCCATTTGGTTTACTACCTATTGTATAAGGTTCAACTACAATAAATATGACAGAATTAAAATAAAAATAGATATTACTTATTCAGCTTAATTAATTCAAGTTTATCTAGATCTGAAGTTAAATATTCACAATTGTGTACTCCTCGTTTGTTTTTAGTTAACCCATAAAAATACTTATTAATGACTGGCCAAATTAAGTTGAAATTAAAATAGGGTGAGGTCTAAAGAAGCGCTCTGGGAAAATGTACGATCTGCGCATTTCGTCGGCCCAACCTCGTTCCACATTCGATTGGGTCATCGCTCACGGCTCATTAAGTTGGCCAACCAAATGGGAAATTGATACAGGAAATGCAGCCTAGTGTTAACTGATAACTCTGCCCAAATTCGTGCGTTGTCCGCAGCTGTGCGGCTCTGATTAATTGTGGGTCAACACAGATGCAGATGTTTGTTCGCACATGTACATATATATCTCGCTGATCTACATATGCTTCATATGGTATGTGTGTAACCACTGGAGCGTTAAATTGCCGCGGTAGCCCGCTTAACCGCCTACCCATCGAGCCCAGCTACCCATCGAACCAAACTACCAACCCACCATCGATACATTCACCCATTTGCACAGAGAAAAATATAGATGAGTAAGGCTGGTTATAAATGAACTTATTTTCAACTTGAAAGAGTAATATGTAGTTGTAAATATTCCGCCCATTTTTATTTATATATTTTCTTATTATAACTAGATGGCAACTTCCTATTTTATACTGCAATTTCCATAGGACACTAATTATTGGCGCCCAACGTAATGCACTTATTTTTGAACTTTGGAAAGGCAGCTTAAAAATATATTGTTTTAAGTACGATTTCCATTTACTGAGCTGTTTGTTTAAATAGGATCTTAAAAAAATCTAAATTTTATTTAAAAACTTTTTTCTTAGTGCAACAGTGTGATCCACAGCCCCTTGATCTATCAACGTAACCCAAGTAGCACAAATTGGCCCGCGGCTTTGCAGCTTATCGCGTTTTGTATTTGGATTTTCTCTTTGTTGTTTCTGTTGGGAAAAAGCGGCCCAGCGGTTTCATTTCCATTTCCCCCGGAGTCACTAGCCATTTCCATTATGAGAATTGATGGCAAGGTCAAGCGCTTGGATCAGCGTTCGGAAATTTGTCTCTGGCAAAGGCGCATGCGCAGCTTCGGGCTAGACTTGATCTCTACAGTGAATACTCCCTAACTTGCATTAAGATCTGACTATTTAAAAAAGGTACAAGTTATTGATAAAATATTTCTGACATATGTTTAGTTAGTTTGTAATAAAATAGGGAATGGTGATAAATATTTCTTCAAGTTCCGACTTATTGAAGATAGACTGTACTTCTTCGCCTCCCTGTTTTTGACTTTTGCTTGCTCCGCTCATAAATTGTTGGTAAACAAATTGTTGTTGCTGGAGGCCTAGCAAAGATCAAGACTTTTACAAAAGAGGAAAAAGTGGGAAGGGGGAGGATGCTTGATTAATTCGATAAACTGAACGATAAATATCGCTTGCCGGTTAATGGAAGCAATCCAATTAATTTCTAACTCTTTGCGATATGGGCCTTAAACATTGAATACGGAAGAGAGATTAGAAGATTGGAGTGTGCTTCTCTTAATCGAAGTCAATTAATCGATGGTAACCTGTTCACAATGATCTTCTCGAGGGATTTCGGTCTTTAGTTTTTGACCAAGCCAAGGAACCATAATATTATGTTGGGATCAAAAATTAAAACCAATTACGATTTATTTACTTAGTTGTAATTGTAAAATTTTCCAAATTCAAATTAAAATAAGCTAGGATCCTGTTTTTTTTTAAATACAAATTTCATAATACTTCAAAGATTTAATACTTTGTAAGCATTAAAAAAAACGAAATATAATTTATGATTTTAAAGGAGATGTAGGAGAAAATCTGGAGAACAGGTCAAGGTTGGTTATATGTATGTCGTTCCTGAATATCTCTCTTTCCATACGGGTTTTTTCTGGCACATTTATGGGAACCGAAATGGCGACAATAAAAACGTTAACACGCCTATGCCCCAAAAAATAGTGTGAGGCAGGAGATATGGAGATACAGAGGGGATGGCCATATTTAAACATAATTTCGTTTTTTATTATCCTTTCATGACAAAGACGAAGCCGCACCATAAACAAATACACGCATATGTCCATACAGATGTACATACATATATCCATACATCTAGAAGAAGCTGAATAAGAGGCGAAGAAGGCTTGGAGACAATGACGTTTAATAGCGGTCGCTAAGTGGAAGGCAACTGAAGAAGGGTCCACACAGAAAGAAAAAGGTATATGATACGAAAATCAGTTTAATCTATTAAGATATCATTTTGGTTTGACAAATCAATTTTAATTAGAATTATGATTGTTGTTTAATATTATTTACAATTCAAAATGAAATCAGGTATGTATTTCGAGATGATTTCTTTCTGTGTAGAAAAAAGAGGAGGCAAGGAAGAGAGAATGAGAATGAAAAAGGAGAAGGAAGGACGAGGAGAAGGGGGAAAGGTGAGCAATAGCCGGTGAAGAGGGAAATGCCGGCATAGGTAAACAAAACAACTCGGCAGGCAGGTAAATTACAAACAGCAACAGATGAAGAGGAAGAAATGCCACAGGACACTGAGAGAAAAATGAGCTCTATTATCTTCACCTCTTTAACTATATGGGAAATTTTCTTAAGTATCAAAAGTATGTTAACTAGGATTGATAAATAGAATCCATTTATTTATGGAATAATTACTCCATTTCTATCTCACAAGGTTTTTCTTTCCGTGCATTGGCATGCAAAAGAGACAGGAGAATAGGAGTCGTCTCCTTCATAATTTAGTGTTGTTTTTGTCTGGCTTTAGATTTGAATTTGAAAGAATTGTGCGACAGGGAGAGGGCAGAGGAGTGAGTGAGAGGGAGATGCCGCCGGCTGACATTAACGGCCACACACCGCGAATTGCGGCAGGTGGGAAAGGGACAGAGATAGGCGTCGTGCCCCAAAAAAAAGGGGAGCGAGTAAAGGAGAGGGGGCGATAAGAAGTGACCCAGGATTTTCAAATTTCAGCTCATAAATTGACATAATTTGAGTACAGTGGGTCTTGGCTAAGATAAACAATTAATAGATTATCTATCAAAACAATTAGACATTAAAACAAAAACTAAAAAACAATTAAAATATCAAAATCTAGACGTAAAGTATAAATTCATAAAATATTATAAATTTAAATGGTAAAAATCATAATTAGCCAATGATTACGGTATATTCGATTACGTGGTATTACCTTATTTGATAAGATAAAGCATGATCGATGACATGGGGCGTCCTATCGCAGTGTTATCACTGTAATGACCTACAAAAAAGGGGTGTTCTTTCCCTGTAAATGCGGGCTGTAAGTCGTATAAATTTTAATTATGTCGCCATAAACTAAAATGAAAACGACACACCCCTCCGCCCCCTACAAAAAAAAACAGCAACAAAAACAAAGAAAAAACAACAATTCTGCGTGCGTTGCGTTTAATGTTTTTATTTTCTGGTTTTTCGCCGTCTTTGTCAGTTTTTCGCTGGCAGTACTTAATTTTTATTTTTTTTGGTGCTTTGCTTTTTGGTGGTGTGCGCATAAAATTTGCATAAATTACATGCGTCGACACTGACAAGTAAATTCACTTTGAAGGCAGGCCACCCCCCCCCCAGACAAAACCCCTCCTCTACCACACCACTGTTATTGCTTTATTTTTGTCACATTCAGCAGCAGTTATTCGAGTGCTGTTTTAGGCCATTATGTTAATGAGTTTTAATTGAAGACTCCGCAATATGAGCATTTTATTTATGGCTGGTTTTTGTTGTTTTAATATTCTTTTTTTTCAAAAATTTCCATTAAATTTTGGCCTTATGTGGGCTTCTGCAGGGGGTGGGAAATAGATGGGGTGGCTGGGTTTGGCGAGAATTTTATGTGATCAGCAACATGTTGTCTGGGTTTTAAATTTCCATATTGAATGGGGGATAAGTTATGTTAATTTTTGGTTGCTAAATGAAATGGATTATGTGGGTGGAAATCACATTTCATTTTCAGGCTTTAACTGGCAATTGTAAGGGACTAGTTTTATTAACCCCAAAGGGATAACCTTTATATGTGTACTATATTTGTGTGACCAAAAAAAAACATATAACTTACTGCTAACAGCGGAAAATTCTTAGGGTCTAAGATCTCCAGGGGCTCGTAAATAGTAATAAAAGATACAAGGTTCTTAAAAGATTTACATGCAAATAAATTGCTTGCCAAAAAATACATTTCTAATCATTGAAGTTCTAGGAAAAAATTAAAAAAATATAAAATCAAATATACATACATACATGTGTACTGAATTTATCAAATACCATTTTTTCTAAGAACTACAGCCAGCAGAAAAAAAATGAAATATAACAAATACATTTGATTGTGCTTTTAAATCAATTTTTTTTATTTTTTTTTATAAACTTTTTTGCAACTGGTCGAGCTCAAGTAAAGAGTTTTCTATGCATTATTGCTTACTAAATGCCAAGTTGTATTTAAAATTCGCAAGTTTGGAATGTTCATATTTATCGTGTTCGCATTGCTTTAAGGTAAAAGATATAATTAAAAACAAGAAACGGAAGAACTAGTTTGAACAGCACTGTTACTGCTGAAAGTAGTTGAGGAACGCCCTTCGCAGTTTGCTGAAAACGCCCAGTCCGCCGGTCGAATTCCTGCCCCCCGAAGGAGGAACAGATGCGTCGGGATCCTGGTCGAGGCGACCCAAGTGCCACCGGAGCTGCATCTTGCCGGCCACCAGGCGCTTGGCCATCAAAACTCCCCGCTGCAGGTGCTCCGCGGAGGTGAACCGCAGCTCCAGGCCCTTCCTCCGCTGGCGATACACGGACACCGAGCAGAAGCGCGAGAAGATGCTGAGCAGTGGTTCCTCGGCGCCGGGTGCAAAGTGGTGCAGGCTCAGCCACATGTTGCTCCGCAGACGCTCCGTTGAGGATCCGCTGATTCTGGCCTGCTCCACATCCGTTTCCGGCCCCTCACTTCCGCTCCCGCCTTCACTTTCGCTCTGTGAACTTTCCTCCGACATGCTTTTGTGTTTCTGATTGCGAATAATAAATTTTGTGACCGATGGGTTTTTCCAGGCAAGCTTAGTTATTTTTCCAAAAACATGTTTTTTTTTTTGTTTGAGAAACAAATTCTCCGATATTAGGGAAGCGTTTAACAAAGCTATTAAACATAATTTTTTTTATTTTTCAATATTTTTCACAACAAGGGAATGGTAAGTTAAATTAAAATTGCAAGGTAGCGAAAAATTGGGCTTTAAGTTTTGCACAATTTTGGTTTACTTTTGCAAACAATATTTATGCAATACTACGAAATACATTTATAGCAACTGGATATTTAATAATTTTGCAGACCCATACACATTAGATAAACGTGCTTTTATCAACGAATATTTTTATTTCGCTTACTTCAAATATGCGAAAAACCCCAAAAATGCTATCTAAGAGAGATGGAGATAAAAAGAGAGAGAAAGGTAGAGATAGTTGGCAGCTGTTCAAACAGAAACCGCAACCTCAAGAACCACCAGCAAATATACGCAAGTTATTCAGATATTTTTCAAGATAGCCTGCCGCAACACCAAAACGACTTAACTTTACTGCTTTTTTTTTACAACTAAAACTTATATTATTTATTTAAAAATATGGTAAACTCTTTAATAATACTAAAAAGCTAAAGCAAATAAAGTATCTTTCGTTGGGCCAGGGCAACATCTGCCAAATGCATATAGAATACAGAATATGGGATAGCATCCCAGATACTGCCTGCTCCTCCTTTAAAACTGTAAGTGGGTCAACCATTTGGGGGCCATGTGGCATCATTTGTTTCCTGATAGCCACTATCAGTGGGTGAAGAGCAAACAAATAATTTTAGTGGATGCGGGGTATTCATAATTGTAATGTCCATCGCGATTGAACTCTAATCCGTATCGCCTCATTTTATGGATGGCATGCCCAAGTGTACTTATTACTATGCCTATGCAGTTGTTTATTTTTGGGGGCTCATCGTTTGTTGTTGCTGCGATCATTCGAAATTCATCGCATCCGGAGGAGGTAATCAATTTCGAATTCGTTTCGATTTGGTTTTGCTTTGGTTGCCAGTTGATTTTGAGAAGCCTCCGCTGTTGCCCTCCATTTGGGAAACTACCAAACAAGAGATCTGATTCAAAGAGATCTGATTTGAAGGCCTTTGTTAAGTAACACTGAGAACACTGACTTGGACTCTTATTATTTACTAACAATGTCGAAAATTTATTCAAAATAAAGATAATTTTTATATTGCAATAAAGTAATCTTATTTTAATTCAATAATACTAAGACATGAGTCATATATTTTGTTTGGGTCTTTAAACTAAGTAACTAAAAAACTGTTCTTTATAACTTTAAGATTTAATAATTTAAAGTAAACAGTACTTTTTATTTAAGTCTAACAAAAACAATTTTCAAAGAACTTTTATTGAGAATCTAGCTGGCTTCCGTTTGAAACATGTCTAAGTCTTGTGCAAAAAAATCTTATTCATAGCTTATCTCAATAGATTTTATTCAGAACTTAGCCATAAAAAATGTTGTTGTATTGCATGTTCTGTTGACATTGCTTGAACTGCGATAAGCTTTGAGTCTGGAATCAAAGAAATTTTTTATAAATTCGCAAGATCTGAAAATCAATGCAAATTCCGACCGCCCCATAAACATTTGCAAGTTCATTAGGACCGCTAACTGTTATGGGTGACTGTGATCGCGCCTAACTTTATCTGGAAATCGCCCACACAGATACTGAAATACTGGAATACTCGAGGGATGGTAAACAAATGCTTTATTCGCGCCCTCCGATATTCAGATATCCGTTAGTTTTGCACGTTTCCGTATATATGTATATTTGTGTTGACTCTGCGAATTGGGGACGCAAAAAGAACCCAAAACTCCAACGGATCGCAAGCAACAGTGAAAAAAAATCTCACATAAAAAAACAATTTAGAGGGGAGAGGGGTGTTAAAGTTCTTCAAGAAGAAGATCTAACCCAAAAACGTAAAAAATTTGTAGTTTTTAGACACAGTTTTGAAAAATTGTATTGTTTAAAATACTTTATTGTGTTTACTTCTAACATTTTTCAAAAGCCCACTGAAATATGTATTTAAAGCAATCTTAAGGGATAATAAACATTATAAAAACAAATATAAATTGTGGGGAATTATAAAATTTAAGAAGGTTGTTTTTTTTTTCCCGTGTAAAACAGGGCTTTGCAGGCGTGGAATCTGATCTCTTTGCATGCTCAATTAACATTGTGAATTCTTGAGCGGCCGAGCTTCCAGTGAATTTGAGTGCATTTGGCTTTGGTGGTGCAAAATAGCTTGGTGGTGCAGTATTAACTTGGTGGCTCAGTGGTGCGGTGGTGGAGCGGTGGTGGAGCGGTGGGTGCTGGGCAAATTTATCGCTCTGCCAGAGCTGTCAGCCTGATGAGCGTCGACATGGCAGGCCAACAACAATAAATGGCAAACAAAGCGCAGTGGCTGCTAACCCACTGCACCACCCCCACCCCCTCAACCATCACCCCAACTAAAACCACTCAAAAGCAACAACTACAACTGCTGTCCTGTCCAAGCGAATGCTCGTTAAATGTGCTCAAATTTGAAATTCAAATGCGTTTGGCTGTTGCTGCCGTTGTTAACATTTTGCAGAAGTTAGACACTGAGAAAAGCGCACGAATTCCACTTTTTTGTTTCAATTAAAAAATGTACAATATAAAATTATGTTCATCAACGTTTCTGTTTCCCATTGATCCCGATTTTTGCATATTAAATATACATATTTGTCCATATTTTGAGGTTATATGTATGAATTTACATTTAATTTTAAAGTGTGATTATGATTTTAAAATCAGAAATCAGATAAATATAATCTTATATTCGAGACCAAATGGCTTGAAAATTTTGGTGATTTTTCTTTCGGTGCTAATGTGCATGATGTTGCTGCTGCAGTTGCAATTTCTGTTGCATTTGCAGTAGTTGCTGTTGTGTGGCTGCCCCATCTGCCAGTTGTCAGCGGAAGTGTTGATGAATTTATTTGTCAAAATCGCATTAAGCGGTTGACTTAATGAAACCACCACCGTTGCGATTGCCACTAAAATCGGCACCACCCGCACTCCTCAAATACGTATAGTATATAGTATATAGTATAGTCTATAGTAAACGACATGTCCATGTCCCTGTCAGCATTTTCTTTTGTGCGTATTTCTGCGGCCCTGATTGACATTTAAATGCAAACTGTCAGTGGGGTCCGGTATTTATTTTGTTTGTTTCTCATTCACTGCATTGTTATTGAACTCACAATGAGACATCTCAACGGTTGGGCCTTAATTAATCACAGCTGCAGCTAATGGGCTTAGCAGTACATACCTGAAAGAAGAGGAGAAATGCTTAATTAATATTTTGAATTGTAAAGTTTTTTTTTTTTTTATAAATAAATAGTACTGAATTTTGTGCAGTTAACAACTCAAAGGGAATCGCAGCAGGGAAACGCATATGCAAATATACTAGATATCGGGGTCCAAGGCACCCTTTCTTAACCTCCATTTTCGATCTTACTTTTGGTGTTGCTGGCAGACGCAGCAGCGACTAATTTAAATTCAAATTTAAATTGTTTGCCATCGCTTTTTTATTGACAACGGCAAGCTGCAGCAGCCAAAGAAGAAAGAAAGCCAAGCCAAGCTCCAGAAAGTGCTGAATTCTTAGCTCTTTTTTAGCTTAAGTTACTAGTTATATTTTTTAACCCATTTTTCTCCTTTTCAGATAAAATAATGAAAATTAAAATTGAAAAAAATAAATAAATAAATGAAATTCAAGCCCTGACATTCAATTGTCTGTTGATATAATAAAGTGTTGCTTTTCTTTAAAAGCTGAATAGACAAACAATAAAAATAATGCTGACATAATTACATTTTTATGAATACTACTATCAAGAAAGGGTTACTAATGATAAATAGCTGCTCTTCCATAAAACAGCTTTACAAATAATGCTCTTTGTAATTGTATATATATGTATATATGTATATACCTGGACAGAAGCTGAATACTTTTTGTAAAAGCCCTTACTATAAGCCCTATGCAATAAGCGTGGAATGTGACAATATCTTAAGATAATACCATTTGAAGGGCTCGAAGGTCTGCCAATAATCATAGCCTGGATAAGATAAGGGCAGGAAAGTGGAATTGTAAAAAAAACCATGATCTACAATTTTTTTTTTTTTTAATACTTCAAATAAATGGTTGCAAAGTTACAAGCTTAAATTAAAAAATAATATATGTACAATTACCAGCCCATTGAAAATTGTCAGAATTTGAAATTGAGAATGGGGGGGGGTCCCCTTAAATAGAGACACATTTGTGGCACCACTGATCGTTGAATCGCGGATCGAAGTTGCATGCTGCAGATGCACGCTCCGCGATTTGCCAGTTTCGGGTTTTCTTCTCCATTGGGTGGAAGAATAATGCTGCCAGCCTTTTGAGCTTTGCACCCACGCTTCTGGTGCGGCTACCCACGCAATCGATAACAGCGAATAAATATTATATATTTATAGTACACATATAGCCACACGCCCACTAGAAATGCGATTGGGCGCGGGAACTGTCAATTAGGAGCGGATAAAAACCCTATAAACATTACTAGATATATGTGGAGGCATCTGGCAGTTGTGTTTTGCTTATCAAAAAATATTATTAATTGCGGGGAGTACTATTGTATAATTTAATTTATAATTTCTTTACATGTCATTTTGTTTTAAATTTGTAAAAGCTTAAATAATTTCTCATATATGTAGCCCTTAAAATCAGTTACTTGGTCTTTCATTTAAAATGTATATAAAATGGGCTATTTTTTGTATTTTTTATTTAGTTTAGCTGAAGGTGAATAACTCTGAGGAATATATTAAATCATATCTATATCCATTTAAAATTAAAATATGATATTTTATGTTTCTCATTAAGGTAGGTAAATAATATATTAAATCATTCATTTGATTTAACATTATTAAATAATATAATGAAATATATATATTATGAAATACCACTAGTTTCTGATAGGTAAGTCCCCCATTTTAGAGGCTGGGGAGGACTTTGCCATGGTCCACCTGGATCAAAGACCATCCCAAACAGCGATTCCTATGGACACACATGCCTTTCCCCCATCATTCCCACCACGTAATCCCCGTTGCTCCTTCTGCCAGAGGAATCGTCATGCATTGCCATTTTTGGTATTTTCAGCCAATTAGCGGCGCGAAGGCTTCAAATGTTAAGTAAAAGCGAAACGGGCTAACGAAACGTGGCCAAGCCAGGCTCCTTGGCCAACAGCCCAGCGGAGCCAACTGGTCGAGAGCAACTTGCATTTTTAATGGTGCTGCCACAGGCGACGGCAAGGGGGGTTTCGGTGGGGGGGGGTCCACGAAGGAGAAGGAGATGGAGATGGCAGGAGCCTGGCCAGAAGATGCTTAGCTGAATTGGCTCCATCGAGATGGTACACAAGGCCGTGACACGAGTCCCGAAAAATATTTATATTAGTTTAGGGTGTGTTCCAGAATATTACTGGATATTAAAAAACTACAATTTTAAATCTATGCAGAAATTTTGGAATATTTAAAAACAATTATCCAGTCTGTCATAAATCTTTTAAAACTTAAAAAAGAATTAATTTTATAAGTGAAAAATAAAAATCTCTAAAAACTTTAAAACAAAGATTTATTCTCACATGGCATTTGCTATAGCAATAAACATTAAAATCTATATTTTGTTTGGTTAATTCTTAACGAAATAATAACGTTTATCTAAATGAAACAAACCCATTATCATACATGTACCACCCACATTTAAAGATTAATAAGCTTTAATTGAAAAATAACCTTGTCAAAGGCTTAATAAATCTAATTATTAAGTTTGAAGTTTGATATATTTACCATCAAAATAACTCAAATAATAATAAATGACTTTAAATTAAGCCAAAATCAAACTATGAAGTGATGTAGCCAGTTGTGACAAGACAAGGTAATTCATTTAATATAATATGATAAGACAAAAATAAAATGTTGATAAGGTAAAAATAACCGTTTTTATTTAGATATGTCACAGATAAGAGAAGATCCTTTTGACACGATAAAAATATTATACTGATGACCAATTTCTATGATGTTTTTTCCCTTTATGATGGTGAATCAGTCGCAAAACTAATAAAAAAATAATTTTCCATTCACAATATTAGGATTTAATGAATGGAATGTTCTATTTGCCGGTTATGAAATTTGGCGGAAAATTACTCACGCATGCGACTGACTCATAATGGAGGTAAACATAAGCACCTGATAAGATAGGGAAAATGGAGCATAGAGCAAATAGCTATAAAATCTTTTTTATTTTTTGAATACACATATTGCCTGTCTAAATATTAATTTAATAAATCGCATCACGCGATCATCGCTGAGCTCGTTGGTGGATTCCAATCAAATGAAATTTATGCGGCGGCCTTAGAGATCCTCCTTTTACACAATACTATTTATATGTCACTCCCTTCGGTTCCTGTATCGCCCTGTCTCTGTCCCACCGCCCCAAATATGGTCACGCCCGTTTGCAGGACTTTTAATGAAGCCTTAAATGTCATTGATGAAATAACTGCGCAAGCGATCGATCCATTGCGATCCGATTCGATGCGATTCGACTCGATTCGCAGCGATTCGATTGTCGCCGGCTGCTAATTAAAGCTGACCATCTAAGGTTCGAAAAAGTCACAATCCCAATCCCGGGCCCCCTTTTCCGCCCCTCGGGTAATTGGCCAGATTTTCCTTCGGGCGACAGCGAAAGTGATGACAGCTCAGCCTCTGGGGACACGGTGAAAAAAGTTGCCATCAAAAATGGATTCAAGTTGGAGCCCCTAAGTTTTTATATTCTATAGACCCAAGAACTTCCTTTTGATTTAATTCCAATTAGCTTAGATCTGTTTATAAGCCCATAAAATACCTATAGACCTTATGTACCCAAATACATAATCCTTACTTAGTTTTCATTATTTTCTATTATATAATATTAATCATAATATTTTATATCAATTTGACAATAATTTTTTGTACACTTTTTAGAACTACACACAGTTTATTTATTTATATTTTTAGCAATTTTTTGCAGTGCACCTTTGCGGGCGTAGTTGGAATTGCATTTTGAGTCTTAGGTTTCGAGTGGTTTTTGTTTTCCATAGATCTTGGGGGTGGCAGTTGAATGGCTCGCAGTTGGCTAATTGGCTCATTGGCCTGTGGCTAATGGATGTTGACGCTTCCGTCTGTGTCAAACCTATCCCCTCCCCCTGGATTTCCTCTCTCCCTCCTTTGATTTTCCCCCTTTCGGATGGATTTTCCCCTCGATTGGCCGCAAACAAAAGGGGAATTAAACAGTAGCCTGCAACGATTTTCGGTCAGTTGGTCAGTTGATTTTCGCACAGCTGGCTGGGCAGAAAAAAAATACATATTTATACAAATAACAAACAAAAGGGGGGCGATTGATAGCCAATATAGGGGCGGACTTCGGAACTCAGAATCCAAAAACCAACCATTTTCGACTTATCACGCCCGGCGCCTAATCGTATCCCTCACTTTTCAGAATTTTTATTGCATTTGACGACCTTGAATGTGGCTTTAAAATTTGGCGATAAATTATGAAAGGAATGTGAGTAGCTTGTAGAAAATACATACATATTATAAAAAAAACATGAAGTCTGTAGATTCAAAGAAGAATTCGAAGGAGCAAAGCAACGCGAAAGAAGATGCAACCCCCAAAGGCGAGAAAAAAATACAAGAACAACCAACGAAACTAAAACTGGAATGGAAAATAAGAGGGGAGATCCACAAATATGAGGTTCTAGAGAGTGGATCAAAGTATTTAACGGGAAGAATTTGATTTTACTTTTCGAAAAAAATTATGATCAAAAATATTTTGGCTAACATATGGAAAAAAAGCTAAATTTTTCGGTTTTTTAATAAAAGCTTTGGAAAATAGTGGTCGACTGTTAAAATGTCATACCTCGTTGAATTCGTTATAAATTTCCAACAAAGTGGCATTCACAGCTAAAATATTTTATTTAATAAAAAAAAATCATGAGGTTACCCCTTATGAAAATTATGTTGGCCGAAATCCGGAAAAAATCATGGTAATTTTTCGGTTTCTTAATCAAAACTCTAGGAAATAGTTGTTAAATGTTGGAATGCCATACCTCGATAAATTCTTCATAACATTTGCAATTCACGGTTTTTTTTATCTTGAATTTATTAAAAATGTCCAACAAAGTAACATTGTTTTCAAAATATATCATGATGCTGGGTTATTTTTTTTCTTGTGTATAACTTTAGATAGTGAGAGGAAGCAGAGTGTCGGGATTTATCAGCAGGTAAATGGAGCTATAACTCTGGAGCCCCCAGTTCCCCAACCTGAACAAGAAAGGAAGAACACTTCGGCAAGCCGAAGTTTATATACCCTTGCAGTTATTACAAAACGACTATATTTCGATTTATATGCCTATATTACTAAAAACAATGAAGCTATTTCGATTCGATTAACTCTCCTGGTCAAGAATATATATACTCTATAGGGTCGGAAATGTCTCCTTCACTGCGTGGCAAACTTTTGACTGAAATTATAATACCCTCTGCGAGGGTATAAGAAGATAAGCCTTGATGGACAGGTGAGAGGAGGACGTGAATATTGCGGCTTGGGAGGAGGGGGTTGTGGATCTGGGAGCAATAACCACGGAGTGACAAGTCAGTCAGATAAAAACGAAGCGGATAAAAAGCCGGCCAAACGACAAGAACGATGAATCGAGCTGAATCCAGAGGGGAGAAGAATTAAAAAGAAAGAAAAGAAAACGAGGTGAGAAAATGGCTTGATGCATTTCCGTTTACAGTCAGCTCCAAATCGAATATGTATGTCGAATAGAGAGATATGTTATGTATGTATGTTTTTCAAGGCTAAGCCACTGAAATGCAGCCAAGCAGGCAAAAGTCCGTTAGCAAAATACAACAAAAAAAACAATTCAAAACAGAAAAGAAAAGAAGAAGCCGGTGCTCGGTTTCTATTTGTACTTTCCATTTGTGTGTTGTCAACAAGAAAAAAAGGAGAAAAAAAAATAAACGGCAGCAGCAAGTTTGAGGCATTTTAGTTCAAGTGCAAGCTGTCAAGGCGAACGGTGGAAAATCAGGGGGCCAAGGCAGGGGGTTCCCGGGGACTTTCGGGGCTGGGGAGCCCATTGCGAGCCATTCAAGTGGTCGGCATCCATCCAATAAAGTAAAATGCTTGCGCAAGTCGCTCTGCAGATCGCAAGGCGGCCTCAAAAGTGAAAGACAGACGGGGAAAATGCCAATGAACAGGGGTTTTCGGGGGCTGGAAGGCCTCAAGTGGCCAAACAAATTGAAATTGCGGCACGCAAAAACATCAACCGGACAAGTCCGACTCTCCCTCTCTTCCCCCTTTCTTTCTCCAACCATATTCCTATCTCATTCCGAACTTTGCCCAACTAATCACAGAAAAAAATTAATTAATTAATATTTAGGAATCACACCAATTTGCCCATTAAGTAACAAACAAGTAATGAAAAACCATTTACTACAGTTCTTGGCAAATAAAATATTTAAAAGTTCACCTTATAGTTAGAACCATTTAAAATTAATCGGCAATTATATAAAACATTTTTATTACATTGTTTCCTAAACTGTATTTTATTGCAATATTAAAAATACTACAGAGGTAGTTAGGGCTATTTTGCTTAATGGCTCTCAAGTTTAAATGTTTATGCCTACCCATAAAGATTCGACTCAAAAATGATAGCTTATCTACGAAAATGGCTCACCTGAGCCCTTGTAAACATAATTTTAAAAGTATAGATTAAAGGCTTGAACTTTATAAAGTCGATCTCGATAAGGTAAAAAATGTATGGAAATGGAAGTATGCTCATGAGCATTTTATAGCTTGATTTATAATCGATCGGAATTTTATTTTTCAATATTCTGTACAATTCCATTCCGGAATGGAATTGTTAATGAATAATTTTTAAAATAAATCCTAAAAAATATTTTTTACATATTTTAAAAAGATCCAATATTGTTTGCTGTGTATGCAGAGATGGCAGGCATGCACTTCGTCATCATCAGCATTCATTAGCGTGAGCGGACAGCCCATCGTGATCTGTGATCTGCGATCTGCGATCTGCAGCAGCAACTGCCGCAACTGCAGCAGCTGCTGTGGCATCAATTGCGGACGGCCCTTTGCTTTTGGCACTGGATTCTGTGCCACTGGTCATGAATGTGGTGGCATTCATGACTTGCATCCGCATCTCGGACTCGCATCTCATTGGACGGGCCATCTGCAAAGTGTCCCATTCGCATTCTGATTCCCGGAGCCGACTCCGGATCATTTGCCAGCACTTTGCTAATTTCTTCAGTGGAAGGCGGCTGGGGAAAAGGGTGACCCCGACTGTGGCCAAATGATTAGCGAGCTGTGAATTGGAGAGGTTGTGATTGGAAAGCGGGGTAATGGAAGCGGAGAAATGGAGAAAGGGGAGGGGGCCACTAGGAATGTGGCGAGGAAGGCAAAGGAAACCATTGACGGGCAAGAAATAGTGAAGTAAATTGAGCTAGCAATTGGAAATGCCTTCAAACTGGGAACGCAGGGAATAAAACAAGTACTTGGAATGCTCAATAAATTTAAAGCCAGGTGAAAGGAAAATACTTTAAATACGAAAGTTAAAATATATTGCTAATAGTAATTTAAGAAAGAAAAAAAATGCAGCAAATTCCGGCCTTTCAAACTAGATACCCCAACAAGTACAGCAAATGTTTGAAAAAACGTTGGCAATGAAGAAAGTAAAATACTTTAAATAATGTGAAATATTTGAAAAAAAAAAAATTACAAACTAAATAGAAAAAAACTCTAGTGGTTAAGATAAAAATTATACAAAAATTGAAACTATTGGAAAAGATACCATAAAAATCAAAAACCTATTATAATAATTAATATAATAGCTCACTAAGAACTTTTAAAAAACTTTATTGAATAAAAATCTTCTTTGGAAACAAAACTAGATAATAATATCAAGATGAGCAATTATATCTCAAGAATTCTTGGCTGCGTTTGTTTATTGAAGTCATAAAACAGGTGAATAAAATTACTTAGAATTGAGATTCGTCAAGGTAAAGATCTGTGCTGAGTAAGACAATGATAAACAGGAAATTGCTAATGGCTAACAAAATTACTCAACGCCGGAATTAAATTTATATGTTTATATATATATATATATATGAACCACTGAAATCCAAGTGAATTGAAGTGTTCTCCTCGCATGGCAAATCGAAGAGGTTTTTCAGGTCCCCAGTTGCCCAACACTTTTAGCTCCCCAGCATCCCCGATCCCCGACCCCCGACCCCCAGTCTCCGATCCACATTCCCTCTAGAGAACCTTGCAGACGGGTTCTGGGTTATGGATTCTGGGCCCAGCCCTGGCGAGCATGTAAATGCAGTTCTGGCCAACAATTCGCTTTCCTTTTGCTCAATACACTCACCAAAAAATATTTAAGAATGATGAAAATTACTTTAAAAATCTTGACTTTAAATTTTTTGTTGAACCAACATATCATATTGGTTTATCAGCTCAGTTAGCATATATATTTTCCCATTTATTTTCGTGTTGTTTTCAATAAAATATTATAATTATTCAATTCGTCTTGGTGATTTGTCCAAGAATTCTTCCTTTTTGTTTACAAGAGACTAATTTTAAAACTGCAACTATTAATCATACAATCCATATTGCAATTTGGATATCGAAATCTTTTTATTGTCATTTCAAATTATCTCAAATAATTTCATAAGTATTTTCGTAGACAAAAAATAATTTCAATTGTGCATTGATAGCTAGGATTTGATTTAAATAATTTTTGATTCGGGAAACAACCTCACAGATTTTTTGAGTGCAGCTACAAGTCCGTAGTTGTAGTCTCACAACAATGACAAATTCCAGGGCAAGGTGCCACAATTGCTGCGAGTTCCGGGAACTGGATGGGTGGCTGTGGTCCGCCGGCGAGGGCATTTATGCAGATGAGTCGGCTCTGTGATTATCTGGCCCACGGTCCAGCGGCAAGAGCCGCCTCGTCCTTCAACCCGATCCGAGACTTTTAATAAATTGATCACAACAAATTGCTGACAGCTGATGTGCCGCGCCCGTCTGCAGAAGTTGCTGTAGCTGTTGCTGTTGCTGCTGCAGTTGCTGCTGCAGTTGCCGCTGCAGTTGCTGTTGCTGTTGCGGCAGCAGCAACAAGTTCTCAATCAAGGCAGCAGTGCAACAGGTGCTGGCTAAATGACAGACAATTGCTCTTAGCCAGGGCCACTTTTCGAGCGGGTTCACTGCGGTTCAAAAACGACGGCAATTTTATTGGAATTTCTCGTGTGGCTGCCACAAATTGCTGCCATGCAAATGGGTTTTGGGATGGGGGATATGGGGAGGGGTTTTTAGGGATCGGGTTAGGGATCGGGATCGGGATCGGGATTTCGCCTGCGGCTTTAGCAATCAACGTCTGCGTCAACGAAGCGTTGAAAATGCCAATGAAACGGAAGCTGCAACAGCAACATACATACGAGTATGTTGCAACTGCAGCAGCAACATCAGTCAGCCCTGGCAAAAAGGCAGCTGCCACAGAATACAAAAATAGTATACAAATTGCGTAGGCAGTTGCAACAAACAAGTTCTGTGCGCCAAATAACAAATAAGTTTTAATAACATTTAGCCAGTGTGCAGCACCGGGCGTATGCGTAATGCGAAAATTGTTTGCCGCGGAAAATGAATGGGGAAAAATATTAATTGCTTTTCCCAACCCCCCAGCAACTGGCTTGTTTTTCGATCAGCGGGGTGTCCGAGTGGGTGGTGACCAGTAATTGGGTCGTGCCAAGTGCCACGCCCACCCGCTGCCAGCGCCTTAATTGCCAAGCGTGCCGAAAAGTGAAAAAAAATGATACGAAAAAGGGAAAGTTAGGGTGAATTCACTTATTATTTCTATGAAAGAAAAACAGCTTTTTAAATATCCTTTAAAATAAAACTTGTTTGGAGAAAAGCAGTTATTTTTCGAACATTTGTCATATTTATACCCTTGCAGAGGGTATTATAATTTTGATCAAAAGTGTGCAACGCAGTGAAGGAGACATCTCCGACCCTATAAAGTATATATATTCTTGATCAGGATCACCTCCTGAGTTGATATAGCCATGTCCGTCTGTCCGTCTGTCTGTTCCTACGCAAACTAGTCTCTCAGTTTTAAAGCTATCGAATTAAAACTTTGCACACACCCTTCTTTCCTTCGCACGCAGTATATAAGTCGGAACGGCCTGGATCGGCCGACTATATCCTATAGCTGCCATATAACTGATTGATCGGAAATGCCATAACTTTCGTGTTTAAAAAGTTAGGAAGTTGGGATTTTCTATGGGTTTTATTTTTGGCCAATCAATCCGACCTACCAAATTTCATAGGGATCGGCCGACTATATCCTATAGCTGCCATATAACTGAACGATTGGAAATGCCATAACTTTGGTGTTTTTAAAGTTAGGAAGTTGGGATTTTCTATGGGTTTTATTTTTGGCCAATCAATCCGACCTACCAAATTTCATAGGGATCGGCCGACTATATCCTATAGCTGCCATATAACTGAACGATTGGAAATGCCATAACTTTGGTGTTTTTAAAGTTAGGAAGTTGGGATTTTTTATGAGTATTAAGAATGCATCATATGAATAATTTTGGAGAATATAATTTACAGAGTATTCTGCAAGGGTATATCAACTTCGGCTCCGCTTGAAGTTAGCTTTCCTTTCTTGTTTTAAGAATATTTAGAACATTATAATAACATTTTCAAGTACTTTTCATTAACTTTATAAAAAATCAGACAAGTTTCTAGACAATACTCCAACTGAAACCGAATTCAAAACCAGTTTTTTCTTCTAGTAATTAAGATATAATTGTAATTGGCCTTAAACCAGCTCAAGAACCTAAATGAAAATAGCTCTACAAATAATTTACAGCGCCCAGTTATTTAGATCGCTTTCTCTGACTCTGGCTAAAAAATTACGGAATTAACCACATCCAAATTGGATCGCTGAGCTGCGGACGATGTAGATCATGTTTATGGCCCATTAAAACGAGAAGCGATCGCAAAATTAAAACCGAAACTGGGCCGAAATTGAGAATTCGCCTGGGAACGGCGGTAGAAACATAAAAAAAGAGCCAAAATAATGATTTAAACAGCTGGCCAAAAGCGGCAAATTGGCGAGCATAACTCTTGATGACTTTTCGCCATACATACCCATGTTTCATTAGCGAAACGGGGAAACGATTAGTGGCGACAAAGGAAATGCGCCAGGCCCCGAATTTTCCCAATTAATTGGCCATTGAGAAAAAGCGATCTAAGTATGTGACATAATTTCCCAGTGAATAGAGCATGCTCGATTGCGTTTCTCCACCCTTTTTTTCGCATGTGATTCGCGCACTCGAGAATTAATTATCTGTGAGATTTTCCATTACGGAAGTGACCAAAAATGGGGAAAATTAAATGAAAAATGTGTGTGATCGGTGGTGGAGGGAGAGGGGGAAAATCGGAGACTTTCACTGGCAGCACGAAAGAAACGGAACGAGAAACGAAAGCAGTACTGCCCACGCCAGAAGAGCCGAGAAAACCCGACGAAATCATAAAACGAAACGTGATTTGCTTTTTAATTACGGCCCACAAAAATGTATATAAAAATGAAAATGAGACAGAGAACGGGGAAAGGGGAAACGGCGAAAAAAAAAATGAAAGAGAAAGACACTTTTCCGTCAGAATGATTTTCCAGCCTCGGTCCAAAAGAAAACATTCCCAAAAAAGTTGACGATGTCTGGCGTCAACGGTTCGTAAATTTGATGGCTCTGGAATCCGCCGAAAAAGCCAGGAATGGAAAGTAGATCTTGGCGACTTCATTTGGTTATATTAAAAAGTTATGAATTCCTTGTGGATAATGAGAAAATTTTTTAGATTTTTCCATGGCCCTCACCAAGCATACGTAATATCATTTGCATTTACAGCATATAACATATGGAACTAAATTTACATTTTAATATAAAAATAATGGTGCTGAATTTAATGAGAAATAAAATAAAATAATACAAAATAATTTCAAAATTCTTAGAATGTTGAACATTTATACATCAAAAACTCATTTAAGTTTCTGTAAAGTTCCTATACATTTAAGACGATAAGTCGGTTTTCTGGAGTACTTAAAGAAGGTTTTCGAAGGTGTTACCATAGTCAGGAAATATCAATCAGGGCAATCAATCATCTGAAGTGAAAAACTAAAACCGAGAACTTTGCCGGGAAAACTGTCAGTTGAACGAACTGCTTAAAGCTCCGGAACGCCTTTGGCTTAATCGCACCTTTTTTCTGTTTTTTTTCTGGCTCTTTGGCGGTAAACGCCCCCATGGAAAACGCCGCCCCCCCTGGATTGTCATTTTCTAAGAGGGGGGGTGTTCTGTTTTTAAGGAAACGCCCTCCAAAAAGGGAACAGAACGACACGAAACGGAACGAGAACTGAAAACAATAACCTTATCAATTAACCCATGGGGAGTTGGAGTTGAAGTTGAAGTTGAAAATGGAGTTGGAGTACGAGTTGCAGACCCACACAGATACGACTACGTCGTTTTGGTGCCATGACTGCAACTCCGCCAGATAAACGCAGTTGTTGGCGCTGCTCTTACCTGGAAAGCAAATAAGCCACAGAAAAGCAAAAAGCAGGTCTATGGACTGCAAGTAATACAACTCATAAAGTGGGGCCCAAGTGCATAAAACACGGCGACAACAACGAAACGAGTTGAAGTTGATCTTCTCTTTAAATAGGGTACTATAAAATTCATGTTTAAATTAATTTATTAACTCAATTTAGATAGATATTTTCTATCTTCTTCACTTATTGCACAGGATATGTATAATACATGATTTCAATAAAAATGAATATGTTTGGTCGGAAATATTTGTTTATAGAGCAAACATTTTATTTTTGCCGACCTTAAAATGTTATTAGAGATATTAAACATTTCCTGGCTAATTTAATTTATTTATTTTGTGACATAATTTAGACCGAAATCTCTATATTCTATCCTCATTACTTCAAAAATAAATATAATAAAATAATAAATATTAAATAAGAATATTTGCCTGAAGTTTTATTACTACAAAAAGGTGAGTTGATATTTTCTTATTTAAATTGTCAACAATATTGAGGTCTTTAAGAATTTTTAGCTCAGAAATTAGACTTATAATAAGCCTTCAATACTAATATTTGTTTTCCAAAAAGAAAATATCTTTTGATATTTATTGGAAATATGGGAATTAGGTTTTCGATTTTTAGAGCATTCAAAACCCCGACTTTCCCGACCAAAAACTCTTTATTTCTGGGTCTTGTTGTTGTCTTTTGGTAAAAGTGCCGCACTGCAAGCTTGTCAACATCAATGTGTGTATCTGTGTGTTCGTTTATTCTTATCAAGAGTTGTGTCGCCATCGCAGTTTTCGATTTTGGCGCCCACACGCAGTCGAAGAAGTTGATGTTGAAGTTGAAGTTGAAGTTGTTGCCCCAAGCCAGCGCAAAAGTCTGGGCCTATTAGTCTGGGTGTTTGTGAGTAAAGTTGCAGCTGGGAAACCGAAACTCAAGTCGAAACTTCGAACTCAAAATAGAAGTCGAAGTCGACGAGCTGAAAGCCAGGCGAGCCAAGTCAAAATTCGTCAAGCAAACATGCCACCAAACACCCACGTGCCACAAATTTTCCAAGGCGGTGGGCGTGGCAAGTCGATTGGCGGCAGGATTTGCATTTGGGCAGTCGAACAAACAATCCATGCCACATGCTGCAGCCTAAAATGTCAGACATATCTTATGGCATAATGGAAAATAATAGAAAAACTCCCCACGTTCCAAAGGAAAAATTACAAAAACTTGGCCCCAATATAATATTTTAAAGATTTGGGCATTAATTGCAATTTTGAATATTTTTAAATTAATAATATTTGTAAACTTTTTAAAACCATTTAAGGGTTTTCAAATTAAAAATTTATATTTATACAGTTTTGAACTTCGTAAAATTATGTTTTGAACATTTACTTTTTTACGTTCAGCACATTAAAAAATTTAAAATTTGTTTTGCTGTGGTTTATATTATTTCGACCCCCTTTTTTCTCTCTCTGAACCAAGAAGCAAGTACAGATGGCCAGATAAAGAGGCGGGGAAAAGGGGAGACAAACAAAGACGTCCCAAAAGTGGGCGACAGCAGGCGTGGCAAGCGTTTGTTGAACTTTCCAGCGTGAAAAACTGAAGAAAAAGCGGGGAAAACTTCAACTGAACAAATCTAATCAATCCTCAGCCTATGTATGTGTGTGTGTGTGGGTATTACCACCCCCCGCCCACCGCCCCTTTTTCCAGCTGATGAACTGCCAACATCTGTGGCAGGCAGCCGCAAACTAAGTAAAACAAAATAAATAATCATAATAAATAAACGAGCCACGAAAATCTCACAGCAGCATGTGAAAAGAACCGGCAAAGAGATGCAGATCGGGAAAATGAGGAAATTCCAGAGAGGTAGGAGGGGGGGGGAAGAAGGGGGGGTGGCTAGGCAGTTGCAACCAAATTGCGCGAAGCCAAACGCCTCAAAGTGCCAAGAGCGAATGGCTCGCAATCAAGGCAGGAAAATGCCGAGGCCATAATTTGTGGCACCAAGAAAAAAAAAAGGGGAGGAGGAGGAGAAAAAGCCCATGGAAAATGAAGGAAAAATGTGAAAAACTCACCGGAAAAGAGTGGCAGAAATCAATAAATGACAAGAAATAATTTAGAGCTCTAGAAATGATCGATTTCTGTGTCAAAACAAGCTGCATAAATAGGAATTAAGTCAGGAAATTGGTTACAAAGTGCAGGCATCTTAAATAAGCCCAAAGAAATTTGTTATCGTTGCGAAATTCTTCTATTAGAATTTTAGGTTGACAACGAATAAAGAATACCAAACACCCAAAGAATGTTAGCTTTAAGATGCTTAAAGACAATAACATAAAATGAAAAGAAACAGGCCGAATTTCGGGTTTTCGACATATTTACATTACACAAGAATTCAATCAAATGGAAGTGGTAAGGCCAAGCAAACTCTCAATCAAACTCCATCAGCAAATGAAGATCATTTAGCCACAAATGCCAACCATTTTGAGTGGCTGAAACGTTTAAGCTGATCAAATAATGCCAAGGGTGACCCCGATCGACGAAAGGGGGTTACGGGTTGCCGCTCTCGTGTAGAGTTGCCATAACACCAGAAGTGATCAACTTCATTCGGGCTCATTTCTCCAGCGATTCCAGATGGCCAACTCCCCGAAGGCTTGATACGATCTTCATTTGGTTCACCCCGAATGGCCCAAAATGTTTAACAAACTGCCAGCCAAAATCGTTACAACCGAAAAACAGTAAAAAAAAAAATAACAAAAAATAGAAGAAAAACAAAACCGATCGCCAGGAGATCTCCCAGCACGCAAAGCCCCCAAAAAAATGAAATGAAGAAAAAAAAGAAACAGGCAAACAGTAAAAAATCCAAGCTGGGAGAAAGAAACCAAACGAAAACAACTTAAATTACCAGCACGGCGTCAATTTTCATTAGAAACAAGCAACAAGGCCAGCAGCACGATCGCAGATCCGCCAGAGGAGCGGGAAGAAGCCACTTGGACCGGATTGAGGTGGACGGGAAGGTTAACAGGGGCTGAGTGCCAGGGGAGGGGGGAGGATGGGAGGGGTACCAGGGGAGTCCGATATGGCCGAGATGGAGAGCGATCCCAACAAAGTTTCAGCTTACTGCCACTGCACGGCGAGAAAAAGATAACCGAAATCAGACTTAAAGTGAACTCGGTATTCAGTACTTGGAATTGTAATTAAAAATTTAATAATGAATATCCATATTTTGAATCAAGCGGGGCACAACCTGTTGTTAAAAAGAAATATCACCTGAATTTAAATCAAGTTAAAATTTCAATTCAATTCGGTTTGAGTATAACAAAAGAAATCATTTACATATATTTATCTAAATGCTACGATTTCATATGAATATAAACATGTACTAGGCAAAGGGTCAACGGATGAAAATGTTGATTTGCAACCAATATTAATCCGTTTTCTCCAGTGTACCTTGGTGACTGGGGCAGGTACGAGTATTGGCAATGGTTCGATCCATCTGCGGCTTTGTCTGGCCTGCTTTGCTTTGCTATACCTTCTTTTCCCCCTTTCTGCTTCCCCGGTAACGAGTTTCATTCGCACAATTCTGAGTTTGGCCCCGGGGCAAACAGAAAACATCAGCGGAAAGGTGGGGGAATTCGGAGGGGTAACCACGGTATTTGCTCCATAAATCTCACCCATGTGACTGCGATACCAATAGGGTTAATGCCACGGCTGGGGAATCTGCGTGAGATGATTGAGATCGGGATCGGGATCGGGATCGGAAAAGCGATCTGATCCGAGATCTGCGGTTGCCACCTCGTCTGGGTCGAGGTCTAGCTTTCTCATACTCTTCTTACCAATGCATACTTATTTTCATTGACAACCCAGTTATCTAATTGATCTGGCTTTTTCCCATGATCCATATTTTCTAGGAAAATATATTTCTTTAACTTCCGTTTCGGAGTTTCTGATTTCTGTTCTAGATTAAAGCTCCCCACATTAAAACACATCCCCTGTTGGTTATCCTGAGCCCCCCTATATTGTGATTATAACTCAACTTTTGTCGCTTGGTATCGGGAGATCCCCACAGATCAGCCGATCGATCCTCTGCTGATCCGAACCCACTGATCTTTCGCCCAGCCTCCGTCATTATGGCATTGCGGTTGCCCAGCCCAAAGGGCAATTTGTCGGGGTTTCGAGCGGTGGCAGTGGAAGCAGTGGTTGCCACATTTTGGGGCTTATTGATTTATCGGTTCTCCAGGGAGACGATTCTTCGGAGGTCGCTTCTTCTCGTCGGCCGATTCTTCTAGTGGGCTTGATTCTTCTCTCCATTTTTTTTTCAGCCCCGGGCGTGGGCTCTTTGATTTCTATGCGCAAAATCATCGTGAGTGTTTCTTTTTTTTTTTTTCGTTCTGTACCCCAACTTCGTGTTTGATTTTTTTCCTGCAGTTAACCCACGCGGCAATGGGTTTTTCTTTACTTTTTTTTTTGTTGATTTTGATTCGGATTTGGGATTTCGAGTGGGGCCAAAATCTTCGCAAGCTCTTCTGCGCGATTCTTCTGTGCGACTGCCATCCAATTGGCAATAAATCAAGTCGCCCACACGCTTCTTTTTTTCTCCTCTGCGCTCTATGTGCCTCTTATGACAGCGAGGGGTTAAGGAGTTAGCAGTGGTGGGGGGAGGGGGTTGAGCGAGTGCGGGTTGTAGCAACACTTTCAGAGCCTCGGGTCTCATTAGTCGCTGGCAGAAATTATGTTGCAAGTATTCACTACTCTCTGGGTATTTGCAAATGTATCTGCGCCGCACACTCGACAGCTGCCGCTGCCCAGGCAAAGTCCCCAGACCCCAAATCCCAGATACCAGATCGGTTTTCCGATGCGAATCCGTATCCGAGACGGCCAGCCTGTTGTTTCCCACACCAAAATGGGCAATTTTTCCTTTACATAGATACCCCCTGCCCCTATTTCTCCTATTTTCTATAAATACGCATGCCAACTACTCCGCCCTCAGCTCCCCGGAAAATCAATTGAATTTTCACGCATTTTTATGGCCCGCTCAACGTTCCATTGAGTCTACAGTGGGCACTGGATAAAGTAATGCAATTAGATCTTGACTCTGTAACAAAGAGTTGGATCAAATACGCCTATTTCCTCTTAATGTAAGGTTATCGAATTAAATAAATGCTATAAATTGAAATATTAAAGTAGTGAACATTTATAGGGCATTTTCACTGTGGTCTCGCTTAGCTAGAAATGGGCAAGTGAACTTTTCCCATGGATCTTGGCTGCCAGAAGTCACACCCCCAACCTTACCCTTTTTTCCTATTTTTTCTCCTCTGGCAGTCTTAGGAAATTCGGCACTTTATACCCCACGATCACTGCCTCCATATGTACAGTGGAGGTCACAGTAATAGAAGAGTTTGTTATGCATTAATGAAAGTAATACAGGGAATGCTCCTCTTTAATACATAGTAAATGTATTAATGTCATATTATACTTTAAAAGGCTATACAATATTACAAATTGTATACAAATAATTAATGTTATTTTTGCTTATATTAAATATTATTTTATTTATATTAAAACCTATTATGTATATTCAAATTGACCCCAACTGTGCGTGCCAGTGTTGAAATTTATTGCATACACACATGTCTGCCAGCTTACATTGCGTTGGCAAGTGTTTTTTGGCCATTTCCTTGTCGGATTTAAGTTAGTTTGGCGCTTTTCGCTTTTCGCTTTTCGCTCTTCGCATTTGGCGTTTTTGGCTTCATTTGTTTACGAGGGGTGAAAGGGAAAAGGGGGAGGAGTGAAGTGGAGTGGGGTTGGGAGATGAGGAATGGCCTTTTGGGTTGGGTTCTTATTTTTCTGTTTTTTTTTTTTTTTGTGGGCCTGGGCCAACTATTTGGCGGAAAACAGACGCATAGATACACGCACTGGCAGCGAAAAAAGAGCAACAATAATAACCATAAACTGTCGACCAGCCCAGTGCCCAAACCACCCCACGAGGCACCACCCAAGCACCCAACCCCCCAACCGCCCGACCCCCTCCCCCATTTCCACCGACTGTTTGGCGTCTGTTGACCTCATTTTGCCGAAACGTTTTTTTGAGTTGCTCTTTAATTTTTTCTCTGTGCTGTTCTTTTTTTTTGTCTATATTTTGGCGCAAACAGGGAACACATGGTGGCGGCATAAACACGAAAAATGAGATGTGGAAGAGCCAGAAGGAGATCTACAAGATCTACGAGATCCCCGGAATCCCAGAGATTTACAAGCCGGCAAAAAAGCGATAACATGCTCAAATTTGATGTGGGTTTTCTAGCCACACTGGCAAATGTCTTAAATTTTCTAAATGGGGAAAAAATATTACTTTAATAATATATTATTATTAATGTGCCGCACAAAGCAATTATAATCAAATGAACATATATAAAAACATGAATAACTTTGAATGTAATATTTTTCATTTAATATATGTTAAATTTAAATGTATTATAAAATATAACAAATAAACCTTAGCCCCAAGTTAATCTTTCCCTTCAAAAGTCTCAGTTTAAAATTAACAAGCCTTATTAAATCCGGCTCTTGATAAGTGTCCATTGATTGTAGATGCTAATTAACAAAACAATGTATAACTATATATATGTTCGCTTTATGGTTTTGTGAATGCCACAAGTGTAATAAAATTCCCGGCAAGAGTAAACGCAAAAATTTGTTATACCTTAAACGACCTTCACCGCACAGTATCTCAATTTGTACTATATCATCGAGGGTGATAATTGCGGCACGTAGGTTGGAATAAAAAAATTAAGATCGGCCGGCGATAAGCGAGTGACATAATTTGCATATTCCCCTAACGTTTACTGCATTCTCATTAATAAAACAAATATGTGACAATATCAGAATGCAAACCAAACAATACAAAAAGCGGGAACGAAACGAGTTGGAAATTCAAGGTTTCGCACCGAAGCTATCGGTCAGAAAATTGCATTGCAACGATTGTTCGCATCGTCCCCAGACTTCTATGAAAATAAAAACAATCCTCACATCCGTTTAGATAGTAAGGCTTTATTCTCTTCTTCCGATTCTTTCCGTGCGTCAGAGATATCCATTTTATTTTCATGAAACGGAAGGAAATTGAAGTCGAATCGATCAGCAATGGGTAATCTTTTTGAAAGACAAACAAATCATCAGCACCTTTTTGATTAAGAATAACTGGGTATTTTCTGAGTAAATTGAGAACAGGGTACAAAATTGCATTACAGCCTATTTGAATCGACTGAAGCATTTCCTAAAAAACAGCATCCAAGTCGAATGACATAAAAAATAATATATACTTATATATACATATATGTATAAAAAAAAAATATATTGTGCATGCCATTTCGATTTTACAACGGGTTGTTAGTTTTTATTTTAACTTCTCTTACGTGTGATATTCTTACTAAAAACAAGCACATACATATGTTTGTATATATTCCACCTTCTTAGTTTTTGATTTAAATAACTAGTCGGAACGACCCTAATGTCCCTATCTACTCACGTTCTGTTTATGCAAAGTAATAAGATTCCACATCCGTGGTAGTGATGCATGTGGAGTTCTCATCTTTTCAACTAATAAACCCCATTTCTTACCTTTCACATAGCTTGTCATCTAACTCGATTTAACTAACTTAAGGGACGAATGTCCCTATCTACTCACGTTTTGGCTCTTACACGAGACTCACGCGTGAGTACGAAGTTCGGGGTTCCAGGTGCCGACGTCGGGTTTATTGTAAAGTTCCCATTCCGGCGACCCCACAACGCGCGTGATCTGCAAGTCCAACTCGCAGTAGGCATTATGGGGACAACAAGGGGCGAGGGAAAGAGCAGGAGAAGCAAAAATATGGGGGGGGGCACTGCATGACGGACATGACGTTCGCTTGTCAGCAAATCAAAAGCTCCAATGCACACGACCGGCGGCCAAGGGGCCATCCAGTTCGGACAACCACGGATCGTGCGAGTGAACGTGTAAATGGATTTTTGATTGCAGTCGGCGGCTTTTGTGCCGCGTTTCATATTTTTGTGGACCCCCTCATCACCCTCACTTCTTGCCAAGTTTAGTTAGCCTTGATCATGGCCTGACAAAAAGTGACAAATGCATTCCACCTAATTGGTAATGCAGAACACTTGCTTAGAAAGACATATAAAAGAAAAGGTACGACGGAAAAGACACATGTTTAAGGCCGGATCAAAAATGGGGAACTCAAATCCGTTGTGCTGTGGGAAAGTGTGTCAGTGCTTTCGAGGCAATAAAATGGTACTTTGAACGAAATAAATATATATTTATTCGCTGTGTTACTTTTCGACATTATTTATGAATCTATGGGTAGGACAGAAAGGATCTACTCAGTATAAAGGAACAGTATTGATTCCAAGCATCTTAGTTCCCGTTCCTCGACAGTAGGAGGTTAAGTTCCAATTTGGTTAGTATTCATAAATGTGTAAAGCGGCATGTATGGGCCTTAGTAATGATGCCAAATGGGCTTAGCCCTAAGGGCCTTATCATTTTGGGCCTTGCGCTTCCTGGCATCGCTGGTTGGCTCAACGAGCTCTTGCCGTTCCAAAAGACTGATATGTCGTTTCAGCTGCTCGTTCCGTCCATGTAGCAGGTTCTCCGATATCTGGGCTCGCTTCTCCGCCTGTTGCGTCTGAACGGATAGCTTCCCATAGGCAATCGGCTCGTGGACCAGCTCCAGTTGGTCCAGCAGACTGCCGATCTCGTGATTGTTCTGCTGCAATTCCTTAAGGGCCGTGGCCTGCGTGGCAAACACCTCATCGCGAGTTCCCTCCAATCGTTCCAAGCACTCCGCGCTCAGGCTTGCGGAGCTCTGCATTAGTTGTTTGCGTCGTGTTATCCGGGCTTTGAGCAGGGAGATCAGCGATTGGATCCGATTGAAGGGCGGCAGATCAATGGGTATGACCGTCCGGATGGCACAATAATTGGGTCTAAAGTTCTTGTCCAGAAAACTAACGACGTCCTCCTCTTCATCCACGAATTCCGGCTCCTCGACGGAGTTGCGGCTTGTCATCGACTCGTCATCATCCTCCCGAATGTATTTGGTCTCCTCGGCGAAGCGCAGGGCGCGGATGTTCTCCAGCGCCTGCTCGGAGGTCTGACCAATGGTGGCCAGGCAGACCACACTGGCCAGGTGCTTCACATCGAAGAAGTGCCGCAGCAGCTGGGTGAGACTGCACTCCCTGAACGGGGGCCTCTGCCGGACGGGTTTGCCCTTCAGTACGGCCAACTGATTACGCTGGAGGACGGTGAGGCAATTGCGCAGCGTGTAGACTGTTTTCAGGGCGCCACAAGGACGTCGCGTGTTCGCGGTGTGGACTGCCCGCGGAGCCAGGACCTCGGTAATGCATAGATGACCGCAGTCCAGTTGCTTGTTAGTACGCGAATCCTCGAAGAAGACCAGATAGATATTGATAACCAGATGGCTACCACCATGAGCACTGTACGCCTCCCGCTTGTGCAGGCCCGCCTGGACCATCAGATCCGCCTCTTCGACACTGCGGATCTCCAGGCGATTGGCCCCCACCGCAAAGCACCTGCCCCGTCGATCTTCCCGCAGGACCATCGGCGCAGGACGTCGCACATCGGCATCGCTGGGATCGAACAGGTCGTAGATGTTGCCCTCCTGAACGATCAGCATCGACATGAAGCAGGAATGCCGCTTGTGACAGGCCTTTATCTTGACCCCATCCCATTGCCAACGGCAGAAGGGTCGAACGGAGGCGGTGCCCGGTGTTTGGGAGCTCTGCATTAGGAGATCCTCCTGGGCGGCCATCTTCTGGGCAGCTCGTGCCGGCACAGCCGTGAATCCCTCGCCCGTTGTGTTCGCCTCGACCATATACCGATCCACCAGATCGGAGCCAGTACTGCGGAAAATGGCATCGAAGATGCGCCGCAGTAGGCCGCTCTCCGCCGGCGACTGTCCCACACCGAACAGTGTGTGCGTCTTGCCCGTCCCAGCGGCTCCAGTCAGCAGGATGAGTCCACTGCCGCCGGAGTAGAGCTGCCGGAGCGTGGGCTCCGACAGAGCACGGAAGACCTGCGCCTGCGTCGACCGTTCGCCGAATACCCGTCGAAAGCGGAACTCGATGTCATGGCTGGGATTGGGAACATGCACCCTCGGCGGACCGGTGGCGATGTCCGGGGCGGAGGGCAGAGCTGATCGGGTGATCAGCACCGTGTTCGGGGGCCTCACCTCCATCCAAGCACTCGCCCCCCCCTGCAGCTTTTTTCGTTCCTCCGATTGATTGGAATCCTGGGAGGTGGAGGGTGCCTGGCACAAGGCGGTGTCACATCCTGGTCGAATGCGCACGAAGACATTGAGCATTTGCTGCTGGATGCGACGCGGATCAAGGGGATCCAGTAGGGCCGGACTTATATCCTGCGACTTCCGATTTTCCGAGTAAGTTCGGGGTCTTCGTCGAAGATGGTGTCCTGCATTCATGCTTTGCGATCGATTGGGTGTGGGTATCATTGTGCATACAGATGGATGCAGATGATAGGATGCTCTCCCTGTAATGGAATCTCTGCGGGCATTCGGTGGGAATATCTCGATTAGCTTCTGTTTAAGGCAAACACTGGATGTGTGTGTGTGTGTGTGTGGGGGGGGGGACAACACCCAGTGTAATTGCTTTGACCCACTGAGTCGAGTTGACCGGCTCTAAAAGAGCTGCAAATACAAACTGGCTGGGGATTAACTAGGAAAATGCCGCAAAAGGGGCCACAATTGTATTAATACACTTTACAAAAACTTCTGAAAGTCCAAAAATATATATCCTTTCAGTACAATATTAATTGTATAATTTAAATGGTGGCAGAATCAACAAAAGCATTTAGTATCTGTGAAAGTTCAGGTACCAACTTTTGTATAGTGCAATGAATAACTATATAAAATATACCATTCATTTTTTCGCTGTGTATTGGCGCATCCAAGCCGCCGTCTTGTATTATTGATTCCAGATTTGTTGTCTGCCCATTTTTATGGCCATTGCCGTCTGGCTCCGTTTTGTCTGCCGAGTTTGGTTTTGCCAATACAGAAAAAAAGGAGGAGGCCAACATAGTTGCCATTTCGAGGGAGTGCAGACACTCGAGCCCGACCAATCGACCAATGGCACCTTTAATGAGTGCCACAGTGCCACACCAAACTCCTGTGACAAATGCAAATTAATCGACATCCGCTCCAGTCCAAAAAAGAGTGCGAATTTAAGGGGTTAAGTAAAAACACTCGACGGGGCAGCAAATGGGAAAAAGGGGATGGGCTTTCATTTCGAATGGAAAACAAACATTTCCCCTGTTCTCAGACTATCAGCCTCTCGCTATCTGCCCCATAAAAAAAGCATAAACATAACAGGCAAAAAAGACGTTCAACTGCGCAGATAAGCCGGTCACAAATATTGGCAAAAATAAAAGATGTAAAATAAACAGCCAGAAACTCGAAAATATTTCAAAAACAAACAAAGTGAATCCTTACTCAAATACGAAGACAAACAAGTAACGTTCGTACGCAGAATTCATTTCCCTATCGCTAAATAAATAAATGGTTTACCCAGGCGATGAGTCTTTTGAAATTCCCAAAGAGAGCAAATCGAAGAACTTGATTTGTTCCAGTATTATGCATCGTTATGCATTGAAATGTTGTAAGCCAGATAGTTTCAAATAATACTAACTCGGAGTTTTAATTTTTGAATATTTACTATCTATTTCGGTTAAGCTACTATATTAAGATAAAACTAGCAACTATTTACCATAAATATAAATAAACGGATTAAACCAGCATGTTTTGCAATTGCTGCCAAGCATTTAGCAAATGCATTTAGTTTATTATTAATTTCGATTCGTTCCAATCCACTGCGTTTGGCAGAAAACTATTTAAAGCCTGGCATCATCTCTCGAAATACTCAATATTCAGACACTTTATGGTAATCCAACAATAAAAACACGACTCGAAACAAGTTTCGCGCATTAGCAAACATTGAAAGCCCCAACAACAACAACAACAACAATATCGGCGATTGCAATGCAAATTATTATCTGTTGTTGTTGCTGTCTGTGCTGCTGATTAATAACAATCAATGCCAGTCAATTAAGCTGAAATCGATTTGGCGAAAATGAAAACCTGTTTTCGCACCAAAGAGATTCCCCGCGTGCCACCAAGAATTCGGTATATTTTTTGCTTTTTACCTAGACAAGACAAGTTGCTGACGATTCTCTTTTACCTGATCTTCATCGTTTAGTTTACCCTAAATTTTTCTTCAGAAAAATGAAATTACAAGCCACTATACATTTTGGAAGTAAATCATTTAAGAGGTTTTTAAATCTTAGCACCCGTAACGTATTTAGAAATGGTGAACACAAATTTAACTATTTAAAGACATATTTTGTGAATCAGTTTATAATTACTAACATAATTTATCAAAAATATCATATCATTTTCATACACTTAAAATAAATCATATTTGTGTCATTTAAAACTGAACTTTTCTATGATTTTTTGGAAACGTGTAGTATTTGCATGAAGTAAAATTTTACGTTTATTGCTAATACTGTTATTATAAACAATTTTGGAGTATTCACTTAGAGAAATTTATAATAATTGAAGTTTTTTTCTGAATTTATTTTGTACTAAAGAAGCCTAAGGAAAGCCTAAGCCATTTTACCAAATTGAACTTTTGCTAACGATTCCCTTTGGAATCCTTTGGATCCTTTTGGGATTATATTCCTTAATTTGTGGCGCCACTTACCAATTAGTTTTGTTGGGCCCATTGACCTCGCCAATTGTGTGGGTGGCCACCGAGTAGCCGAAGTGCGAATGTGGATGTCCGTATTTCACGATCGGTAATCTCTGCTCCAAATTGAACCCAGTGACATTGATCACGCATGCTAGGAATAGCAAAATCTGAAGCCCTCTTCTCAGCGAGAAAGACAGTGCGGAGCGAAACGGGGACTCTTCCATGATTTGTGTTTATAACTTTTACAAATATTATATTCTTTTACTTTGAATGCACGTGCACCGGGCACGGCAAAAAGGGGAGGGGTTTCAACCCGCGACCTTCGGCCAACAAAACAAAAAAACCATTAATCCGGAGAGATCTTTGGCTCAACAGGTAGTCCGCGTATTTTCCACGCTCTTTTCCACTGGCTGCAGTTTTCCTTTTTTATTTTTATTTCTCGTTTTCGGTTTCCTCTCTTCACACGCACTCACAGTAAAAAAAAAATAATAAAATCTGAAGGCGGCAAAAGTAACAACCTATTCTATTACGTAAAACGGCATTCGGCATATGTGATAAAGATTCGTTTCCTAATCGAATTCCCCCGATTCCGGCAATCGTACACGACGGTGATATTTCGATTTTTTGGAGGTAACGAACCGCACGCAACTCGGGTACAACTAACAATAACAAACGTGTAGTGATTCGCGGTACGTTATATAGACACTACCACCACAAACATGTTCGAACACTGAAAAAAAGGTTAAGATGGTTTTTAAAACTAATTTGGCATTCACAACATATTTGCTTGAGCCTAAATTATGTATTAAGGTAATGTTAGAAATATACCAGAGTTATTCCATGTGCCACCACTTCTTAAAAAAGGAAAGACAATAAGTTTTTTCAAGTTTTTGAGCGCCTCTCAGTGAAAAAATGCATAACTCTAGACGTGTTTGCTTCAATTGAATAAAATCGGTACACAAAAATCTATTGATGTACCCTTAAAAATAAATGTTTGTGTTTTCATATTTCAAGAGCATTTTTGAATTAAAAAAAAAAATTGTAACATACTTCTCAACGCGGCAGCCAAAAAAACAAATTAAACTGTGTTGCGTAATTAATTCCCTACAAATGATGTTATTTGCTGTAAAGTTGCTTAAGTAAAACCGTTGTCAGAGTGTATTGTATTTAAGTGCGTAGCAAGCGCTAATCGAACGTGTTGCAACCAACATGATGCGACCAACATGTTACAGCTAACATGTTGCAACACAACTGACGGGCCTCGAATCTTAAAAAGTGTGCGGTTCTGGTTAAAAGTTATTTCTCAAGATGTCCTTCTTATTCCTATGCCAAATACTCACTGCTGCTGCACTGGTAAATAGCGACTTTCTCCGTGAACAGATCTTTAGAAAACCATAGAAAAGTAAGCAAATCTCGTCCCCAAAATAGATGTAGAAAAAAATTTTAAAGGAACTATAAATTTTCACTCCGAAAGGCCGAAAATCTTAAATGGAAATGATGTTTTACTCAACAAATTCGAATGACATATAATTTTGACTATACGATGGTTACTAAGTCTTCCGTTTTTTTTAGCTTTAGTTTAAATAAAATTGATTCATATTTGGAACAATAGTATTGGATACGTAAATATCTAATAATGTATTTATACAACAAATTTTTGAAGATATATATTATTAGCATCTATTATCTGTTAAAAAGATGAACACATAAATTACTTTAAATTCTATTGTTCACTAACGGACAATCGTTACCAATAATTTTTCAACAACTTGGATAATATCGATAGACTAATGGTATTCGATATTAGGGGTTTTTTTTCTGGTATATCCTATTACATTTTCCTTAGCCTCTGTGACGTTTTCTAACACTGCAGAAGCTTATAACATTGGGCGCGCATGTGCTAAATCGATTGAAAAAAAAGAGGAGCTTATTGTCCTGAATATTTAGCAAAGTCTACTAATTGTGAATTGACTGAGATTCAGTTGGACACCAAGTCAGGTGACACTATTAAACGCCTGTAAAGGAGAATCAGCTCATAAAGCACCCATAATCGTTTGGTCATAACTTCTAAGGAATTATTGATTTTTAGGAAGCTTGTAAACAACCCCGAAAAAAAGTATCCAGATTGAGCAAAAACTGAAAAGATGTCTTATGTGAGTTGGCTTTTCGTTTTTTATAGACATTTTCTGTGCTAATTGGTAAATAATGATCTCTGCAGCGCTTAAAGGCCACCAAATGTCCCACGGACGAGCTGTCCCTCACCAACCGGGCCATTGTGAATGTGTCCGATTTTCCCGAGGATGTGAAGTGCGTGCATTATCCTGATACATACATGTACTGCTTTTCTATAGACCCATTCGTTTCCCCCCAGGTATGCGGACATATCTCCAGCTGCTGGGCAGCACTTCATTTTCGCCCTGGAAAAGACGGTGGAGGTGCCCCGGGGCTATGTGGGCTTCTCCCTGGTCCAAAGGAAGTGGGCCATGGTGTCCATTAACCAGGAACTGGAGGTTCGTCCCTACCGGTTCGATGCCAGCTCGGATGTCATCACCTGCGTCTCCTTTGAGACGGACTTTCTGCAGAAGAAAACGTTAGTAAAGGTTATGTAATATTAATTTTTTTGTACCCAAAAATTTCCTGCTACAGTGTTTCCCAGGAGCCCTATGACTCCGATCAAATGGCCAAGGAGTTCATCATGCAGTTCGCTGGCATGGCCCTAACCGTCGGTCAATCTCTGGTCTTCAATTTCAAGGACAAGAAGCTCCTGGGCCTGGCCGTTAAATCTTTGGAGGCCATCGATCCCAAGACACTGGGCGAGGGCAAAGACCCGGCCATGCGGAATGTGCGCTTCGGCCGGATTCTGGGCAACACGGTGGTCCAGTTCGAAAAGGCCGAGAACAGCTCCCTGAATCTGCAGGGCAAGAGCAAGGGCAAAGTGGTCCGCCAGTCCATTATAAATCCCGATTGGGACTTTGGCAAGATGGGCATCGGTGGCCTGGACAAGGAATTCAACTCAATATTCCGGCGGGCCTTCGCCTCGCGCGTCTTTCCCCCAGAACTTGTCGAACAACTGGGCTGCAAGCACGTCAAGGGCATCCTGCTCTATGGTCCCCCGGGCACTGGCAAAACCCTGATGGCCCGTCAAATCGGCACAATGCTGAATGCCCGCGAACCTAAAATTGTCAACGGGCCGCAGATCCTGGACAAGTATGTGGGCGAATCGGAGGCCAATGTGCGTCGCCTGTTCGCCGAGGCAGAGGAGGAGGAGAAACGCCTGGGACCCAACAGCGGGCTGCATATCATAATCTTCGATGAGATCGATGCCATTTGCAAGCAGCGTGGCTCGGTGGCCGGCAATAGTGGTGTCCACGACACCGTCGTCAATCAACTGCTGACCAAAATCGATGGCGTGGATCAGCTGAACAACATCCTGGTGATCGGCATGACCAATCGCAGGGACATGATCGATGAGGCACTATTGCGACCCGGTCGTCTTGAAGTCCAAATGGAGATCAGCCTGCCCAACGAACAGGGTCGCGTTCAGATCCTGAACATTCATACCAAGCGGATGCGGGATTTCAATAAAATCAACGACGATGTGGACAACAAGGAGATAGCCTCGCTGACCAAGAATTTCAGTGGAGCCGAGCTCGAAGGATTGGTCCGTGCCGCCCAGTCGAGTGCCATGAACCGGCTGATCAAGGCCGATGCCAAGGTGACCGTCGATCCCGAGGCAATGGAGAAGTTGAAGGTGAATCGGGATGACTTTATGCACTCGCTGGAGAACGATATCAAGCCGGCATTCGGCACGGCCCAGGAAATACTCGAAAATATGCTGTCCCGGGGCGTTGTCAACTGGGGCACACCGGTGAGCAATCTCCTCGAGGACGGCATGCTCCTCGTGCAGCAGGCCAAGGCTCCGGAGTCCAGTGGCCTGGTATCTGTACTCGTCGCCGGAGCCCCCAACTCCGGTAAGACAGCTTTGGCCGCTCAGCTGGCCAAGATGTCGGACTTCCCGTTCGTGAAGGTCTGCTCGCCCGAGGACATGGTGGGCTACACTGAGTCGGCCAAGTGCCTCCACATCCGCAAGATCTTCGACGACGCCTACCGCTCCACGCTCAGCTGCATTGTGGTGGACAATGTGGAGCGTCTGCTAGACTACGGATCGATTGGTCCCCGATACTCCAATATGACACTGCAGGCCCTGCTGGTGCTGCTCAAGAAACAGCCGCCCAAGGGCCGCAAGCTGCTCATTTTGTGTACCTCAAGTAGGAGGTGAGCTGGGAGCGATTTCGTTTCTCTTGCATTCGCTATAACTAATCTCAAATCTTCCCCAGGGAGGTTCTCGAAGAGATGGAGATGCTGACAGCCTTCACCTCGGTGCTCCACGTGCCCAATCTCTCACAGCCGGAACACGTCTCTGCCGTACTCGAGCACACTGACATCTTCACCAAGGGCGAGATTCAGGCAATTGGCAAGAAGATGTCCGGCAAACGGTAAGATTTAAAATTTTTTCTATTGTTAACGGCTACAAATATACAGTCTTGATTTCAATTAGTGGTTTTAGGAAAACGAAAAAACTGTCCTTTATAAATTGTCATATCTTATCTTACATGAAAAAAATTTAACAAATGTTTTCGTAATTTATTGCATTTCCTATCATTTTATACTTATTAATTTATATAATAAAAATATAATCATTTATTGAAAATGCATCTTAAACTGAAACATGTTGCATTAGTCACTCTTGAATCATTTAAGTTTTGATAAATAAATGACAAGTTTTGTACGATATTTCTTTAGAATATTTATTAATATAATATAATCGAATGAGGATGCATTGTTTTTTTAACCTCATTAAGTTCAGGGCATACATACATATTAAACTTAAACACTAATTTTCTTTTCGACTTCTCCAGAGTCTTTATTGGCATTAAGAAACTTCTGGACCTAATCGACATGGCACGCCAGACGGAGCCGTCGCACCGGGCCATCAAGTTCCTGTCCAAGATGGAGGAGGAGGGCGGCCTCGACATGGTGGCGCGGCAGTGAGGCATATGAAGGTGGATGTGCCCGAATGCAGTCTCAATTATTAGCTTCTAAGTGCAAATGGACGGGCAGCAGTGGAATCCAAATAGGAATCCTAATCCCAATCAGAAGCGTTAACTCCATGTACACGCATACACCGCAAAACTTATACTATATAGACAGATATATACAGATAAATATATATACGATTCTGGCTTCGCGTTGTTTGTTCGATCCCGAACCCAGATAAGAAACCACATCCACATCCCGGAGGAGTTTCCTGTGTTTCTGAGTTCCCTCCCAGAGCACAATCAAATCTGACAGATATGTGAGACCCGTGACCTGAAGATGTTGGCATAAGGCATATTACAGCAGAATGGACAGATACTCAATTACATTTATAAATAACATGCGTAGCTGCTAACTCGTTATTAGCATAATAATCTTTCTCGTTACCTTTAATTTTAGGAATAACTCCAGTACATTCCCAAATTGGAAGAAAACACCAAAGATTTTGCCTCTGGCATTGTGAAAGTTGTTTATCGGTAATTCAACGACCTAACCAATTAATTAAATATTTATTAAATCAAGTATTGTTAACCGCCAATGTTATACATATATCTTAAATAAAGAAAACGATCTCAAATTCCATCTTAGCTGGCTCGCTTTTACACTTATGTTTTCATTTTACTCTAAGACTACCACGTCTAAAAAAACCTTTTCAGCTTCTTAGGGGTATGTTGACTACGATTTTGATAAAATTGAAATTGATTCATATATTTTTCATAGCCTCAGGACCCATTCAAATAATTTTTTCAAATCCTAAACAGTTTCAATATATAATAAATGATGCTAATGATTATCTCCAAATCTAATAATTTGATATACCATAACTTGTTCAATATATTTTTAGAACAGTAGCAAAATTTACTAAGATAACACCTTATATTAATAACATTCTTCGATTATTAAATATGTGGTCGAACTTTTTGAACTCAGCCTTTCTTTATATTAAAATATACTTACGGAACATCGAGTTATAAAGTTCTGGGACTTATCTTCCCATCGACCAATATAGCCCTGGATGATAGTATTTTTTCCGGCCCAGCAATTGATAAAAACAAAAGACAGGGAAATTATTATTACGATTTCTTTGTTTTATTTCGTTTAGAAAAAGCGACACACATTATTACTCTTAAAAGTTTCTTGTTTTCTGTTTCTTGGACTTATTTGTGCAACAATAAACAAAATATAAATATTTGATTTTGCTTTCGGTTTGTTAAAACCGTTTTGTTACTGTTTCTTAGCTTTTGGAATTAATTTTTTTTCTGCAGTGCGCAACAACAATATTTATTTTTGCTATTATAATTTTTTTAATGATTCGTTTTATCAGTTTGGGGTTTTTCAAAAAAATTCTAATCAGAGGAGGATGTTGGTGATGGAAATGTAAGATAACCCTCTTGCCATTGCCAAATTTAAATTAGAAAACCAAAAATATAATCTAAAAAAAAGTTTAGATAAAACACAGAAAACAACGAAGTTTTAATTTTGTGTTTTTAAATTTCGACAGCACCCAAAACTGTTTAAAATATGTATAAATATTTGTTTTTTTTTAACCGGAAAACTACTATTAAACTGATGACTGCAAATATTTATTTTTTCTATGAAAGAGGGGAACAAATATATAAAACTCTGGCAATGGCATCTCCTTTGCTTAGCTTAATAGTTACATATTTGAGATTTCAGTTTTTAGTGTGTTTCGATTTGTTAACAATTGTTTCTTCCAGTTGGAGCCAATGGGTCCATCTCTCGTTGTGCTTCATCTTCATCCTTTTGTTACTCCTCAACTTTCCCATCTCTTACTTATTTTTTGATCCTTGTCTGTTGCTCCTTTTTTCCGCTTTGAGGTGCTCCTTTATAGTTAGGTAGCGAGTTAGAAAGAGACGGCTATAGACAGCTAAAGGTACACGAGTACAAATACAATTACAATTACAGCGGTATTACAGTTAACGGTTAGCGGTTAAACGGAAATTCCAGAATTTGCCCGATTCACGCCTTTCGGGTCCTGCCGAGGCCGTATGTGTGTGTGTGTGTAAGCGTGAATCTGTTTCGGTTTTGTATTTTTTTTTTGTTTTTTATTAAAATTGTTCATTTTGTTTTGTGTTTTATTTACATATAATAATAGTTTTACTTCATTTCAGACATTTGTTGAACATCGTTATCGTTACACACACGGTGAAATACACATGTGCATTTATATATATATATTCATATATATGTGTATATATATAAAGGGTTATTATTGTAACAGTTATTAGGTATACATACGTATATAAGATCTCGGCAACATTTAACAACAATTTTCGCTTATTCGTTTTAGTTTTAGTTTCTGCTTTTGTGTGTTTTTGTTTTTGCTCTGCACTCGATTTTCATTTTCTCACATTTATTGCACAATATATATATTTAGATATATATAGAATTCTTTAAATAATATTATGTTGTACTTGAAACTTGGACTAAACTATAAATTGTACAAAAAGATTTCTCAGTTTTTAGGTTTTTCTTTTAACTTGTTAGATGTTAAGTTTTTTCATATCTTATATCAACTAAAGCATTCTACATAACACGTAATTCTCCCACGCTTTCTCTCTCTCTCTCTCGATCTCTATCTGGTGTGGCGGGATAAGTGGGCGTGGTGGGGTTTATATTTGGGGACTTTGAGGTTGAACCTTACCTAAAAAAACACACGCTTCTTGCACCTGATCTCCTTTTAACTTTAACTTTATAGTTTACTGATTTACCATTAGGTTAGTGGTTCTATATCCTTTTAACACACTTACTTAAATTATAATAATAATAATAAGATACATTGAGTTGCGTGTGTTTGTTTGTGCGTTAAAATAACTCTCATCTCACCTTAAAAAAAAAACCAAAAAAAAATCTCTCAAGAAATTCTACAACTAAATTCTCACCATATGCTATATATATAAATATATGTATTCATATAAAATTCCCCAATTTTTAAGGGTTAACCTTTTCTAATTATTATAATTATTTCTTTTTTGGAGGCACAGCCACCATTTTGAACTTTAGGCCCTGTTCTGCTTCTTTTACTATTTCCCCCAACTGCATTTTCGATGTTTCTCATTTTCGAGGGGCGGTTTAATTAATTAAGGATAGGGAAATTTCGGATATAATTGTCGATCGAGGGAGAGAGATAGGATGTTAGCTATAGACGATCAATGACAACGACAACAATTGCAAGCGAGCGTCACAACAACAACAGCAACAACAATCAATTCAACTACAACAAATAACTAAATGTGCATTGAGCAGCTTTCGGCCACGCCCCTCTCCATTCCCCTAGCCACGCCCACATATTCTGCCTACGCCCACCCTCTCATTATCCGCCTGCGTCGCCTCTTATTTGGTTTCATCCTGATCCATCGGCTCCTCGGAATCATCGCGGGATAGAGTTCTGTAGCGAGGATAAGAAAAAAAAGGGTCAGTAACTCTTGATACATTCTTTTAATTTTGGGTATTTGTTTCTACTCTCTGGAGCACATTATATCGCCCAAACCCACCTGTGCATCGACTGCATCGAGAGGCCGGCCATGGCGTTGATCGTCTCGGACTCGTCGTGCTCCACCTTGAGCGTCTCCAGCGCGGACAGGCCCACCGTGTGCTCCAGCAGCCTCACGCAGGGCCAATGCGTTTGCTGCAAAACCGAATACAAAACACATAAGTCAGCGGTCAGTCGTTAACCAAACATAGACATAGATCTCAATAAGCACCTGAATGGCTATCGTCTTTTGTAGCGTGTTGATGGCATTCTGGCAGGGCGGTCGCTCCAGCTCGGCCGGTGCTATCGGGGCGGCGGGATCGCCGAGCAGCGCCCGCACGCACTCCTGGGCGGAATCACAGATGGCGGCCAGATCGTAGCCACCCTCGAGGGCCAGCACCACCTTGCCGTTGGCCAGCTGGAGTAGTTCGCGGGTCATGAACCCGAAACAGGCCGGCGAGACATGGTAGCCGCCCAGCGGAGCCGGATGGCCGGTGGCCGCATCGAAGCCGGAGGAGACCAGCACAATGTCCGGATTGAAGCTCCGCGCGATGGGCATCACAACGGTACGGAATGCAGCGATATACTCGGCGTCGCCCAGCGGCGGATTCAGTGCCCCAGACCACGAGATGTTCACGTTGAAGCCGAGACCAGCACCGGAGCCGCACTGTTGTGAATAAATCGAGTGATTAATAATTAAATCGGAAGGTTTTTATGTTGTCAGTTACCTCTGTGGGTCCACCTGTGCCGGGAAAGAAGTTACCGTCATCGTGTCGATGTATGGAAAGATATAGAATGTCGGGACTTTGGTAGAATGCTTGCTGGGTGCCATTGCCATGATGCACATCCTGCAAAGAAAGAGGTTAAGTTTCAGAAAGGGATTTAGCTATGGAAATCTCTGTAATTTTTAAACCACTTTTAAAGGTGTCGAAATATATATTTTTCAATGTGGATTCTGATATAAATTAAGAGACACCTTTACAAGTAATTTCCATTTTAAGCCTTTAGAGATTTTAATTCCAGTCATGGGGCACGAACACTCACCCAATCGACGATGAGGATGCGCCGCACCTCGGGCATCCGCTGGCGAAGCAGCTTGGCCGCAATGGCGATCGAGTTGAAGAAACAGAAGCCCATGGCCAGATTGGCCTCCGCATGATGGCCCGGCGGCCGGACCACGGCGAATCCATTCCGCAGATCACCCTTGGCCGTCTTCAGAGCCAAATCGATCACACATCCAGCGGCCATTCGGGCAGCGGTGGCCGTGTGATGCTCATTCCACGTAGTATCGAGATCCACACCCAAGCCGTTGCACGACAACCGCACAAAGCTCGCCGACAACGTGTTCTCCAACTTCGGCCTGCTTAACTGGCACTGATTCGAGCCAAACAGCAGCGCATGCGCCTCCGTGTGCACCGTCTGCAGCTCCTCCTGCGTTGCCTTACGTGCGCGCAGGCGATCGCATCGCTTCACCAGATCCGTCTCATTCAGCCGCGCCCACACGCTCTGCAGCCGGCCACTGTGCTCCGGATGCTGGGCATTGTCGCCGCAGATGCACGAGTGCTTCAGCATCAGCGGATCGTAGGCCAGCCCAGTGGTGACCTTGTGCGGCGGCGAGCCGCTCGTTGGTGGCTGATGGTGGTTGCGCAACTGACCGGCGTACAGGGTGCTCATCAGCTGGCGGTGCTGGCGATGCGGCAGCGAGAGGTTCACGGGCGGTATGTGATCGGCCGACGAGGACGTGGCAATTGGAGCCGGCTGCTGTCCCGTGTCCGGGATCTGGCTAAGACCATGTGGCCCCAGCGGCACCAGCGGACTACTGAGCGTTCGCGACAGCGGTCGCATCAGGCCCTTGGCCAGCTCATCCTCCTGCTGCAGCAGCAAGAGTTGCTCGCGCTGCTGTTGCAGATACTCCTGGTCCCGCAGCTTGATGAGCCCGGACTTTGTGGCGGAGGCGGAGTTGTTGGACGTGGAGGGCGGGGCACGGTAGGCGGCTGCTGCTGCCACCGCCGCTGCCAGAGAATCGGGCAGATTTTGGGACGTGCTGGTCGCTATCGTGCTGGTCAGCACCGTCTTCGGCGGTTTCTTCTTGTCGGTAAGGTCCATCACCTCGGCGGCCGAGTCGTCATCCTCCTCCTTCAGCTGCGCCTCCCGCACCACCACATTCGCTGCTGCGGCGGCTGCAGCTGCTCCACTGCGGGTCAGAACGGTCTGGCGGAGTTTCTGGTTCAGCACCTGGTGCTCATACGCTTGGCGTTCCGCCTAAAAAATAAAATGTAAACAGCGGTTAAATACAGTCTTTGCTAAAGTTAATATAAATAAAAACATAAATATTCAACGGTTTAAAAAGATCTAAACATAGTTTGGGATTTATTTTTAAATGTGATTTCTAAACAAAATGTCATGATTTTTCGCTCAAAAATTTCAGTATTTCCACAATAACAATGCAAATAATGGTCCCATAATGGAATGCCATACCTCGTTCAACTCGTAACAAAATTTCCAATCAAGTAGTATTCACTTCTTTATTTGTAAAATTTTTGAAAAAAATCATGATGAAACCCATTAAGAAAAATGTGAAAAATTGGATTTTATACCATTTTGAGAACAAAAATATAATTAGCAATGCAAATAATGGTTCCATAATGGAGTTCCATACCTTGTTAAACTCGTAACAAAATTTTCAATTAGGTTGCATTCACATCTTTTTTTGTAAAATTTTCGAAAATAATCATTTAACCAAACAATGTGTTTAAACTCAAACCGTTAAGTATTTTGATATATTGTATTCCTTATATCAAAAAGTCGGTCACTTACCTCACTATTCTCGTAGTGCGTTTGGACCACATTCAGCTGACCGACTCCGGTGAGCATTGGATGACCCAGAGGCAGGGGTGCGGACTGCGTCCGCCCCAGCGGCCGGTGACCCTGCTTGTGGAGATGCACCTGCGCCACCTGGGCATCCGTGATGGGTACGTTGTGCTGGTGGACTCCATAGATGGCATGACCGTGCCCGTGGGCGTGTGCACCGTGCGCATGTGGGCCGTGGCCGTGGTTATGGCCATGACTATTCGTCGGCGGCAGTGATCCGGCGGCGGCTGCTGCTGCTGCCGCTGCAGCCACGGCGGCTACATGGAGATTTACCGCCGAACCGGCCACGCCACCTAGTTGCTGCATGTAGGACGAGGACGAGGGCAGAATGGTGGAGGCGGCATGGGCCTGCGGCGGCGCCACATCGCCCACCAGCGAGGCCTGCGACGAGGATGTCGAGGTGGCCGACGCACTACGCACCACCGGGGACGGCTGCTGCGGTGCAATGCCGGTGGCCGGAATCATGGCCAGCGGTGTCTGCGGCTGGCGACCCCCAAACATGCCCAACGGACTGTAGTAGCCTCCCGGCTGGCCCCCGCCTCCCTGGGTGGCAGTCACATGCTGGTGCAGGGCCGCAAACATGGCATAGTTCACCTGGGCCGTGGCCTGGGCCTGAGCCTGAGCCTGGGCCTGGGCCTGAGCGTGGGCCTGTGCCTGTGCCGCCACCTGGGCATGCGCCTGCGCCGAGTTGGGTAAATGCGGTCGACCCAGCGAAATATTGGGCAGCGATGGCGAACTGAACAACGGCAAATCGTTGATGCTGCTCCTCTGGCCCGGCTGGTATTGGCTGCCCTCCTCGTTCTCCTCCTGGATGGGTGCACTCGTCGGCGATCCACGGCTACCGACCACGCCCACCAAAGCGGCTGCCGATGGCGGCGAATTGGGTCCCGAATCCGGTGTACTGTTGCAGTCTATGGATTCATTATGTTATAAACACTGATTAATCGTGATTCAATGCAAGGGATAATCCGTACGGATTGGTAGTAAGGGACAAGGTTAATTCAGCTGAGCGAGTTGGCCAGTTGGGGCGTCTTTATGGGGTTAATTAAACAGCAGTAAAAACAACAGCCAAAACAACGATTAAACGATAACGACAACGATTATAATAACAATATTAAACAGTAATCAAACAATGATCAATTGGAAAGTTTTGAGGTCCAAGTAATTATTTTAATTAATATCTAAACATATATATGTGATTGTATTGGTTATATGCTGATCAATTTAGGGATCATGGTTTTATAACGCTAATGCTCTATTATAGGTTAAATTCTCTCCGAGTCAAACTAATTTTATTAACGATACAGTGTAATTAAACATTAAAAAAAATGATTTTTCTTGGAAATCAGATTATAAATCATTAATAAAAGTCATAAAAAAAGAGACACCTTAATATAAGACAACCTTAGGTTGATCAAGGCTAACAATATTTTCAACGACAAAGAAAAGTAAATGTGAATTCGTAAGCTAGATGGTCATAAATCTATTAATAATTTTCATGTAAAGTATAAATGAAAACTCATAAACGTGTGAAGAACCTCTTTTTACCACTATTACTAATCTTTCCACCAACTGACTCAACTTGATTTTACCCCTCGCTATATCTTCCTTCGACCTGATCATTCGGATACGGTGTTCTGGCAGTGCGATTCGAGTTTCGATGGGATACGTACTTGTGAGAACGGAGTTCTTCTGTTGCCTGCGCTGCGCCGCCTGGAGGAGGCGTTCGTGGCGCCGGGCTCCCGCCGGTCCGCCAATGCGGGCCTTGCGCTCCATGACGCTGTGCTTCAGCCGGATCTTCAGCAGGTTCGGTTCGGATGCTGTTGTGGGAGCGGTTCACACATGTGTTCGGTTAGTTCGGGGGTTAAGAGCTTCGGTCTTATAAATACAGGTATAGGGTTTGAGCTCTGCGTTTGAAACAAACTTGCAGTTAGTAGTTAGGACCATGCTTTTGTATATCTCTATCCACTAATATTTCCCTGAATTTCTGAATACGACTTAAAAAATGTCTACCCACCACTTAAAACTTTTAAATTATTTAACAATACTTATAAATAATATTATGTTGATACAAATGCCCCTTGAATATAATGTGATTTACAACTGATTTACTAATTATACATTACATTTTTACTTGATAGTGTTTAATAAACAAAAACTGTAAGTCAAACTGTAAATAGTCTATTATTTGTTTAATTTGCCAATAAATAGAACCAAAACTAGACGTTCAAATTTATTTTGTAAATATTTATAACAATGAATACCTATACCTACTATTCTATACAACATTAGGTAACTTTAATTTTCCCTATTTCCCACATGCCCCAATTTATTTTATGTAACCACTACCATTTCTACACCAAGAACCAAGTACCAGAAATGGTTATAGATCAACTGTTTCATAAGTGAACTTAAGCTTGAGCAAAACTCTTACCTAAAAGCTAATCTTACCCAATCCAAACGAACCCTATTATATTCAGGTGTTGCCCAACGAAAATTATCTAAACAATTCATCCTCTGGCATTTTGGTTACGTGTCCCTACAAAATATATTTCTATCTGCCAATTTAATGCAAAAATTGTTGGTTTACATCCCCCTTCATTCGTTTCGCACCCCTTTTGTGGTTAGACAACAAGTCGAAGTTACAGCAGCAGTGTCAGGCAAAAAAGAGAGGTTTTAATGCGGAATTCAGGCAAGAGCTTTAGCTTTTCATTCATTGCGTTCTCATCAAAGGGGGTTCGAAATCGCATCCCACCTTGAGACATGGCAATAATATTCAAGGGCCCACGGTTATTTCACTCACCTGTCTTCCTCAGCGGAAAATCAGATTCATATTTGAGCAGTGAGGAGGGCGGCTGAGGTATTTTGTAGGGATGTGCACTGGTCACGGTTCCCGCTGGGAGGGATTCGCCCGAGGAGCTCTTCACCACCCCACTGTAAAGGAAATACGTAAGGATTATTTATGGTAACATTAAGTGGGAATGGTGGAAGGCCATTTAAAGATATATATGAATTTTTATTGAAATCGAGTAGTTAGTAGCATTTCTTGTGGTAAATAAAATACTTTTCTGGAATTTCCCCATTTAAACTTCGATTGTTGTGTTTCTTTTCTAAAGAATTTGTTGTGGTAAATTCCTTTTGAGGTTATTAACCTTTAAAGTTTATATTGATTTAGAAATGTGTCATTCAATATGTAGTTAAACACATTGTATTGACCTAAATTTAATTTAAATTTAAGTACATTTTAAATTAATAATACTTTTTGTTTGTTAAAAAAATTGTTTCAGAAACAAAATCAACACAAAATTTACTGCAATGTTGTGTGAAATTTATTACTCAAAAAAACATTTTCTAAAAATATTTATTTGTTCGGCATTGATTATTTACCTATTATTTTAATTTATTTCAACGTTAAGTGTCTCAGATGTTTATTTACTTTAAAAAAATGTAAACAGATTGTTGTCTAAAAATAGAAGCTACATTAAAAGAAAATATTTGGAAAGTCTGTTTAGGCAATAAGTTTTTGATAACTTATAACTGGGAGGCCAATATAACTTATTTAATTCCAATAAACTGATTTTAAAATAAGTATTTCTTTTCGATTGAATTTACCATTATAATCGATACATACTACACTTTCAGGGTCTTATGGAAATATATCTGCAGGCGAACCCTTCTTACCATTTCCGATAGGGCGACGTCGTGCCATTTGAAGTCGTCGCCTGCGACTTCCTGCTCAAGATGAAGCACTGTCAAGGAGATGGGAATGTGATCAGATCAGGTCTTTGAGTATTAGATATGGGATATCTTACGTTGAGAATCTGTTTGACCTCGGGACTGGCATTGGCGCTGCAGTTCTGCTTGAGTTTCATACCGTCTCTGCCGCGTCCCTGTTGCTGCTGTTGATGTTGCTGCTGTTGTTGTTGATGTTGCTGCTGTTGTTGTTGATGTTGCTGTTGCTGTTGATGTTGATGTTGATGTTGCTGCTGCTGCTGCTGTTGATGCTGGTGTTGATGTGACTGCTGCTGGTGCTGCTGCTGATGCTGCTGCTGGAGTTGCCGGTGTTGCTCCGCTGCTGCCGCCGCGGTGGCTGTCACCATGCTATCGGTTTGCAATTCCTGGAAAGCGCCATGTGAATTCACCGCAAACTATATAATTGCAATAAGTTAGAAAAAGAATCGTTTGTTTGTTTGTTGTTTCTTATCGTGGCGATGTGGGAGTAATCAAAATTTATGCATTTCCGTTGGTAAAGTTCAATTGTTGTTGCTGTTGCTGCTAATTTCTATAATTCTTCTATCTATTAACCATAATTTATTTACCAATTTGAGTATTTTATAAAAGAAACTATGGTGAAGTCTTTGATTTACGGTTACAAAAATCTACCAATATGTATACAAATAAATCTTGAGACATTTTAAATACTTTGAGTTTGAAAAATATAAATGTCGGGTAGAATAGAGATCGTCAGAGATTTAATGCGACATTTTCTGAAACATTAAATACCTCTGTGACATGGCTATACCTATATAGAGTGTTAACGATGGGCTTAGTCATCGCACAAGACGCTTCCGACACTTCCGGCACGATAATATAATATATATTTTATATAATTTCGTTTCGTTTCAATTCTCATTTACTTTGCCGTTTGTTTTTAATGTTTTTCGTTTTCTATCTGTCGCCCCCACACAGAGTCGTATTCACATCATCATCATTATTATTATTTATGTATAGAGACGAACAAAATAAATAAAATAAGTAGCAACAGCAACAACAAGACTGGTAGAACATCAACTGATCTGCGACGTCTACTCACTCGATACTTGTGCTCCAGTTGGATCTTATGCTCCAATTCCATTTGCTTCGATTGCTCCTGAAATGTGTGGAAAAGCCGTTGCTTTTGCAATTCCTGGTTCTTCTTGAGCTGCAAAAAAAATAATACAACAAATTCTTCAATTAATTAAAGTGTTTGGGTGGAATTTACAGAGAAGTAAAGGAAACGTAATGCAAAAGTTCGATCGTCTTTACTTCTTATTTTTTATCAATATGCGATATCTTACACACGAACAATCAATCAAATTCGAAAAGTACCAAAAATGTGGGACTCCCATTTTTAATTTATCATGGTTGTCATCATTTCGTCACTCTTTGCTTTAGAAAACTGAATTTATGTTTTGATAAAAAATTATAAATTCACAAAGAATTTGTTATATTAATTCTAATTCAAAAAGTCTGAAATATTTTAATTTGAATATCAAAGTCATATTTAAGTTGTGTAGTTATGGTTTTTTTCGTAAAAGAATTTTAATCATTCACAAATTACCGATCATAGATTGTTGATTATAAAAATTATATAGATCACATACCATAGATCACACATAAGCGAAAACAAATCATAGTTTAGTGATCACAATAGTTCATAGACCTTTAATTACACGTCAAAGTTCACAGGTAAAATACGAAAGTTTATTGAAAATCAAAAGAGATCAATCAAAAAAGATCAATGATAAAAATTGAAATATATTTATTCGATTAATTTCCAAATTTTCACTTAATAATATATTTTTATTTTTCTCTATTTTTCTGTTTTTTTCTGGTTATTTCGGTTGTTTGTCTTCCTGATCACTTCTGCTTTCGTATGTGTCATAATATTTGCATATTTCCCATGACCTTAGCAATATGCTTTCTACTCTCTCTCTCTCACACTCTCTAATTTTCTCTCTGTGTGTGTATGTGTGTGTTACCCCCCACGCAGTCACACCATGCAAAAATAAACGGAAAAATAAATAAATAAATAAAGCAATTGCTGTTTATCTCTGGTTTTTATTTGATTTGTCTTGTTAAAATGTGATTTTCAGGTGAAATAAAAGGTGTTCTCACTTTTCTGCTTACTTCACTCAATAAATAATCTTTGGTTTCTACTGCCACTTTTGCTTCTTTTTCATATATGTATTTCTTTGTTTTCTTATATGGTTTTTGTATAGTTTTTGTCCGTTTGCTTTCGATATTTGGTTATAAACTTTTTGGCCAGGCACTCTTTCATGGAATTTCCAAAAACTGCGTGTTTGGTTTACGTTGAATTGGGTTTTTGGCGTTTGGTTTTTAGTTTTAGCTATTGGCTTTGTCGTTTTTTGATATTTTGAATTTGCTTTTCCTTTTCTTCTTTCCTTCTTTTTGTATTTTGATTTTTAGTTTTATTTGTATTTTCCTTTTGACGTTTGGCGCGTTCGCTTTGGCCTCGGCATTCGCTGGGAAATGAGGGAGGCGCTTTCATTTCAGTTTCACTCGGCCGACTGGCCCAACTGGCGAAAAAATCAAATATAAACACAAATTTCGAAACAGTTACGATGGGATGGCAGAGAGAGCGCCGGCAGAAGAGCACAAAGCGGAAGAGAGGTGCAGAAAGGGAGAAAGGAGGGAAAAGCAGGGGCGACAGAGAGAGAAAACTTGGGTAGACAAATGGGCGTTTTGGGCTCTTTGATAGAGAACCGTCAACATCATTACACAAACATATCAACAATCGCATCTTACACGGCAAAAATCATTCTACACACTTATATTACATAATTGTTTTATGATTGATTTTTGCAAATTCGAATTATTACCTCAATATTTTTGTTGGAATCTATTAAAATTAATTTGAATATATTAAGATAGTCTTACGATTTGTATAACTATTTCAGTATTCAAAGATTCTAATTCATCTTTGAATTTGAAGCATCCACTAGATATTAAAAATATAAATAGACAAAAGTATCGAGATAAAAATCATGCGATTGACCAAAGGTTAGTAGTCCCAAAATCAGCTACTACATGACTTGATGTTTCTGTGTGGAAAGAAAGAACCTCTACCATATGCCACATCGATTCCTAGGAAACTGCAATCTTCGCCCCTCCCCAAAAGGCACCCACCACCCCCTGCAGCGACGCCCGCTTGCACAACATTCGCCAGTTGCTATGGCCAATGCTATAATTATAAATACCTGCGCTATAATTATAGCGGGGCAAAAGACAACACACAGGCACGCCCATATAAATAGAAACAGTGCGGATCGGAGCGGGTTAAATAAAAAAAATGTTAAATAGAAGAAGGGCGGAGACACACAAACAAATGAAAGCGGAAAATGCAGTGTCTATCCTCACTCAATGATCATCCAAGTGTGATGATGAAGATGACTGAGATCGAACGAAGAATTTCCGGAAATTGTAGGAAAATAGATTCACTGGAATAGCTTAGTAATCGATCATTGTGCTTGATCTATATTTAAGTTTGTAAATACGATTGTTTTGTTTTATTAAGTGGATAATAGTAGTTCAAAATTATAAATAAACACGTTAAGATATTGCTTAATACGAAACTACACTAGGGTTAAGTATAGTTTCCGGAAATGCTGATCTGTAATATTGGTAATACTTCTCTATCTGTATTACTTTAATATTAATAGCTAGCCACTCTAAAAGCTTTGTGTAGTTACATTTATTTGATTTATTTTACATTATTTATTTGTTATATGCTTTTATCCCCTTACAACCACACATCACATATTTGTGTTATAGAATAAAATCCAAAGTTGCTACGAGGAATGAAACCATTATCATTAATTGATCTAATTCCGATAAGGTGACAATATCTAGGTTGTTTGGAGACATTTTTATCTGAGGTCTATATATATTATTTTCGATTGCCTACTTCCCATCGCAATTGAATTCCAATCTTCACGTTCTCTTTTCCCAAATGCAAAACTATTCTTGCCTAATTTGTGTGCGAAGATCAAAGATCAATGATCATCTTCATTAAGATCTTGTCAACCCTCCCACTCACACCACCGCCCACCCACTCCCCCATCAATTTTTGCTAATTTGCATTTTGCTCGTGCCACCGAAACAAAAAAAAAATGAAAAACTAAAACAGAACACAAAATGCTTAAGGAAAATGGACAGAGGAATTCTATAAAACATTTTCACTGATTGGCAATTGTTTGTGTGTGCGTGATCTAACCAGCCAAGTGTGTATGTCTGCGCTTGTTAAAAATAAAACCCGCAGAGTTTATAAAAGAACAAAAATAAATTCAAAGGAAAAACCGAAAATAACAAAAACGGCAAACGCGTTGATGAAAAACGAAGGCAACTCAAATGGGATGAAAATGGGCAAATTACACAGAAAACAAAGTATTGATAGTTTTCAAATTTTTTTTTGTAACTATAAAACTATACAAAATATATGAAACTAACAATATGATGTGCAAAATATTATCTTGTTGTAAAAAATCTATGCAACAATGATGAGGATTTCTCTCTGTGCATATTGAGGTTAAAAAAATAGGTGGGCGGTGGGGTGTGGTCGGCAGAAAAAGAAGAAGAACACGTCGAACATGAGGCTGCATATAAAACACTCTTTAACCCTAAAAATAAAGATTTCAAACGAAAACAAAACAAAAGAAATGCGACGATGAACCAACAAAAAAAAAACTTTACAAAAAAAAAACAGAAATTACGACAAAAATAAGAAAGCGAACTAAAGCCAAAATCCGATGCATAAATAAATCCCCGAGACTATAAATTGAATGCAAGCAGCACAGAAATAAGAAGAAGAAGCGGGCCACAAAGAACAAGGGTGTTGGGGGGAGTGGAGGGGTGTGGCAGGGCCAGTGGAACAGAGGGGGGAGTGGAGGGGGTCGAGCAGGTGGGCCCGCTGCACATGCTGGCCATCATGCCCGGCTACAGTGTGAACCAAGTCAGAGAGACAATCGAAACAAATGCCAATAAATTTGGTCCGGTGCAGTGAGCACCCACTAATAGCTATACAGATAAAGTAGTTTTCCCATTTTAAATTAACATAAAAAAAAAAAAGTATTTTTAAAAATATATAATTGATTAGAATTGATTTGTTAAATTTTTTCTGAAGTTGATCACAATAAAAGTAGTTGGAGTTTTAGATTTTATAATTTAACGCTAGTTAGAAAAGGCGCATAATTTTACTATAACCACATTAACATTAACCACATTTATTTAAAAACTTGTCCATTTCAGTAATTTCAAAGGTATTTTAAAAACGCATTGGCTTTTTAATACTTTTTCCAATCAGATGTAAAACCCCCAACAGGTCTATTATAGGGAGTGATATCTATAAATCTTCAATACTTGCATCTTCTCTGACATTTCTCGCTCGCTGTGCGGCTCTCTTGACTCGGCTTCCGTTTATTTTTAGAGAATTTTATTTAAAAAATGCGCAAAAACTCATACATATTTTCGTAGTGAAAACAATAAATATAGAATCATTAAGTTGTACACGCGTTTAAATTTAGACTTCCAACAAGAGGAGCAGCATCGCATCGGCACACACACTACTGAAGAGCATGGCCAGAGCCAGGCGAATAAAGTATAAATAAAGCGGAAAGCGAAAAAGCTCAACAAAAATAAAACAACATAAACAAGGAAAATGTGAAAAGGCCAGCTGGAGGAATTACTGGACAAAAAGCTAACAAGGAAAAGGCCCAGAGATTGTCCTGGAGTCCCTCTTAGCCAAGTCGGAAATAAATCTTTTAAATGGTATGTAGCTAAAAAATATATTAATATCTAACAAATCCTTTTTCAAAGCCTTTAAGAATAATTAATGCTTAAGACATTTTTATTATTTTACAATATAACTGTTTTAACAACATAAATTATGAAACAATAAAATATTTTAAAAACAGCTCTTATTTCACACACTGGAAAAAGAACTTCCTTAAGGAATTTAAAGGTTTTCTTGACTTTTTTTAAAATATTCCTCACTTTTCTAAATACTGGGAACGTTTTGTTTCGAATTCCTTTTTGGTCTTCTATGATTCATTGAAAATACAAGGTTCTAAAAGATAACACCACTATTTTTGTTATAACTGCCCATGGAAACAATAGGTTTACGATTTGCCCCTGGATTTTGTTCAGCTATGATGTTGCCAATGACTTTGTGTTAAAGCATTCATTTCTAAATGCTTTAAATGTTTCAATTAACTTTCAGGTCTTCTATGACAGAGAACACCCTGAATTTTTTAGTTATCAATATCGAGACAAACCCCCTAAACAAGTGGTATTTCATCACGGATCGCTAGTTGATGTTGGGGAACTGGAACTAGGAACTCACCTCCATGATCTGCTGATCGATATCCACCGTAGGATGGGGCTTGAAGTCCAATGTCAGTGTGCCCGGCGTTATGTGCAGCAATCGCTCATCGCTTCCGGCTTCTGATGGCAGATCTGCGAATTGAGAATGTAAACACACAACTGAATAAGCGAAATTGGAACGATTCGGAGAGGGATATAGATTCGTATACGTTTTATATGTATGTACATTTATATGCGCCATATATAGAGACTCTCCTGATCTGGAGGAGGTGTGACTGGCTCTCCGGACCGATTATGTAGATAAGGCCGCGCTTATCGGGCGCTTTTAAAAATAAATCTAAAACGTATTTAGTCGACGCGTTGGACCTCGATGGTTGGTATTTGTGTTTTCGTTTGTAAATGTGTATAATTACACAGGAAAATTTTTTAATGTTTCCTTAGCAAAAAAAAAATTATTTTGCGGAAAGGGTACAGTTAACTTTCTCCAATTTTTTTCAACATTTATTTATTTATTTTTTGGAATTGTTGACTTCCAGTCATAAGTTTCCTAATTGTATTGTAATTGGTATTACATTTTCTTTTACATTATTTTTTCAAAATTTAATTTTAAGAATTATAATTCCTTAGTACTAAAGAGCGATAAGCTACGAATTTTTAATGTTATTGGAAAGAACAAATATAGAGCTTTATTCCGGTTTTTCGAATGCAAAATTATTTTCTGGAAACTTTATTAGAAGATGATTAAGAGGAATGTGGGAAACAATTTGACATCTTGATAAATTTGATTAAGACTATGTACTCGGAAGTTCAAATATTAAGCCAAGAGTATTGTTTTCTCAGTGCATGAGTGTGCGTTGACTATTAATAGTAACCTTGTGTAGTACAAGTTAACAGCGATTACAACGATTTTCTCTCAACTTTTGCTTTAGCCTTTACTTCTTCTTATTTTGTTGCACGTGACTCCCAAGCTATTTTTATTGCTCTCTCTATTTCTCTCCCTCTCGGCATTGCGGCCTCTTTTTCTCTCTCTGTATTTTAGCACCGCTCAACTAATTTGATTTGCTGCCAAAGAAAAATGATGAGGAAAAATTTCGGCAAAACCGAAAATAGATGGGAAAAATCGGTTGGAAAATGTTTCATTGATAAATATTTGCTGCGAGGAGAGTGGGAATATTTGCTCTCTTTTAATTTCCTTTCACTGGACTAATTGCGCGCCAATAAAAATGCAGAGATGACTAACCAAAAAGTCCCATTAGTAATGATGCCCCTCTTCCTCTCCCTCTAACCCTGTCTCTTTCTGTCTGGCAAACGCTGATCTAATCAGCAAAGTCGAGTTTTTTGGTCTAGAAATTGATTCCAATTGAATATTGGGCTATGTGGCGGTTCTAAAAATAGAACAACAAAGAGCAAAGCCCAAAAGCAGCAACAAGACAATAGCACAAACGCATGTGCACACATTTACGCTACAGTTAAGGTCAAAATAAAAGACCCTTCTGCATATTAAATAAGTTTAAAACTTTTTTAAGGCTATTCTAGTTTCTTTAAGGTCAATCGCAAATGCAATACATAAAAATAAATTTCTTAGATGTATACATTACTTTCAACTTAAAACTTTTATGAACTTTCCCAAACACATATTCTATATTAGAAATTGAAATTTTTTTTTCCTAAACACCGTTGAAATGTTTAAATTATTCTGTGTTCTTTATGATTCCTCAGCCTTAACTTTTGATACTATTATTTTGACCGCAACTGTTGAATAGGCCGTGACCTGCTGCGCTGCTTGCTGCGCTGCTTGCCGCTCTGCTTTGCCGTTCTATTTTTAGCCGCGTTTATAAATCGTGCATGGCTTTGGGGAGTATATTTAGAAGTGGCAACACACAGATACAGATGCAACACACAGATACAGATACAACTACTACTACAAAAACAGCAGTGCAAATTGCACAAAAGCTCAGAAAAACAAGTACAAAACGTGAAACGAAATAAAATACTAAGGAAAACAAAAACATCACAAATACATATGTATATAGTTCTGTGCGAACTTAAAAAGTTAAGACAAAATCCAAATTTAAATTAGGTGCAAAATGCAATGTACTGCTAAATTCATAAGTAGTCTTTCCAAAATCTTACATTTTTTTTCTATTAGAACACTCACTTGTTAAGAAATGCTCTGCGATGCGAGTAATAATACAGGGAGACTACAGGTGCAGAGACTGGGAGAGGGATAAAAAGAGAGTGGCTTGCAATCAGAATCAGCTGTTTTATTTATTTTTTTGGAGGCAATGCTGTTTTAAATAAAAGTAAATGCGTAGCAGACTCCCTCTCTTTCTGTCTGTCTCCCTCTAATCCACAACTCCCCCCTCTCTGGGCTTTTTCAACTTCAAGGTCAATTTGTGTGTTGACATAGAAACCAACCAAATGGCACAACAAAAACAATAGCACGTGGATGTGTGTGGCCGCAAAAAAAATATAAAAAAATTTCTTAAAAAAAAAACGAAAAACGGTATAAAATTGTATGATGGGAGCGCTGGGTGTCATTGAAATTGAAACTGAAATTCAATTGGAAATTGATACGACAACAGAGAGTGAGAGAACAGCTTGATATTTGTATATATGTATATATATATATATATATATATACACTCCCCCTCTCTCTCGATCTCTCTCTTTTCTTCCTTCCTCAATAAGTTTGTTTTGAGCGATAGCTAAATTTCCATGTGTTTGTGTGTCTGTATGGGTATTTTGTGGGTAAATTTCCAGCGCGCGCATTCTAAAAATAGAAACAACAACAGCTAAACTTTTGGGCCAGGCCGAAAAAAACGAGCGCCGGCAAAGCGTTTTTTTTTTTGGGATATAGGCGGTTGAAGGCGTGGCATTCGTAAAGTTCTAGGCTATACAACTCAATAGAAAACCCCCAAAAAACACCCCGATTTTGCGGGTTTACCTTGACAAATGTAAAGCCAAAGAGCAGCCATCACAACCATAACTACGACCTACGACTACAGTCATTACTCGCTGAAAAGGAGTTTCAGTTATTCGGTCGGTTATCGTGAAGTTCGATTTAAACTATGATTATATTATTTCAAATATATCCATAACTAACAAAATAATATGAATTTAGATTTTCGAATACTGTTTTTAATTTCCCTAATATTCATAACTTAGTCAAAAAACTCTACGAAGCAAATGAATCAAGAAATGTCAAAAACAACTTATCGTATCTTTGCATTAGTTGCAATTTCCAGGAATGAAGAAATATTTTATTAATTCAGTATGACATCTAGAATGTATTAAAAACAAGAAAAGAAAATAGGTTCGGCTTGAATTGAATTGAAGTTGAATTTTATATACCCTTACATAATGATATATCATATATATTAGCTAACGATTATGGAATTTATTTTTGAACATGACTCATCCAATTTGTGACAAAGTAAGAGATCCCAAAAAGAAAATTTGTTCAGGGAGTACTGTGGGTTGAAGTAAATGAAATGAATAAATAAAGGCAGCGACGCAGCTTTCAATATGATTACCCCACTGTTAAGACAGTGGCGTGGCGAGGGTTTCTAGTGGGGATGTGGGGGGTTTTTATACGGGCGATACATAAGCTCCTAACGATTTTATATAACAGCTCAAATACACAGAGACAAGCGCAAACAGCGAGCCAAGTTTTATTCTTAGAATGCCATTACAATAAATGCTCCAGTGGCACTGGAGAAAACAAATAGAGTGGGTTTTTTTTTGGGGTTTGGGGGTCCGACCTTCTTGCAGGTGCTGCGTGTTTTTCACAATGGAATGGTACAAAAAAGTAACAACAGCGAAAGGAAAAACTTTTCACTTATTGCGTCTTAGACAATCAATTCTGCCCCACTTTGGGGATGATATTCGATGTAAGTGTGGTTTAACTCAAAGCTGGGGAATTAATTTATATAAATAAATATTCCTCAAAAGTTAATTTTCAAAAACCGTACTAAAAAACTTTTAATAAAATAAATTATTCAGAAAAAAACATATACTATTAGCTTGAAAACATAATGAAAGAAAATATATAACAAATTTGTTCCAGTAAATTATTCGCGGAGGTAAACTTGGAGAATCTCAACTGGTTTGCCTTGCTAACAAAATAGCAATTAAAAGTCGGCAACAAGAATCCTTGGCAGCTTTATAAATAGTTTGCAAGTTTGCAACTTTATTTTTAATTCGTTTAGTTTATCGAAGTCAATGGTTCTCAGATTAAAACATTTATAAATTAATTATTACAAAATAGTCAATTAGTAATTTCAGTTGAGGAAGTAATTAAAAAGGAAACATTATGATCAGGGAAAACTTATTTTATGTAAATGAGTGAATAACAATGTGAATAAGTTTCTGCGTATTAGGAAACAATTATTTGAGGTTGAAACAATTCAAAAGTGTTTCAAAAGGATTTGTCGCTTGAAAAATAAGTGGATACAGAAAATAATTGTTGAGGGAAGGAATTATTAATTGTGTTATGGTCGTACAAAAAGCCAACAGCTGGCAAAATTCTGAATTACAAATTTAAGGACATTTAATTACAAAGACCTTGGACAAAGGACACCTCTAATTTCTATAAAACTATAAATTGGCCAATTTGTAAGGGACATAACTACTGGAAAATAAGTGGATAATGATAATAATTATTTGAATAGTTAATTATAAACTTTGTTACCTTCGAACAAGGGGCAACAAGTCCTTGAACGAATATAATTTTAAATCAACCCTTGACATTGCGAATTTGCATGGCCTATAATCCAATCTGAATAAGTGGATTGTATTAGCTATTATCCAACACAAGGCAAACTTTCTGATTATTAATTCAACGAATTTTTCCAACAAGTTCTCCAGTAGAGAGGAAATTAAATTTTCGTGAATTCCTAATGGCCTATCGATGTCCAACAGCTGGACATTAGATGGGGAAAGTTACATTGTCCCACTCCGGAATTGGCCCAAGCAATTAGACGGAGACCATGGGATCATTTTTACATGGCTGTGGAGAAGACGAGAATCCCCGGAATCCCTGGAATCCCCTAAAATCCCCGGACGCGTCGGCGAACTACTGCACGTGGCCAATGGAAACAAAAAAAAAAGGAGGAGGAGGAACCGAAAGACGTGGCACGGGTCGCCGGGTTTCACGGACTTTACGGGTCTCCGGGTCCGGCCGTCAGTCAACAGTCCGCACACACACACAACACACACATACACAACACACATTTACACCACCCATTTGAAAGGCAAGTAAATTTTGCTGTTGCTTTTGTGTCTAAAAATAGACGAAAATCGATAAACGAATGTTTTTCTTTTTGGTTGCAAATAAACAGACAGAGAGCAGAAACGAGCACGAGAATCGTGGAGCGAGAGAGCTGAGCACGAAGCGAAGATTACGGGGCTCCAAGCCATCTCTCCCACACCCATCACCCACTGCCCATTTTCTCGCATCCCCCACCCCAATTCCCATTTCCATTTTCCCGTCCATCCACGTGCTTGGCATTGGCAGTGGTTTCGATGGATGGCCAAAAAGAAAAAACGTCCAAAAACTAGTGCTGTGTAGTTAGCTATTCCCTGATAATATTTTGTAAGGGCACTTTCGGATGAGTTCAAAACTTATCAGCATTCGAGTTTAACAGACATATGTACGTATAACAAAAATTTACTTGTTAAAAGATAACTAACTTATTATAAAGTGGAATTTTAACACAGCGCATTGTTTTGGATATTTTTGTTTTTCAAAACAATTTTTTTTGGTATTAAACAATTGTTTAATTGAAGATGCGAATCATTAAAAGTTCAAAGAGTTAGCGCTTGTAACGTAGTTGGAAATTCAATTGAATTGGGACTTGTTCTTGTCAAACAAATAACAGAAAATGTTAATTGTAAAAGAGTATTAGGAGCAAAACGTTTAAAAATGGTAACAAAATGTTTGATATGGAAATACATAAAAACAAAACTGAATTGTGAATATTGTTTTTAAGCGCAGTTTAGTGCAGTGCGAAAAACCTGTCAGCACTGGTTAAGACTAAGACCAACCACCTCAACCTACCTAGTAAAATATCCCCCCCGGTTTTTGCCGCCCATCTATATCTACATCTACATACATATATCTATTCTGTTTGCCGTGAAAAGAGACGAAAGCGACGTTGACGACCCGACCATGGACAACGTTCTTGTTGTTGTTCTCGGCCTGCCCGGGACAAAAAAGTTAGTAGATCCCACTGTATAGGCCCCCCTCATAGCCACCACCTTTTTAACCACCCGAAAGGAGCAACAAACGCACAGTGGTTAAAGCTGTGCAAATGTTTAACTGATTTGATTGACAGCTGGCAATAAGTTGCTCTAAAGAAATAGAGCAGTACGTAAATACTCCTCACAAATTTGATAAACCATCTGCCACAAAAAAAACAAAAACAATCGAATTTTGGAAATGTTTTACTTAGGAAATAGTTTAAGCTATTGTTCTCGACCCATTTAGAGAACATAAACATTTGCCCACATTTTTACAGACTGAATTGATTAAATAAATAAAATAGTAAGTAGAAAACCAATACTGATTCTTAGATAGCGAAATGTGCCGAAGTTAGTTTAGGTCTTTTAATGACTTTAACATCTTTAGGGCTTTACCATTTATTAGACAGTTATATTTTTGTAGTTAAGTAAACTATAAGCTTACTCCGAAGACGAGAAAACGGGCCTAAGTTTGCTTTATTAAGTTCAACATTAGCCAGCAGGTGTTTTAAAAAATTCTTTGTAAGGTTGCAAAATTGCTGGGATAGTGATCACTGCTGACATGGTTAATTATTAATTTGGTTATTATTTCATAAAGGGAAATACTAACCGTAAAACCATAAAACATTTTTCAACAAATTGAAAGGGTTTTTTTGGCAACGCTAAGATTTATGAGTTCCCCAATTTTCTAAAAGTAGTGATTTTTGTGTGATCAGCTTCGACAACTCGCTTCCTCCTCCTATATGTACATTACACTGCCTTATAATTCCCAACCAGTTTGTGCAGAGCTTTTAATGCCGTTATTTGCCAGCTTGGGACCAATGTGCATCATCCATTGACAGCGCAGTTCTGGTCCGCTTTTGTGTATGTGCTTATTACAGTTATTTTTGGAAGGCAACACACACAAACACACCCATACGGGCTGTGTAAGCTTTTGTTTGAGCATGTCTATATGTGTGGTCTGTGTACATTTTGAGTTATGTATTCCAAATGTTGTTAATGCTGTAGCTATATGCAGGTTACATACGAACAGCCAACAAAGCAGGATATAATATAATAACCCCCCAATACTGCCTAAACTAAAACCCAGTTTATCTATGGGGTTGGGGATTTTGCAGGGACCTTCGTTCCCACTTACCGTGTATTGGTATTCTATCGTCGGGACTAGACATTTTGCATATGGATTTGGGGGAGGGCGGAACCTGCAACAAATCAGAAAATCAAATTAAACAATATGCAAAAAAAATTAAGTTAAACATTTTTACAAAGATTTGTTTTTCTATCATTGGTTTGCTTTATTATTAAGTAAAGAGTCCTCTAACCATTGCGATATCTAGTTCCCCAATATACATAATAATAGATTTAGAATTGACATACTGAATTGATAAATACTTTTAATGTAAATGTGTACAAAAAAGAACTATCAACATATGGAGAAGATTTTTCAATGTACATTTAAAACTAAAAGATTAACTTTATCAGAACGTATAATTCTGATTCATTCCGGGAAGAATCTTTACCCATGGGAAATGCCGTGCTTCCTCAAACAAACACAAATAACAAATTGCACATGTTTATGTGCATCATTTTAATATGTATGATTTCGCCAGACCTCAAAGCAAAAATTTCATTCAACATTAATTCGCAGAAAAAGATAAACAAGGGAAAACAAACTGAAAAACAAGTGCTTGATAAGGCAAGAATTTTTGGAAAATTTTTGTTGTCATTTTCGGAACTCCGATAATGGTATGTAAAAATAAACTCTTGTTTGTTTCTCCATTTTTTTTTTGTTTACACTAAGAGCACTTGATAGGGAAATTTTTACTGGTCGGAAATAACTTAAATATTCTTTAAGGTGAGTCTTTTAGGAGGCGTGGCCGAAAAAAAGAAACGATAACGAGTTGCCCCATTGACCTTCACACACACCACACACATGTGACGCACAAAACAATTTCCGTTCACTAATTACACGAGCAAATAGAACAAAAGAGACCAACAACCAGAAAACCCAAATGGCAGAAATTGCATTGTAAATAAATTACCGTTAAATCGGATACAATTAAGTACAAAACCGATAGACTATATTCATAAATAATTCAAGCAATTAATTTCATAAAGACCCTTGCATTGACGTATAATATTCCACAAAAGTTCTTTAAAAAAAAACCACACAAAACAAAAACAAATATAAAATCAAGATTACACTGGCCAAAAATAACTTTCAATCAAAGACATTATGTTGTGGGAGTTTTTCATGGGTGAATAAAAATTTTGCTTTTTAACATTATCAGTTTAATAGGTGATTTTTTCGGGGATTTGCTGTTTTTAAGACTATAAATAAATTTTTGTTCGAATCATAATATTTATAATTTTGTACTAAGCAAAGTAATAAAGATGTGAAGTTTGTAATACAATCAACTAATTTGAAGAAGTAAGATTTAGGGTTTGCAGAAAATATCGGTCTATTGATATCGTATCAATAAATCAGTTATATTAAGATTATATCAATTATATTAAGACGTATGAAGAAAACCTAGTAATAAAACAATGAGTAATACTAAATAGAAAAACCAGAACAATTAATTGTCGTGTTGAGGATTACTTAGGCATTTCCCTATTCAAAACAATGGATAAAGTTTCCATTACGTCTTTTATGCAATCTATTTAATAAAGAGTACAAATTGGGGGCATTGCCTAGGGGAAGCACAAACGCAAGGTCACACTGGAAACTTAATTAAAATATTGGCTCTAAATATTATAGTATGTGAGACCATATCCAAACATAAGCAATAAATCACCTATTAAGTTAAAACTTAATATACACAAGATAAAAACTTCACATAGCTGTAATTTTTGGATACGAAATAAACAAATTAAGTTAAGGGGCGAAGGATGGCTAAAAGAGTGAGTTGGCGGCCTCGATTTATTGTGGCGAGTCATATTAATTATACTCATCTGTGCGTTGCATTGTAAGCTAGAAACGCATATTTTCAAAGCAACAAACTGCGCTCTAAAATATGTAGTTTAAAGTATAAAAAATAGGGCATGAAAAACACAGAACAAATTCCAAGGTTCTTATAATTTCCAAAAGATGGCCTTTTGTATATGTTTGACCTATTTTCAATTAAGTGCACTCTACAGTGGGACCTTTTAGTGGCGGCAAAAAAATTAATAAATCTTCTTTTTAAATAGTCTTTATATAAAGGGTAACTTATATTTACAAATAATTTTGTCATATCCAAGAAAAAAATTTAATGGTGAGAAGAAAGACACAACTAAAAATTCTCCAATGATTTATTGTTGGGAAATGTGTTAATTAATTTAGTTAAATTTTTTTGAAAGATTATAATATTGTTTTTACAAGAATACATTCAAATGACCACTATAGTTGAATAAATGGATAAAAAGGAGTAAATAGAGGGGGAAGAGGGAAGAGAGATCCCGCAAAAAAAAAGAATGAGAAGTTTGGCTCAAAGCGAACGAAATAACAACAACAAAAGATCAGCGAATTCCATTCTGTTTTTTGTTGTTGTTACTGTTTTATTTTTTCTGATTTCTGGCATCATGTTGATAACCAAGAAGAGAGAAGAAGATGAAAAGGGGAGAGCAAAGCGGAGAAGAGAAAAGAAGAAGCGAGCACAACATAAACCAGTTCAATGCGCTTTGCGGTGGAGCTTTTATTATTTATTTTTGCTTCTTTTCTTTTTTTTTTTTGGTGGCAGCCACATTTACAGCAACTTTACTAAGTGAACAAAATCAAATCATCAAACGCAGAGAGAGAAAGAGAGCAACAACAAGAGAGGGGGAGAGAGCGAGCACTTTATTTAGCACGCACACACTTGTTACATAAATAACGGCGAATCGAGTGAGAAGCAAAACAGACGAAAAAGAAGTCTGGCTGATCTAATAAGAATATGCTGTCTCCCCTTCGGCTGCTGCTGCTAATAAGAATACACGGGGCAAGACAAACAAACAAACATAAATACCTCTTCCAAGTGGTGCAAACTGCTTGCTGCTGCTTTTGTTGTTGTATATTGTATTTTATTGTCGCTTTTCTTTTTCAACTTGTTCCACCAAATGCGAAAAATGATTAACTTTACGAAAATATAAAATAAATAACGCACGCTCTCCCGCTCTCACACTTTGTGTTTGTGTGTGTGTGAATTCACGACTTTTTTAAGTTAATTTTTGTGTTGTTGTGGACGTATATTATTGCGCTCTTTTTTATTCGCCTTTTTGCTTGTTACCTTCTTTTGCTTTTGCTTTTCTCTTTCGTTACTTGTTGTTGTTGTTGTCATTTCACAAGCAGTTTTCGCAGTTTCTTTTTGGTACTAGTACTACGACAACTGCCTCTGCTTTTGCCTCTTCTCCTCATCATCGCTCATTCTCTTTTGCTTGTTGATTCGCCCACAATTTTTACGGTTTTTCTTTCGTTTCTGCACGCGCACGCACTTTCTGTTGTTGTTGTTTTGATTTATTAAAAAAAATTGAATTTTTGTTATGTGTGTCGAAGAAAAACAGAAAAAAAACAAGAAAATATTCTGTTTGAATTTTCGTGGTTTTTTATTTGGGGAAAACGCGCGACGCTTTGACTTTCTGGGTTCGGAGCGACGCAAAAAAATACAAATTTGTTTCGAATTCCACGAGCGAATAGAGCTGGAACAATAACGATGTTCGTTCGATAATCACCGTCCTCCCTGCAACCATCGATTGTTTTCCCACCGATACCCCCAGTCATCAGCTTACTGATATCGATAGTTATCAACGTCGCGCCATTCCAACCAACAAAATCACATCCCTAACAAAGTAACGTAAACAAATGGAAATAGTTTTTAAATATAGCAAGAAAACAACTTTTAGATAAATATTCGTATTCAGGGACCCAAAATACATTGATTCTGAAAATTGGAATAGCTCAGGGCTTTTCAGAAGTTTGTCATTATTTAAAATGTAAAAGGCGTATACATCTAAAGTTTACATTTTGTTAAATATTCGATTCTCATAAGGACTTAAATAAAAATGAGCAATAAATGTTTTTTTGTATTTGCGGTTGCAATGAACCCACATTTAAAATACCTATGAATTTTTAAAATAATATGTTTTTTAATTCATATTGATGCATTGCACTGCAGTTTGTCGTAACAAGAAACTATGAGATCATTATACTTTATTTCTTTTACAGTACAATTGGGATATGACAACATGGGTCGATTTTTCATAACACCGTCCATGTAATCGATAGTGTCATCGATGCCTTGCCAGCTTTAACTGACCTGGCGCACATCTGTTTGTTATTGTTTACAGCCGATTCGGCTTGGGCCTTTTGTTTTTTGGTTGGGGGGAAAAAACGCGCAACGTGGACGTAGAATAGAGAACAGAATAGAGTAGCACAGAGCATAGCTCACACCAAACAACTGCTGGCCCCAAAAACACCTGTGCCCCACCTGCCGCTTTCCACCCACCGTCGCGCCATCAAGTGTTTTCCATTTCAGTTCTCGAGAGGGTTTTTAAGACGACAGCATCTGATTTGGTGATCTGGCAAACTGGCAAATTGAGCGTACATATATAATATACCATACAAATCCAGCGATAGCGATCGATGAGCGAGGCGAAGATGAACGGACGCTCCATACGCATTAACCGGCTTCCGGCCACCATTGTGGCCATCCTGCTGACCATCTTCCTGGTCTACTTCCTCAACTTCCACCAGGAGGAGCGACCCGCCATCTATGGGATGCTGAGAAGCGAGAATCCCAGTCGGGTCAATCTCCGCAAGATGCTGATTGCCGCGATACAGGCCGCCCAGCGGGGCGGAGTGGAGGTCCTGGATGTGGCCAGGAGTCGCCAGCTGAAGGAGCGGAGCAAAGGCAAGACGGACGAGGGTGTCAATGATCCCTTCACGGACGCCGATGGCCGGTCACATTGTGTGATGAAGCAAGGCCTGCAACGCATCTTCCCGCTCGTCCAGATCTTCTCCGAGGAGGATAAGGAGCACTGCAAGCAGGCGCACAGCTACGACCTGGATCCCACAGTCCTCCACGAAACCGCCCAGGTTCCAGATGTGGCCGTGAATGCCGGGGATGTCACCGTTTGGGTGGATCCGCTGGATGCCACGAAGGAGTTTACCGGTGAGAAGGGGCAGCGGTTTTTTTAACCCAATTTGATATTTTACATTAGCTTTAAAATGGGATTTAGATTGAGAAAGGATACTTTACTCGCTTTGGTGGTTGAAAATAGCAATAATTTTCTCATAAAATCAATTCATTTTATTTAAAACTTTTTTTATAGCCTAAATAATGCTCCTTAAAGCAGTCATTAGTGTTGTGGGTCTCCTTATCATTAAAAAGTCCACTTATCTGTTAAGTATGAAAATTATTTTATTAAAATATACGGACATCACCTTTATCTCAACAAAATTACATTTTAAACAAGTTAAAATGATAAGCATGTTAACTAGATATGATAAGGGAATAACTATTTGTTTTCTAAAAAGGAAATTCAAATATATTTAGACAGAAATAGTGGGAAAAGTTATATTACTTATTAGTTAAGCTTGAGTATGGCAATGTGTTCCATAAGTTTGAATAGTTATCAGTTAAATGTACTTAAAACTAATAGCTCATTGAAGTATCTCAAAACACCGCGCTTTCTATTATGTAAATTTGAACAAAACTCACTGGTGGACCTTCTTTATTCCACAGAGGAGCTGTACGAGTACGTGACGACCATGGTGTGCGTGGCGGTGGCCGGAAGACCCATCATCGGGGTGATCCACAGTCCATTCAATGGCCAGACGGCCTGGGCGTGGGTGGGTAACTCGATGTCGGAGTACCTGGCGAATCTGCATCCGGAGCATGCGCCGGACAACCAGGCGCCCATTATCACAGTGTCACGATCCCACACAGCGGGAGCCAAGGATCTGGCCAGGGGCATCTTTGGCGAGGATGTCAGTCTGCTGACGGCGGCGGGAGCCGGCTACAAGGTGCTCCAGGTGGTGGCCAACAATGCCACTGCCTATTTGCACACCTCCAAGATCAAGAAGTGGGACATCTGCGCCGGCGATGCCATTCTGCATGCACTGGGCGGCACAATGACCACGCTGAATGACCAGTTGATCAACTATGGCCCCGAGGAATCGCCAGTGAATACGGACGGTCTACTGGCCACTCTGGAGCGGCACGACGAGTACATGGACAAGTTGTCCAAGTATCGGGCGGCGCACAATGGCAAGCTGGCGTAGGGGTTAGCCAGACCCCTTACCCCCTTCCAGAGGAAATCCCCTGCCTCCCACTGATCGATTGGGCGGCATTCAAAAATAGCTCTAAGTTCTAAAGAAGGAAACCAGTTTTTTCGTAATCTCAATGTATGTTCGTGTGTGTTTTTTTTTGCTGTGCGGCGGGGTCATGAACCCGGACCAAACCAAACCGCCCAGTTGGCTCAAAAAATAAACTTATTTTAATTTGTACGCCCTTTTTGCGGATTTTTAATGGGTTTTCAACATGGTATATAAAAGTATTTAAATTTGACTTGGGGATCGTCTGAAACTATTATATTGATTTTATTTGAATTTAAACAGCTTGAATTATACAATTTCTGACATTTCATTGTTTTATTTACCATTCATCAACTTTACTTACATACAACATTAAATCATTGTCTAAAGAGATTTTAATGATACTGATATTTAAATTAAATGTTGCCGCCTTAAAGTTCGAGGCGAGTAATTAATAAACATTCAAACAATTATATTTCACTGACTATAATAAATCAATTTAAAAAAATAATAAAAAATTTTACGTGTTTAAACATTTTGGGAAGCTGTTTTAATAACAAAGCATACATTTCTTTATGAATTTGTTAAACTAATGAATACATTTATTTAAAAACTCAAGTTTTAAAGTTTCTGATGTGAAATATTATATTTCAATACGGTTAAATTCACTTTAGGTTAATTTATAAAATTAAGAAAATTAATTTTTCGATTGAATAAAAAGAGTTAATAAAATAACTATCGATATATCGACTATCGATAACAGCGGTCTCACGCACTACAATCGTCCACCGCCATTATAACTTAGAACCTTTGAAACGTAGGGCAACACTTTTTTGTATAAACTAAAAAAACCCAGTGTGTGTGTTGTCTATTGTTATTGTTTATTATGCATTTGCTTGGCCCCGAAAATTGTTAATTAAATGTGCGCTACCTGCGCCCGGCATGTAATCAATCGAATCGATTCAAATGGGCGGCCAAACGAACGAGGGGCGTGGAGATCGGCCCCGCCCCCTTCCTCCGCCGCTGCCCCCACTCCCACTGTTGTTGTTGTTCTTGTTGTTACTGACGCTGACGGCGACGTCGACTGCGACTGCGACAGAGGGACAGTCGGTGCAGTCGGAAAATTCGGAATCCCAGCCCCAAAATCCAGAATCAGCAATCTCCGGAACCGGAACAACGTCATGCCCCAGGAAATGCAGCTGCCGGAACATATCGGAAAACATCCATAGCCTGCGGGTTCGCTGCGATGAGCAGCAGATAGCCAACTGGCGGGAACTAGACTTTGGAGAGGATCTACTGTCTTCCATTGTCAGCATGTAAATACATATTTCAGCAGATTCCACTTTCCCATAGCAATAACTACATGAATGTTTTCACCTTTTAGCAATGCCAGTAAGAATTCTATTGCACTGATTACTGCCAACGATTTCGTTAACTTCACGGAACTCAAACGCTTGGATCTGTCATTCAATCTCCTAACCGAACTGGACAAAGAAACCTTCAACAATAGTCTGAGGCGTGTGGAGAAGCTGAAGCTGGCAGGGAATGCCATTAGCCACATTTATGAGGGCACCTTCGATCAAATGCCTAAGCTCAGGCAGCTGTAAGTTTGATATTACAGCTATGTGTAATACTGCAGGGACTATAGAGTTTGCTGCTAAAAAAAATCAGCCGTTTAAATCCCTTTATAGTCATGTCTTTGCAGATGTATGAGACTTTTTTTTGTCAAAAAGCAGTTGTAGCAGAATATACAAAACTTATTGTGCATATATGCAAGCTTTATAAATTATATAATATATTTTAAACGAAATCTTGCAATGTCTTGTAGTACCATGCAGCCATATTCTCTATATTATTCATTCTAAAAATACTTCCTTATTTTATTAGCTACCTACTCGCCTATAATAGGTGTTCACAGCTGTGAGTTGGTATTAAAGGTTTTAAAAAAAGAAAAACACATGCAATACAACAAGATCTTTTCAAGTTAAATGTATAAAAATCGAACTAAAAATAATAAAACTAATTTGTGCCTTCTCCTTCACAGCGATCTGTCTGGAAATCCTTTGGCGTGTGACTGTGGCTTAATATGGTTGATTGCCTGGTCCAGCGCCCAAGATGTACGCCTCCAGCCGCCTCCGAAATGCGATTCCCCCGGCAATTTTCGTGGCATGCCGCTGAAGAAACTGCGCGTGGGAAAGGACTTCCATTGCGAGACGCTGTTGCAACCGTTGCTAGAGCTTATTCCCAGCCAGAATCAGGTGGCTTTCGAAGGAGATGAACTGCAGCTGAAGTGCTACGCCCCACGGGTGGCCATCGGAGTTCCCAGGGAGAGCGAGGATTTGCCCACAAAGGCATACGTGTTCTGGGGCTGGTCGGAGAAGATACGTGCCAAAAACTCCACCGAGGATATTATCTACCAAGACCCCACCAAGGTTTTCGGAGACGTGAACCTGGAGACGCGCCACTCCACGGACTCGGGCATTCTGCAATCGATCCTGCGCATAGCCAGCCTCACCCAGAACCACACAGGCATGTGGGATTGCACGCTGCGCAGCCAACAGGCGAATCTTTCGCAGGCCATCGTACTCCATGTGGTGGCCAAGGGCACGCTCTACTGTGACGCCCGTGTGGTGCACACGAACAAGGGCACCTACCACTGGCCCAGGACGATGCGGGGCGAGACAGTGCTGCAGGAGTGCGTGGAGGAGCCCAGCGATGCCACCCAAGCCCGTCGAGCTTCGCATGAGTGTGGGCCGTCCGGCGAGTGGCTTAATTTGGATACCGAAAGTTGTGTTTATGTCAGTGAAACCACACGCATCTTGGAGCAGTTTGCCAAGGTGAATCTCACCTTGACGAAGGGTCAGAATGCTCTGGAGATTGCACGCCGTTTGCACAACTTTACGCAGGCGCAGACTCAACTCAATCGAATACGAGATCCCATGGACCTGGAGTACATAGCCCGCACATTGGTCAAGTACTTGGATCAACTAGAGCAACCGCAGCAGCAGCAGGAGATCAGTCACCTGTTAATGGACATAGTTTCGCAGCTGCTCAACCTGCCTGCGCACCTCTTTCGAGCCGCACAATCGGAGCAGGGAACTGGACAGCGGCTGCTCCACGTGGTGGAATCCTCGGCCATGCGTTTGGCCCTGGCCAGCACCCAGGCGGAACCGCTGCCGGCGGAGATGATACCCTGGCGGGGATCGCTGGCCCAGCAGCGCAACCTCTTCGTGGAGTTCTTCAACATCAGCTTGGATGCCTTCGTCAGCTTGTCTTGCGTTTGGCTGGAGCAGAGTCCGCGCGGATTCCAGTGCAATAGCGCCAACGATACGATACCCATGTACGAGCATGGCGACATCGATGCCGCCATCCAGCTGCCGTACAGCGTGATCGGGAATAGTTCTGCTAGCTCACCGACAGCCTCGCCGATTCGCAGTCTCCGCTTGATGATCTCGCTGCACAGGAATGGCAAACTGCTGCCCAATCTGAGGGGAAGCTACAATGAATCCTTGTCGTCGGCAATCATAGGTATACTGGCCTACAGCAGCGACGGAGAAGCCGTGCAGTTTAGAGCCGAAAACGAGCTGGATCCGGAGGAGGATGTGTACCAGCAAAGGGTGACGGTGATGCTGAGGGCACACCCGTACCACAATCCACTGAGTGCGCCGCAACCCGCCTGGTGGGATGCGGAGGAGCAGCGGTGGGAGCCGAGCGTTTGCCAGCAGCACTACCAGCATCGCACTCTGGTCATGTTCAGTTGCAGTCGCACAGGATACTACGGCCTGCTCCAGAGGAGTCTGTATCTGAACGATTTCCGAAGCGAAGAATCGGGGGCCAGGTTCCGGCATCCACCAGCTGCGGTCTACGCCGGATGTGGCCTACTCTTCGCCTGCTGCGCCTTCAATGCGGTGACCTTTGCTGTCTTCGGAAGAGCAGTGCGCATCAATCGGGTGCAGCGGCATGCCCTGGTCAACACCTGGCTGGCCCTGGGCGCTCTGGCTCTGGCCTTTTCGCTGGGCATTTACCAAACGTCCAGTCAGCCGCAGTGCCGCCTGCTTGGACTGCTGATGCACTATCTCGGCCTGTGCGTGCTGCTCTGGGTTTGTGTGAGCCTGAGTAGCATGTACAAGCGGCTGACCAAGACGACGAGCTCGGGGCAGGGACAATGCCAGGGCCAGGACGTAGAACCGCAGAGGGAGCGCGAGCGGAAGCCCATACTGGGCATATACCTGGTGGGCTGGGGCATCGCTCTGCTCATCTGCGGCATCAGCAGTGCCGTGAATCTGGCGGAATACGCCACCTACGACTTTTGCTTCCTGCACAGTGCCACCACCTTGAATGCCCTCCTTGTGCCGGCCGTAATCCTTATGATCTTCTGCGGCATTTTGGCCTTGTGCATCTATTACCAACTGAGCCAGCAGGCGGTGAATGTCCTGCAGCTGCAAATGCAACAGCAGCAGCATCGTCAGTACTCGGACAACAATACCCAGGCCACGGAGCACATCGATCTGGATTGGTTGGATGCGAACGGCAGTGCAACCACAGCGGCGATTGGAGGCGGTTCCAACAATCACGGCGGTCGCAAGGAGCAGGATCACATGCAGGAGCAGTACAGTACGCTGAGCAATCCGCTGAGCAGCATTGTCGACGATTTCGAGCGCTCGAATCTTTCCCACTTGCGTGGCCACTTTATTTTCCTGGTCTTGTATGCCGGCGCCTGGCTATCCGCCGCTGCCTACGTGAGTGGCGGCCAGGAGCTCTATGTTATATCCTTTGCCGGCTGCTGCTCGTGTCTGGGCATTTTCCTGCTGATTTTCTACAACCTGAGCCGGAACGATGCCCGTCAGGCGTGGTCGCAAGGCAGAGATGGACGCAGCCGGCCCACGAAACTGGTGACCTACAACAATGGCAGCCAGGCGAGATGCGCACATCCGTCAGGAATAATGCCCGGACCCGGAACGGCCATGATCAGCAACTCTATTGTGGCCTACAAGGCGAATCCCGGACCGGGCAGCTTGTACGAGGCCAACAACTCGGCGGGATCACGTTCGAATAGCCAGTGCTCCAGGAGCATGCGCAGCCAGACGCGGAGTCAAACGAGGAGCCAGCAGGAGCAGCTGCTTCAGGCCAATGGAGCGAGTGGCGTTACGATCATAAACAACACCAGCGGCCAGCAAGGATCGGGAGTCGGAGGCGGAGCAGCTGGCGGAGTATCTGGTGCAGGGGGAGGAGCAGTGCCGCCGCACAGTCTGAATGCCCTGCTCCATGGTTCCAGCCACGACCTCATACCCTCGGCAGAGATCTTCTACAATCCCAACCAGATCAACGTGGCCCGAAAGTTCTTCAAGAAGCAGAAGCGCCTTGCCAAGCGCAACAATTTCGAGCTGCAGCGCCAGACGATGCCGCAGATGCAGCTCCAGATGCAGATGCAGATGCAGCTCCACAGCCAGCACAGTTTGAGCGATGCCAGTTCGGAGCAGCTGTACAGTAGACACCACAATGCGATGACTCTGCTCGCGGGTGGCAGCAAGATCAACAACACCAATCTGCATTACAAGAACCAGGGTTCGCCCATGGCAGGAGCTCCCAAGGAACATGGAATGGGCATGGGTTCTGGAGGGGATTCCATGCAGTTCAAGCGCTTTGTCCCTGCCAGCGCCTCTTCGGCGTCCAAGATCATGCAGGCCAATATCTACACCAATATCCCAGAGACGCTGACTCCCCAGCACGAGGTGATCAAACTGAGAGCCAATGGACGTACAAGGACACCTTCTTTGCTGGACGAAACGCTGCACGAACAGGATGATGACGAAGAGGAGGAGGAGGAACATGCGCAGGCGGCGGCCACGGTCGAGGAACCGGAGCCTGAGCTGGAGGAGGAAGATGCCAGTTCCCTGGACGAACACGCTCCATTGTATGCCAACACCTTGCCACCAGCCAGCGGGATGAGCAGCCTCTTCCGGAACCGAGGATCCTCCCATCAACCCATCAGTTCCACGCCTGTCAAACAGCCCAGCTTGGAGGCCATGAATAGCTTGGGCTTGCCGGAAGTCAGCCTCGAAGAGCCCCTCCTCCAGAAGCACGAGATCTATGTGTCCAATTCGCTGCAGGTCACGACCAGTAATAGCATCCAGTTGGAAGATGACTTTCCCAGTGTCCTAATCCGCTTCAGTCAGCAGCAGCAATCCAAGTCGCTGAATAATATCAGTGAAATGCTGGCCGGCGGAGGCGGCGTTAACTCGTCCGGATTGGATAGCCTAGGCGACCAGGAGGATTCCGGCCAGCTGTCCGCCAACGAGGTCAGCACGCTGGAGGAGCAGCAGTTGCGTCAGGTGTACTCGTGCTCCAGCAGCAATCTCAGCCAGCTAAAGGCGCACCATCCGGCGACATCGGTGGACACGGAGGACGATGGCCGCCTGCTATCCGGCAGTCCGACGAACGAGAGCGATCTGAACTACCAGAACTCGGAGATCAGCATCCGTAGTCATGGACTGTATGCTCCCCAGGCGGACAACGATCTGAATCTGACCTTAACCGATGATTTCCGCTGCTATCAATCCTCGAATGCCAGCGATGCGGATGTGGATGTGCTGAACGAGTTCGACGATGAGTTCGTGGCCGCCACAGGAGGTGAACGGGTGGCTGGAGATCCCGAGCAGGATCACCATCACGATCACGACCAGGACACCTCTATCGATGAGCTGTACGAGGCCATCAAATGCCGCAGTCCGTTGAGGAGCAAACAAGAGACCATCGAGCGTTTCGAAAGAGAAAGGGAGCGAGAACGTGAGAAGGAGATGGAAGCCGCCAAGCCGCTGAGCAATTCCCACAACGAAAATCTCAACGAGACAATAGAGGATGATAGCAGCCAGAGCAGCGTGATCTCGTACATCGATCCCAGGGCCGCCAACGAGCCGCGCCCCTTTCCCAGCTAGCTCAACCCACTCAGACCACCCCTACCCCTAGTTAGATGTATATAGAATATATACAAGATATGTAGCACCCAGAAACCAGAAACCCACCCAGTCCTCCTCGCTTGGCTGGCAATCGGAAGGTTAACGACGTGCCAATGCCAAAGTATTCCTGTACCAAGCTTTGTTGCCCCCCCACTGACACTCACTGATGTATGATTGTTACTATTATATATCAAGAGTGCATATACCCTAAGTTCGCCCACTCAAAATGCCGCTAACTGAACTTGTAATTATAGTAAGTCACCCCCTCCTTCCCACTATTTATTATGACTAGTATTACTCCACTGAACCCACCCAGTTTCATATTCACCGGAGAAAACTTCATCCAACCAGAGTTCACTAGCTGATCACTAGGCTAGATCGTTCTGCATTTCATCAAAATGGCTAGGAACCACAACGCCCACCCCAAATGTCCTACACACATTTAATAAGTTTTAAATTTTGGTAAAGCAAAATGCATTTAAATGTAGGATAAGTTTATATTTAGATATAAATAAATGAAATGTTCACTTAAAACAACTGTTTTTACCTGGTATTTATAATGTTTTTAGATATTTCATCTTCCCAAATTATTATTCACCCAATAACTAAACACTTGGTAGCATTTTAAAGTTTATAAAGAGATTACAAATGTTGCATTTATTTCGAGGACAGACACTGAACACATTCAACAAACTACTTGTAAAGTAGATACAATTTATAATAGCAATTTTATCATAATAATACAATGATATCCGTTCAACATCGTCATGGAGTGTGAGTGGAGGAATGCTGATCATCTCGATGAGGCTGACGCCACTTTCTAACTCTGATTAAATTACACAACCTATAGGGTAACATTGAGTTGGAAAGTAGCATCGCCAGCATTGCCTTGATAATCAGATTGATTAGCGTTAGAGGTTTAATCTTAAGTTGTAACAATAACAAGAGATGTGTATAAACTATAATAAGATAATACGATATTGCTGATGCCTGGGCAGTGCAGGGAATGCAACCTGCTCCTCGGCCTGTTGTGCATGTTTCTCATGGCAATTCTCCTTACTTCGGGCTGGGTGATCCTCTCAGCTCCCACAGATTCACAGGCTGCGTATGGACTTCCAGCGTCGCAGCAACAAACACGACGAGGTCAGTCCACTGGAATATTGGCTAAATTCGCTAATGTTTATGTTGCGTGTTGGAATGTCGATTTTCTCTTTTAAAGTCTGTCCGAAACGCGAAAATAATAGAAAGATCAATTAGCATGCGGTCCAATTAGAACGGGGTGGCGATGATGCTGACCTTGTAGGCTTCTGGAATTTCTATCGGCGATCTGTGTACTATCGTTCCGTTTATGTACAGCATATTGGCCGCACTCTCTTCGGGCAAAGTCAACTTTTGGTAGGTAAAGCTGGCCTCCCGCTCCATCCGTTTAACGATCTCCTGGCAGGTGGGACTACTGCTCACGCACAGCACATCCGGGCCAGCCATGGTCACATAGTACTTCAGCCTCCTAGCACCATTCACCTGGATGGGATGGGTACACCAGATCATTATAATATATGCATATAAGGCTAGCGCAGAAAGGAAAACGTTTCTTTTTATAAATACGGCAACCGGAAACTCGGAAAGGGGCCTACAAGATATTAATATTTGTGTATGTAGATGTTTTAAAAATATACATATAAGGATAATGAAGATGTTAATCGTGTCGTTTAATAATTTTAGTACGACTTAAATGAGATTATTAATAGCGAATGTAATAATCTAAGATCAGTACAATACAAAAATGAGTCTTTATAGAACACTGCAATTTTAAAACAGATAGATTCGAGTAAGGTAAGTGTACCAAGAAATCGTGTAGTCAAATAAATACAGGAAGTTTATAATAATCATCTTTATAGATATTATAATATACCCGAATCGGCGTTACAGGATACTCAGGATACGCCATGGCCACCGCCCGGGCACCCTCCTCATTGGTAAAACCAGAGATTCCAATGAAGAACTCCCGTCCTGAAATGATATTAATGATTATGAAATTAATCAGCCAAAGGGATTTTGATGAAAAAGAAGCCTACCCGTAAAAAGCACATCGCCTCCGTCGAGCAGGGCATGCGGCTCCTCGATCTCGATGACGGGTATGTCCAGTTCCTTTTTGAGGATAATGGCCATGCTCTCGGCCTCGCGTCGCCGCTTGGCATGCTCCGATCTCCCGATCAGGGCCACTCCGTTGCAGATCACGGCGCTGTTCTCCACGAAGACGCCCTCGGGCAGCTGGTCATCCGGCGGCAGCTCGATCACGTCCAGGCCAATGGTCCTCAGGAGGGTGCAGTACTGCTCGTGCTGCTGCTTGGCCAGCTGCACGTCGAACTCCCCGTTCTCCAGCAGGGCGTCCGAGATTCTACGGCGGATTTAAAGTGGATTTAACAATGGTTCAATTAATTGGGGTTGAGGAGGGGATATATTAAACATAGTGGGTGCTACATATATGGTATTATATATATGGTATGTATGTACCTACTCTTTTTTAATCCTATTTATAGAATACAATTTTGAGAATCATTGCTGGGTCGTTAAACCCTCTGCTTGTATGATATATGTTTATCTGCTTTTCCACTAATTTAATTTGGTTTGCTCTTAATTTCGGAATCATTTCATATTAAATATGAAATTGGGGTTTGATAAATTCGAATGCTATGATATAAATTAGCAGATATTTTAGCAATTCGGTTTACATAAATAAATATTTAAATGCAGTTTTTATTTTGATAAATTCGAATTTTGTCGCCTGGGTGGTTGGGAGGTGCTGCCCCACCCACGGGCATGTGTACCCACATTTGTTCAAATGGCTAGGTGACCTAGTTCCCTGCCATTGGGGCACTCCCTCATCCGGATGCGCCAATTCCCGATTTCCGCAGGATCTGGACTCCACTCACCTGGCCACAATCGCGTGCGTGTATTTGGGCGACATGGTCGGCGGTTTGGCCACTGGGTGCTCTTCCTCGGCGGCGGAATGCAGATGCGGATGCAAAGATGCGGATTCGGATTGGATTCAGTTAGGGAAGTGTGACCTCCTCGCGAACGAAAAAAAAACTTTTACAAGACTGGACTGGTCACTCTCAAAGTCACTAAAATATTATTTCATTTTTATTTACTATTGGACTTAAATGTTTTATTAATCGGAAGTGGTTTTGGTAATAAAATAATTCGGTTTATTTGCATTCGCCAATTATGTTTTTATTTCAAGTAGTTCAAAGTACATTTAAATCTAGATTATGAATGTAAAAAATCCACAAAATTTATCAACCGATTTAACATATTAATAGATCTTGATTAGTTTAAATAAATTTGTAGGACCTTTTTTTGTTATTAAATTTAATAAAGACAATAGCTGTTTGCTAAATGAATCAATAAACTAATATATTTAAAATTTTCATTTCGAATTTTAACAAGATATAGCGGATTTTGTATATGAGCCATACGTTTGTGTGTCAAATCGTATGGTTTGTATATGTTATAGATGGTTTGGTTTGTATATGTTATAGATTATTTGTTAGCTTTATCTTATGTTTCAATGCGATTGTACTTATTATGTTAAATTAGTCCAATAAAGTGCATTCATACATTGGTAAAAATTGGAGAAATTGGAGAAAGTAATAGACTTTCATTTTCAAAATGCGTTAGTTAACAAATAAAATACCTAGGTAAATACGAGAAGTTTTCTTTATTTCAAATCGAAAAAAAGTCTCGAAAATTGTGAAAAATGAAACTCACTGTGAACGGTCACGGCCTAATATGTGACCTTAAAGGTAGCCCGCTCTAGCGTTATCGATAACGCAGCGATAACGACAGCTAACGCATACACATCGCCAATTTAGGCATTTTCTCGCACGTAAAGTTGCAAATAGTGTGTGCATTTTTCGCACTTTCCCGCGCGCACATACCTCCGGCAGCCGTGAAATTGATGCCCCCAGTTCCGGAAGATTAGAAGGCATGGACGAAGGTAAGTGGATGGGACTGGATCAATCCGCGCTAGCGTTTTTATTGATAGCGGCGTCTCGCGCAGATTATTCGGCGTCATCTTCGGCCGGCGGCGGCGGTGGCAAGAAGGCCGGCGTGGGCAAGCAGCACAACACGCTGCCCTTCTGGGGCAACGAGAACTCGATGAACCTGAATCCGCTGATCCTGGCCAACATCCAGAGCTCCAGTTACTTCAAAGGTGCGTACTGCCTGTGTTTTCCAGCGCCCCTCGCTTAACCCGCCTTTTTCTCACTGCAGTCCACTTGTTTAAGCTGAAAACCTACCACGAAGTGGTCGATGAGATCTACTACCAGGTGAAGCACATGGAGCCCTGGGAGCGCGGATCCCGCAAAACGTCCGGCCAAACGGGCATGTGCGGCGGTGTGAGTGGTTTATGAAATGTAGCGCTAATCGTTGGCGATGCTTAGAGTTATCCGCCGTGCTTTTGTACTTATCTATGTCCCCTAATCTTTTCAGGTGCGCGGCGTTGGCGCCGGCGGCATCGTGTCCACGGCGTACTGCCTACTCTACAAGTTATACACGCTGCGACTGACCCGGAAGCAGATCAACGGACTGCTCAACCATACAGACTCGGCCTACATCCGCGCACTAGGTAGGTGTTGGTAAGTCGCATGAGTTCAGCCGTCACATATGCCGTCGCTTGCTCCTGCTCTGCTCCCTCAGCACACCACACAACATCACCCCAATGAAAACAACCAGGGTGGGTCGATTTGGACGGTTGCAAACTATAATAGAAAGCCAGCCGAAAGCGTGGTGGAGGTATTCTATGGATTGAACAACAAGCCTGTTTTTAATTCCAATTTCAAGTTGTGCCTTCTCCATTTGCAAAGCGAAAGACGAGAAGAGGACATAGCTTCTCATTACATCTGCCTGCGAAGGTAAACCTTATCCTACTTGTAAAGTGAGAATACTTATGTATATTGTTTTAAATTATTTGATTACCTTCATTCCATGTTTATGCTGAGGTTTCCCAAGCATTTCATAAAGCATGCATAGAGCAATACAAATCACTTTCTTAATCCCAGCCTTTTCAGAATGTATCAAAATTATAATTAGGTAACACTTCCATATTCCTATTTTACCGTTTAAAAAATACGTTCTTTGGGAAACGTATACCCTATTACAAATTTTAAACTGTTTTCCTTCATTGCATGTTTATGCTGAGTAATACAGAGTTCATAAAATTCGAATATATTGTTTAATTTGGCTTCAGAAAATAAAAAATGTCTTGCTTTTTTTTTTACACCTAATAAGCATATATTTTTTTAACTTAAAATTAAGTAATTCCTGGGTCTCCTGAATTCTCCGTCAAACAAATCGAACCACCCTGCCATGAAACACCTCCTCCTATGGCCAACCAAACTGATTGGATTCTTTGACACGGCTCTAATATCAAATGTCTCCGCTTTATTCCTTGCCCCCAGGTTTCATGTACTTGCGATACACGCAGCCGCCGAGTGACCTATACGACTGGTATGAGGACTATCTGCAGGACGAGGAGGAGATCGACGTGAAGGCGGGCGGCGGCCAGGTGAGTCAACTGTATGAGCCACCAATCACACGTACCCCAGCACTCCTGTTGAGCGAATTAGCCACTAACTGAGCAATTTTCAGGTACTAAGCATCGGACAGATGGTCTATCAGTTTATGACCAAGCTGGACTGGTTCTCCACGCTCTTCCCGCGCATCCCCGTGCCCATTCAGAAACAGATCGAGAAGAAGATTGAGCAGTACTGCAGGGAGCAGGGTCTGACCGTTAACCAGCTGAGCACGGGCCGTTCGGCAGCGGGTCAGGGCGCTGGCGGAGGTCAAGGAGCCGCTGGCCAGGATACGGACTACCAGGAGTATCAGGAAGGAGGCGCTGGCATAGATCGTGGAGGCAGCGGCGGCGGAGGCGCTCGTGGCGGCGGACATGCAATGGCGGGATCTGGTTCCCGACCCAACGCCTATCCACCACCGATTAACTACCGTAACGATCATGACGATCGTGACTATTATGCCCCCTCCTCGGGCTCGTCCCACGCCCGTGGACGTGGTGGCTACGAGGACTACCCACCGGCGCCGCTGGCGCCACAGATGCCCTACGGTTCGGGCGGTGAGCGCGAAAGGGAAAGAGATCGAGTGCGGGATAAGGAGAAGGATTACGATCGGCACCGCAGCAAGCACAAGAGAAAGCACAAGCACAGACAAAATTCGCGTAGCCGGAGCAGAAGTCGCAGCAAGAGTCGCCACCGCTCTGAGCGGCATGAGCGCAAGCGCGACGGCGGTGGAGGGGGCTATGAGCGGAGCAGCAAGAGCCGGCACAACGAACACTATGAAGAGCGGGAGCGACGTCACCGGTGAAGGCCGATCCGAATCCCACCCACCAGACAAACCTACTCCTGCTTCAGTTGTTTTGCTACTAACTAACTTTGTTTCCACTATAACATATACATTTTTAATTGTGAAACATTTTCACTTCTTTGGAAGCCGCAAAAGACATATGCGCTTCTTACTCAGGTTAAACACTCCCCGAAAACCTTAAAACCCCACAACTAACTCTAAAAACTAGACACAATCACACACTCAGACACAGCAGCAAGGCTATATTTTGTAATTTGTGACAACACTTACGCTGATAAAATAATTTCCAAGTTGTGTTTATGCAAATAAAGTCAAAACTAATTTGTTTAAAATGGTTTTTTTGTTTGATTTATTTGAATCCTTTTTAAGAAAACGTAGCAACTAAAATTTGCTCTCGTTGTTTAAGAAGTTCAAGGGAGTTGCGGTTCAGTTAATTCAAATAAATGTCATGAACGAAATAGGCACTTCTGACAAATGCTTTTCCTACATTGTTCATAATACATTTAAAGATGAATAATTCGTAAGACAAAAATAGGCTAAATTAAAGTTTACAGTTCAAAACCCACTTTTATTGTCAAATTTAAAAAAAAAAAACCCTTAAGAAAAATGTGAAATGTGAAAAATTGGATTTTAAACCATTATTCGCTCAAAAATATCAGTATTTTTACGATAGCAATGCAAATAATGGTCCCATAATGGAATGGGACGTTAAACGGGTAACAAAATTTCCAACCGACTAGCATTCACAGATTTTTTTCTACAATTTTTCAAAAAATCGTGACAAATCATGAAAAATGTGAAATGTTAAAAATACGATTTTCCATGACTTATTGATAAAAAATATCAGTAGTTTTACAATAAATAATGCTCCCATAATGCCATACCACGTTGAACTCGTAAAAAAAATTCAATTGGCATTCGAAGATTTGTTTGTAAAATGTTAAAACGTCAACAATGTGATTATTAATAAAATTAAATGGGTGCTAGTAAGATTTTTTTATAGATGGAATTTTTGAGTTAGAATATACTTTTTTTCTTTTTATCAGTGTTTATTTTGTGCTTGGCCCGATATTGAGGTTGTGCTTAGAATTACATTCAATACATTCGTCAGTGCTGCCAAAATTATAAGCACTTATAAAGGAAAATCAAGAAATTACATAAAGGATACTGATATTTAAGCTATTTTTCTCGTTTTGGCCAAAGGAAATTTTCAACAGCAGGGAAAAGGTCCATATTTTTTAAGATTAAAGGATTTTATGCCTCTGCTCGGGCGCCATATTGAATATAGGACCCTGGGCTTGACTCACGAAAACATACATCAGGATGTTAAAGAAATAGGAGGAATGTACTTTTTTATATTTTATATCTTTGGATTACTAGCATCAGCAAAAAAGTATTTACTAATGGCGGATCCTAGAGAGATGAACAGGTTCCTGCTCGGGCGCCACTTGAAAGTAAGTAAAAGGAAATATATAAACTTCATAAGTGAAGTGAACTTACGTTCATGTATATGTTTTATTATTTGGTAACTACTATCCTGCTCTAAAGAAGGTGATTACGGTAGCTCATTTGTCGGGGGTTTGGCAAGCTTCGGAGCGAACGTTAAATTATAATTGCCAGTGCTGCGCAGATTGTTGGCAGCTCGGATCGGTCAGGTGCGACAGCTGAGACAGGTGAGGCGGCCAAGCCTCCTGGCCCCGGAGTCGCCGAATTTCGAATTTCAGTTAGTGTGCAACGCCTGCGCCGGATTGTCGCCTCTCGCGCCGACCGTTAGAAAAAAGCGCCGGGCGAACGGACAGTCGAAAAGCGGCAAAAGCGAATCAGCAATGTAATTAGCATGTGCCAGCACCACTAAAGCCACCAAATCCGGACCATAATCCAATTCAAGCCCCTGCCAGCACACAGACACGAACAGGCACAATACGATATACGATATCATATCAATGTCAGGCCTAAAGAAAAATCCAAAAACATCTAAGCCGGAGTGAATGAAATGGCAATAGAGCGAACAACAGTAAACGGCACACAATTCACGCGTGTGCGAATGCGCGCGTCAAATGGCCCGTTTTGACCATTTTGGGAAAACGTAGTAGTGTGTGTATGTGTGTACCCGATTGTGTGTGTGCTTATGGCCATAAAACATGGATAGCGCCCAAAAGCTAATGTGCAAAGTTTATGGCTGGGCCAGCACCTTTTCTCTGCTCTCTGTTCTTCTCTCTTTTTCTCTCGGCCTATAAGCTCGGTATGAGGCAGTGCTGTCGGGTTTTGGGCGGAAAATATGTGCTTTCAGCGGGAATCAAAGCTATACAAAGGCAGAATTTGTTTTTTTGATACTACAACTAATATTGTAAATGTTGTTTAGATTGCCAATAGATCGTATTAAAGATTTAAATTTTTGTTATGATTTTGCAGACTTTAAATAGATATGTACATACATACTAGTAAAGTTTTCCATTCTAAAAACAAATCATACATTTTCGAATTTTAAATGTTTTCGATTAGATTAGGCAATCCTAAAAAGATATTGCCCATTTTAAAAGATTTCGCGGCTTTTGAGGTGCCCTAGACTGTCGCAGACATTTAACATAGAATATTATTGATTTTTCCCCTTATTATCTTATATTAATATAAGATAATATATACAAGCTCATTAAAGATTCATATCCTAACAACTCAGCTTGCATTTTAAATATAATAATAAATGACACTTGGCGTACGTGTCGTATGAGTAATTTTTCAATAAGCTCTATACCATTAAAGACGATATTTTTCTGCTTTAAATCATTTTATTGCGCAACCGTTTAAGATAGTGACAGTTCGATTTTCTCATATTATAGGTATTTTTCTTAGAAAAAATATATTACTCATACGTAGTGTGGGTTTTTCTTAAGTTTTGCGTCACGTGGCGTATGATTAATTTTAACAGAAAATCAATAATAAATCAAGCCTTCATTACTTACAAAAATTTTAAATCATGATTTATATCAGTTAGGTTTTTAAACTATTCCTTACGGATAACCTTACTCAAAGTACACAAGAGTACGAGTACATTTCAAACTACCAATTATATTATTGATGATGCTATTTATGAACTGATAATGTTTAATTCCTTAATTAATTATTTTCGATAGTCTGCTAAAGGAAAAGTATTAAAATAAAATAAAGATTATTGTTAAAAAGAGTATGTAGATGTGATGGATATAAGATAAACATATATGGAGGAGATGGTATATAAAAGCATCTTATAGAATCTATCTTATTACACAAAGTAAATTTATCTGGAAAAAAGCTGATGTGGTAGCTTTGGTCTTTGAGAGCGTCTTGCGAGCTTTTCAAGCTTCGGAACTACGATTTTTGTCAGTGGGGCAAAAGCGTTGAGCGTTACGAGAATACGAGAATGCAACTGGTCATTATCCTTCACTATTTTTATTTGCACCTAACTTTTTGTTTGTTTTCTGTTTATTTTTTGCTACTCTACTCGCGCCTCTCGTCAAATGCATTGACGTAATTGCCCGAGCACAAAACTTAGCCGTATATCGATCTCAATCGCAGGTGTGTAAACCTAAAGTGGTTTTGATTTCACAACCGCAGAAGAGCTGGGGGGTGTTTTACTTTAAGCTGTTACCACGTCACTCCGCCGGTGCCTATCAGCGTCAGCAACTAGCGTCCGTGCGTCTTGTCAGTTAACAAAAAAAAAATAATATAATTTTATATGCATGTATATGAAAAAGTCGGAGAAACAACACAGCGCACACAGTGCCAGAACAAAAACGACAGAAAATCACATAAAACAATAAAAGGAAAAAAATTGCATTTTTAATTGCCCCTTGTTATTTATACCGCATCAGGGAGGGGGGAGCTTCGTTGGGGGCGCGGTAAGGAGTTGAATAATCACCGCGCCCTTGTCTACTTGGTAATCATCATTCCCCCCTCTCTGGCTGCCATCTCGCTGTCTCTGTCTGAGCTGTTGCGTCTGCGTTGTTCGTCGCCCACTGACGTCATAGCCGCTGGCGTTTTGGACAAAGTGCGGTGCCGCACCGTGGGCCACCCATCCACCTACATCATCATCATTATAAACATTTAATGGCCATCGTATCATCATCATCACCATGGGTGGGAATTTCGCAAGCAGTGAATCACGTGCTATCATAGAGATTCCGGGCATAACAAAAACCTGGCAATAACTTTAGACAACGAACATGTCAATGGGAAATTGGGTTTTATTTTTTTGTGGGTTGTTGTTTTTGTTATACCTTACCCAAACTCCTCTCAAAAAAACTGTTGCCTAAGAACCATTTTTAAGGTGACTTACTATTTTATCGACTACTTATAGAATGTACTTATATATACAGTATTTATTGAAACTCATAAAAATTTTGCATTTTGCAACGGAATTTCTGCAACTACAATCAGTTTTGACGTAGGTCGTTGGTTTGTGGTTAAGCTATACTGACATATTTCGTAAGTCATGTGCGCAAGCAGTTTCATTATAGTGGACTGTTCCGGGTTTGGTTTTTGAGGAATTTTATCGCTACCATTTTGAGAATGTTTTTCTTTATTAATAATACAACAATGAAAAGGGTCTTATTATTATCTTTTATTTAAGGCTACAAATGTTAGTATTTTTAATAAAACAAGCTGGACACTTATTTATAAACAAATATGTTAACATACATACAGTGTAGTATCTAGAAGAACTTATTTAATAAGTTTATAATAAGAAGACTAACTTTTGGTCTCGTACATGAGTAGGTTATTTATGAAAATGTCAAAAATGTATTATTCCTTAACTTAATCTGTTTGTCTGGCAATAATAATTTTTGGTTTAATTGTTTTGTGGGAATTTTTTACTAGTCATTCCAGGCGATAAATCACCGATTTGTCCCATTGTGCGTCAGTGTCTATGTGTGTGTGATTATGTGCTGGTGGTGGTGCTGCTGCTTTATTGCATTGGGTCGCATCGTCTGTCAGTCTGTCACTGTGTGTGCTGGTGTGCGTGCGTGCGTCTGCCGAGTGTGCGAGTGTGTGTGCGAGTGTGCTCTGTGCTCAAATGCAATTTACAATTACGCGCGCCAATTGGAGCAGTTACCGGTGTATGCGTGTGTACGTGCGGGATCATTGCACATTGCGTCAACGTTTCAAGATCACAATTACAATTACCCCTCACCCCTTCCCCCGCAAACCTCTTTGAATTTCGAGAACAGTGGCAAAGCGACGGAACGACAAAAAATAAATAAATACAATTAAACAAAAAACTATCAACAATAATAAGCCCGCCCGCAACAGCTGCTTTTTCTCCCCTCTCCACCCACACACCACACTACTCCTCCTCCACTTCTCTGCTCTTCTCCTCTCAATTCTCCACGATTCTTCTCCCCGCCCCTTTGGAAAACGGGCAGAGAGGCAGAGCTGCAGAGCCGCAGAAAGCGATTTCAGTTCAGCGACGGCAGCGCACAGGTGCCATTCGGAAAGTGCGGACGTAGAATGTTTGCCGGGGATTTCACAGTCCACAGTCATTTTCACCTTTAAAATTTCGGTGGAATTTACCTTAGCAGCGGTGTTAACAACGAATCACGGGATCTCGGCCTCACGTCGTTTTCCATTACCTCTTCACTTTTTAACTAAACTCTAACTCTTTACTTGCACTCTTTCCTATACTTATTTTTCGTAAACTCTCTCTCCCCTAAACTCAATCTTCATATAAAAACTCTTCCCCACAATAAAACTATTCCCCGAAAAAGGAATAGTTCCTCATTGGAAATTAAATTTTCACCATCTTTTAGGGACTTCTTCTAAAGCACTATATTTTCCCCTACGACTATTCAGTAAGCACTTTATTTCACCACCCTCTCCTTATCATCATCTTTATCTCTAACTCCCCCCAATTTTCCCTCTGACTTTAACTCTCCTCTTAGTTCACCATTTTCGTTTTCTACTTTAAGTCTCCACTTTATTTTCCCTTATCCCATTTATTTATTTTTACCAGCTCTTCATTTTACTTTTCCTTTCTTTTACATGTTCTTTTTATCAACTTCTTATTTCACTTGTTCTATTTTAAACGCCCTTCTAAACACTCTTTTTTTTAAACTCTTTCCTAAACACTGTGTCGTTTGTACTGTTCTCATACCTTGTCACTAGTTTCAGCTACATCCTTCCCTGCCAACCTCCTTTCCACTAATACCCACCTGTTACCCTTTCTGAATACCTTCCAATCCCCTTTCCCCGATCACCCCATTATCCATGTGAGATGAGTGCGTGCGACGGTTCGGGAACGGTTTCGCGAACGTCTGACGCCCCCGCTTTCCAATTCGATGTCATGCCAAAGATAACGACGCCGCCGTCGACGGTGACGCCTACGCCGGCAGCGACGCTGGCAGAGACGTCGAAAGCGACAACGACAACGGTTAAAATTGAAAATAAATGGCCGGCGGCAGAGGCAACGGCGTTCAGTTATCAGCGAACAGCGGAGCAGATTGGAGCTAAAGCTAAAACACCACCCACCCAAAAGAAAAGTGAGCAGAATAGAACCGGAATAAACGAGATCAGCGGCGGTGGTAATCCATGTGAAAAGCTCTCCAACAAGTTGGCCCTTCGCAAGGCTCAATTGAAAGCGGCCTTTTTCGGCACCGGAAATACTACTTGCCAACGCACTACCAGAGGCACCACAAACGGCACCACTTACCGCACTGCTTACCCCACCAGCAAGACGGAAGCAGGCAAGCCGGTGCAACAGCTGATCAACCAGTTCCAGGCCATGATTGTCCAGCAGCAGCAGCAACAGATGACCGAGGGGGAGCATAAAGCCCTGCCCGGAGCCACTGCCTCCAATTCGGATGAGGGATGTAATGTCACCGGCGGCGGACTGAGTCCCTATAGCAGTGATAACGAGGACAATGGCCTATCCCCGCGCCACCAGAAGCCCAAGGTCACACGCTGTGCCAGCAGTGATTCTGCCCTGGGTCTGGAGGTGGACGATGGCTGCGGCATGGATGTGGTGATGGCGCCACCCCAACGCCGGATGACGCTCACGGTGACGGATTTGCCCCTGCGGCCGGCACTTCTGCCCCTGGCCGAACCCACTGCCCTGCCGGATTCACCCCTGACATCGCCCACCGGCGGAGCCAACTCCAATAGCGTGGGTGTGCCCACCAAGGTTCTGCTCGAGGAGCGAGTGGTGGTGGCCGCACCGGGATCGCGACGCGAATCCACACACAGCTCCTACAGCGAACTGGGGGGCAGTGGACTGCCCCTGGGCGTGCGCTATGTGCGCACACCCTCAGTTGTGGTCAGCGACTACTCCGACGACATAACCGCATGCGGGATTAGCATGGAGGAGATGGAGTACTTTCGCCTGCAGCGGGCGCGTTGCCAGCGTCGCTGTTCCCTGGAAGCGGGACATGGTCATAGCGGACACGGAGGCCACGGTGGACATGCGGGAACGGCAGGAATGGCACCGGGATGCGCCAAGGACGAAGGCCAGTCGGATGTCAGTGCGGCCAGTAGTTGCAGTAACCTATACTATTGTGGCTCCACCATTTCCGCCCTGGACGGAGGCGAGTGCATTGTGAATGGCATCCGAGTGGCGTTGGCCAGGAAGAGCAGCACGCAGAGCAGCAGCCTCAGCGGCGAGGAGGAGGAGGATGAGGAGGAGGAAGAGGAGGAGGAGGAGCACGAGCAGGAGGACAATCTCGAGGATCGCGACGAGGAGGACTTCGAGCGGGGGGATCGCGAACGGGAGCGCCAGATCAGCGAGCTCCTGGCGGCCACGCAGCTGGGCGATCGTCGCTCCAAGAAGGTAGGCGCCCGCAATGACGTCACAAACCAGGGAAATCTCAAACTAGACTAAATTACTTTGGGTGGCGAAAAAGGACAATGTCTAGTAAATTTAATATTAACCATTTTTTTTGTTTCTGCGAGCATAAAAGAGCAGTGAATGAGGGCAGGTCTGAATGGCAGCAAAAGAGATAAGCAGCTTGGTGCATATACACAGGGAGAAACGGGTGCTAAAAAAAAGAGGATCAATAATAAATTCCAAATCAATTAGTGAAAACACAAATCTTAAAGCTTAGATCCTTTTATGTTGTTTTAGAGCAGTATTATATCTTAAAAGAAGAACATATTTTAGTTTACTAACTTGCAAGACCATTATAATTAAAGTACCAAAAGAAAAAGACTATATTAATAAGACTTATACAATATATTATATATAAAACATAAAGGAAATCTTTTGTATTAATGAATTCAAAAAAGGGATTACGACAACGAAACTCAGAACAATTAATTTCAAGAGTTTCATCTTGTTCTAAAGATAGCCTTGAGATCCCCTGATCTTACTTTGAGATTTACAATTACAGAACGATAAGTTTCACCATCAGCTGACGTTTTTTCCCACCGTGTATATGCAGGTATTTTTGAAAGTGTTTGTGTGCGTTTGCTTAAAAGGCTGTTAATTAATTTGATTTTTATCTTATCACAAAAATGAGGTTCTGTTGCTCCGCTTTCCGTTTGCTATTATTATTATTATTATTCCCTTTTTTTGTGGCTTTCGTGTGAATGAGAACGATATGTCTGATGTTGAAAATTAAATAAAAAATATTATCAAAATACGAAAAACTCGGTTCGACTCGGTTCGTTTATTCCTTTTTTTTATCTAGAACTGGAACAACGGCAACACAACAACAGCAACAGCGACGACAAAAAGCTTATCTTAGTTAACTGTATATTGTATTATAGATAAATATTATGTACATATATAAACCAGCACATATTTACATTTATATAATGGTTATCCCATTCTTGTTGTTGTCAACAGACGGCAGAAAGTTTGTAAAGCAAATAAAAGTATTAGAAACCGAATTTTCGGCGTCATGATAACAATAATAAAGCAATCCACCTGGATATGTCGCCGTCTATCTGTATATGTGAATGTGTATGAAAGAGATATATATACGTCTGATTGTGTGTGTGTTTGGTTAATAATGCTACGCGCTTATCAAGAGGGTTTATCTCCCTGGCATTTATATAGTATACACATATGCCCTCGCCGCCGACGAGCCACAAAAGCAATAATCGGAGGGATCCCAGAAATGGTCTGAAAATGCTCTTCTTCAACCCACGAGGGTGAAGTGTGCTTAATACTATATACCATATGGTATATACATGGTATATCTGTGATGATCCCATCCGTCGGACTAAGTCAATTGTATAACGCTCTGCCTTACGGCTTTATTATCGGGGGATGAGCGATATCGCGCATACGTCACCGTTCCCATTAAGACCCGCATATATGTCTATATGACACACGAGCCCTCGAGCCGGAGGGGATTACTCCATAAGTCATGGGGATCTTACTTACCAGTACCACTTTGGTTGATAAAACAGTCTCAGATGGAGAGACTCTTGCAAAATATTATCATTTTGGGTGTCAGCAATATTTGTATAGATATATTTTTGTTAAATTCTCAACACTACCTGAGAATTAAATTCAGAATTATATATGTCCGTACAAAGTTTTCATTATGAAAGGTCATTTAATTTGTAGCACTCTTTTGCATACACTTTATATTCAACCTCCACGTCTCTGTAGGATTAACTTCAATTTTATTAGCATGTCATTACAAGCTCCAACCCATTTGAATACGATTCTTATTCAACTTCCGTCTCTGGGCTTATTTGTTATGAGCATTGCTTCAGATTTGCTTCTAAATATGCTCTATAAACCAAACGCATCTCGCAAAGTGTACAAAGTTGCCCTAACAGATTTGCTTAAAATTTATATGTAAGGAAAATAATCAATATCTTGATTTTCCCATGATTACATATTTTGTTGTTTCTGTTTGTGTTTTGATAAAGCAACACTAATCTACTTGTGTCGCAAACTAAAATCCAATTACAGTAGGTTGCCATTTGTCAACTGACTTTCCTTCTATAACTCGAGTCGGTTTTTCCTCATAACGACATCAATTTTCATTCATTTTTTGAGTCGTAGAAGTACCGTCATTATCATGGGCCACAGCCACATGATGCTGGGCGTTTGTTAATTTCACCTGATATCACCGGTGCTTGACATTCTTGGGACCCCCATTTCCTGGTATCCTACTCACCCGGTCGCCTGTCACCGCACCTTATCGCAGTTGTCATTATAGTTTTGGACCCCGAACGGGGAGGGGGGGTGGAAGACCTCGAGGGACGATCTTGTTTAGTTATTCTTCGCATTCCATTTTAGGAGTGGAATGGGATGGGTTTTTTTTCCTCTGTTTGTGATGGGAACTGGGGTCTGGGGACTGAGGACTGAGGACTGAAGGCCCGAGGCTGTCTTCGTATTGTTTAGCTATTGTGGGCTCCGGACACTGCGGCGTGGGCTTCACAGAAATGCCTCTTGCTTACTTAAAGATAAAGCCCATGTGTGGGTGCCCCAAAGTCACCGACAATCGCCATTTGGTCCGCTGACGTCGCAGTGACGTCACTGGGGTGGCTTTGTTTGTCCCCCACTCCGATCTGCTCCTCTCCTGATCCGAGTCGTGATCATTAATAATGATATCAGCTCTGAAGTGCAAAGTCAGCGACAATCCGCCAACAGACTCTTCATGTGCGGGAATAAATATCATCTTTATGAACCTCAAAATATTGATACAAATTATCCCATAATAAACAGGAAATATGACGCAGATATAGGATATATACAAGAATTCAAATTACTATTGTGCCACATTATTTATTTGCCTTTCAATACAAACTTATCAAGACGAACCAAATCTATAAAGCTGCCTCAAGGGTGGAACATCTTCTGTACACCTAGAAAAATATTCATTGAAAGTAACGTTTAGTAATTGACTAAATATAACAATTGAGATAAAATGGAATGTTTTATTTATGGTCTTTATTTAATTTTCATTTGATATCTATCACAATATTTGTATAGAAAGTAATGCCTTTTTTGTTATTATTATATTAGTTTATTATGTTAAAGCTGTGAAATTCACGTTAGCTGATGTTAAATAATATTGTTATTATTCAGATAAAAAAGTTTCCACATCTATATTTGATGAGCTCATTTATTGCATTTGATAAGAATGCAATTTTATAATTTTCAAGATTATTTCATTTATATATAACACCTCAAATAAGATAGTGTCTATATGAAAAATGGCACTAACAATTTTTATATAGATAGATAGTAATCCTAAAAAAATTAATTCAAATCTATTTTAAAAAAATATTTGGGATCATTTTATTTAAAAAACCAAAATATGTGTAAACTAGAATATTAGTTTTGGATAATCAACTATTTAAATAAATACGTGTGTTTTCATTTAACGCTTCTGTTATAAGCAGGCAAAAGCGGTTTTGTTTGGTTCCATATTGGTTTAGTTCAGTTAAGAACTGGTTTTTAACCCTTGGTTCGTGTTCCTGTGTAAAGTGTAAAGTCTATTATAAAAGTAAAATTTTCGAAATATCATAAAAATGGTTAGTCACATTCGAATTGTTATCACCGTTTTAGAGGGCAGTGTAGCCGATCTTTGGCTGACGTTCAACGGCATTTACCATTATGATTGGATCGTGTGGTGTGTTTTTTTTTTTTAATAGCCTTTATGGTCTCTGTGGGTCGTGCACATCCGTCACAGTCCGATCAGCCCGTCCCAGTCCCAGTCTAAGTCCCAGTCCCAGTCCCAGTCCCATTTTCAGACCCATTCCCAGTGTCATATCTAATCAACACATCGGGGTATAAAGTGGGTATCGGGGGGAAATTCGTCAGAGGAATTGGAATTGGAATGGGAATGGGAATTATGACGCCCACTAATTGTGTGAGAAATCGATTTAGCGGCGAGATCTGCCCCCTTACAACCACCCCCCTCCCCCAGCCTTGTAAGTCGGATCTGGGAGAACTTTTGTGGTACAATCCGTTGACCTTCGCGCAAGCGACAACTTCCGTTGACGTCAGCAGCTGTCGCCCATCAGCGATCGCGGCAAAGATCGTCGCAAGTAAATTATATTGCCGCAATACTCAAACAGCACCTCCAGGGCACCCCCCCCCCCCCCCACCATTGTGCCACCATGCCCTTTTCCGCCCCCCGGAAGCCGCAAAGAATTCTCGTAGGAATAAAATAACATCTTCGGATACCCTTTTGGAAACTAAACGAAACTCGGGGCTTTATAGCACTTGTATAGTTTTGTATAGTGCATCGAATTACTATCGAAAAATTGGTAACTAAAGTCAATAAAAAAAACAGGGTTTTTTAGAACTTTACACTATTATTAATAAACACAAAATTAGGTTATCATAGAATCTGACGAAATTCAAGAGGTTATCGAACTTTGAGGTGCATTATCTTTAGACAAATTTGTCATAAATTCATAAATGAGTCATAATTTATTGGTTTATTTTTTATATATGGCATTGTTGCTTTTTATTGTTTAAAAGAATTAGTCATTGTTATATAACATGAAATGTTTTCGGTTAAGGTGTTGGCTATCGAAATTATCGTCAATGAAAGTCTCACTTTAATGAACTTCTTAAAATTAAATAAATTTTTAGCATAGAATTTTATTTGTTATTGAAATAATCAGTTATAAATGTCTCCCGAAAATCAGGGTTCTGGTTTTCTAGTACATATGTCAGAATTTATCGGTTCTTGTGTATAAGAGTACCGGCTATCGAAATAATCGGTAATTAAAGTCTATTATGACACTGATTGATCGATTAATATAAAAAAGGTGCAAAATTTGGGTGGCTCCAAATATAGAAAATAAAATACGTATTATCTTGTCAAAAGTCATAATCATATAGATATGTTTAGTTTCTTTACCTATTTTTAAAAGTGAGCTGTCAATTACTTTTCTATTAAGTGTATTTCAATAAAATAGTTTTTCATTAAGAATACCAAGATGCGGTGTTGCAGCTGGGATCGCAGGTTCCAGGCCCAATCCGAGGTCCAGTCCCAAATCCCAGATCGGAGACCCTTTGGAGTCTGGCTTCGATTCTCGGGTGTGCGCAATTTGCGTCATTTGCTCTTGTCGAAGTTGTTTGTTTGTTATTTTCAGTTTTTGTTTTGTTTTTCTGCTGGTTCTCTGATTCCACGGCTGGTTTTGTTTGTTTCGCGTTTGTAATTTCCACTGAATTGAATCCGAGTCGTAGATCTTGTGGGACCAGCAATCTACACAGTAAAAAATGCATAGAAAGGTTAACAAAAGACTAATTTTTGGAAAGATCAAAGAATCAAAAGAAAATGGCATTAAAAGATATTGCCTTAATATTTTTGTTACCTTAAGTATTGATTTTATGCGCTTAAATATTATGGGAGGCTTTAAAGATATCGAATAAATTGTAAAGCATACTTTTGAGCACCTAAATTAGTCGCTTAAAATCTGGAAAATATTTTCCTTTGGCAAAAAAAAAAGACAAAAATATTTCAGAATATTTGGTTAAAACTTATATAGTTTTTCGCAGTGCAATGGAGCTTGCGTGCCAGCATATTTGTCATTCCTGTAAGTGCAGGCAGTTCCCCTGCCCCTTCTTAACCCCTTGCTACCACCTGCCTTCCTATTTTCAGAGCCCCCCCCCCCCATTTTTTTCAGACCCCTTAAAGGTTATGTAGTTGTGTCGCATGTCCCCAAGCGATGGTACCCGAAACACACGCGCCACCAGCCACATGCAACATGCAACATGTGGGATGGGTTTTGATTTACACTCGTCTGCTGGGTTTCCGTTTACAGCTCTTCTTAGTTCTAAAACTGATTTGGTTCGGCCTTAACCAGTATTTCCTGGATTTTTTAACAGCCGTAATCGCCAAAACAAACCAAAAATGTTTGCTTTATTCGATTCCAGTTAATTGCAGCTGCAGTAAATTACCGGCGGGCAGACTACTGATACTTGGAAAATGAAATTATACAAAATCAGATATAGTTAACAAAACATTTCCCCAGCCAGTTGCTACCTATTTACTCCCACATCAAAATAAAGGTATACAACTTCGTTTTACCTAGAAATATCAAGTGCCTTTTGAAAAACAAGTATACAAATAGTCAAGTGCAAACATCACTAATTAATTTTCAATATAAAATAAATAAGCTCAATCGGCACATGTTCAGATAAAGTATAATAAAATATCACCAAAAATAGATATTCCGAACTTTTCCATGCCATTTCAGCAAATTGCCATGGCAATAAAGAAATTAGCAAATATCTGAAGGTCTACTCACAATTCGTTACCGAATCTGCTAGTACAGTAAGACCTCCGAAGAGGCGCTCCCTAAATAATGCTGGCATGTTGTGGCAATTGCTGATAACGCGAAACAAGAGCACTTGTACAAGGCAATAGATATTGGCTTCTAATATTAGATGGCCACAGTGCAGATAACCGAAGAACAGATAAAGAAATTGGATAGGTCTCTTTGATCGCAGGAAGGGGTTGTTGAGGTGGCAAATTCGATTATGGCTACACTGAGAGATCAACCCTGTAAAGCAAATAAAATCATATTGAAACATTAAGTAATTAATCCTTCATTGAAAAATAAAAAAAAGGAAACCAACTATTTTCCAAAATCAAAAGAATACTATTCACTTAATAATAAACAAATTTTCAGTATTTCTAGTTTATGACAAGTACTTTGTATGTTTGGCATAAAGTCGTGTTTTCGACAAAATTTCAAATCCAAACCGACTTGACCTTTAATTTGCCAAATCGCTGACTAAAAAAAGCAATTAATCCTCTATTTAAAAACAAGTTATTTATATAATATAATTTTATAATTATATGAATTTGCATTTAATTTATTGGCATTGTTTGATACTTAACAAGGCCCATTTTTACTTACTTCTAACACTTTTTTTCAAATACGAATTTAAATTAAATTTTAATTATCATTTGCCTAAAATGTATCAGTCTTAAAACGCCCTCAAAACAAAATAATTGTTAAGTTGGTAAAAATGAAAAGTGTTTAGTTTTTACCTTATATTATATTTGTTTTTTGATTGATTGTGTTGGTTTTCTGTGATTAACAACTTTAAAAATCAACAAAAATAAGCAAAGTATGCATTCAGTAAAGTATACTTCATATTTTATTTTCTGTTTTTCCGCCTGTGTCTGAGATAATAGAACACTTAATTTTGCAACCAACTCGTGATACAGACCCATTCCTATTCGAAATCCCAGCCTCATTCCGTATGTATCTTTGTATCTTTGCGGCTTTTTCGCTCCACTCGAGACTCCACTCCATATGACAGGCTATGACTGGGATTTGGATTGGGATTGAAATTGGAATTGGAATTGGGTACTTCGTCTCCATAGCCACATCCACATCCAGCTGCCTGCTTATCGGTTCAAGCCATCAGTGCGACTCCATAAAACACTTAGTATACCTCGATTGGGGGCGTTGCTGGCAGGGGCGGGGGGCGTCAAGTGGTCAATTAATAGCACACAAATATTGTGACAGCTGCGCTCGTCATAAAGCCAAGTTCCGCGAGGTCTCCAAGGTTCCAGGGAGGGAGGGGGTGTGTCTATATCCCAGGGCGGCGAAGATGGAGCGCTACCGATTAGAGACGCCGGCAATTTGCATTATGCAAATCAAATGCCAGCGGCAATTTGCCGCCGCAATTAGTCGCCTTGTCAGAGGATCGGCGACAAGGAGTCCGAGTTGGGTTTTTCAACTAAAGACTCTGAGTTGGGCCCTACACTCAGGAAAAAATACTATATATATGTCAAATAATTTTAAAATAGAATTTTTGTGAGTAACCTTCTGAATATACAATTGATTATTGATTGGTTATATCAATTATGATATGATATTAATAATTACATATTTTACATTTAATATATGGTAGATTTTTCTTAATTTTTATGATGTCCACTATTTAAAATTTTTTATACCTTTTGGCATTTTGAAGTTTAAGTGCCAATATTTTAGGTCTTAAAGCAACTGTCGAAAATGTGTGCCCTTTAGATTTACTATGCCTTTGACTGAGGTTTAATGAGGAGAAATATAGGATAAATATTTATAAAATATATTATATTACAAATATTTCTTTATTATTATTACAAATTTCTTTGTAGTCTATGATAAACTTTCATAAAGATATTGAGCTGGTCTTCAAGTTGCAATTGTAACCCTTAAAGTCATTGACCACTATATTTTTTTGCAGTGTATGAAAGGAACTGGCACCGGGAATCAGTAAAGGGTTTTCGGACCCTTGGGCCGCTTGACATTTGTCGCTGGGGTTTTGCATGTTTCAATCAGCGTCATTATTCCATCATGTTGTCGCTATGTCGCCGCCTGATTTATGTGGCGATTACGTCTGGGGATTTGGAGTGGCCAGGATTAAGGATAGTTCTCAATTGGGTTCGGTTCGGTGCGGTGCGGTAACGTTCCCCCACAGCTCCACCATCCCTCCCCGTCTCCCCCCGCCTTGTTATACGATCGTTTCAACGCCGATCACTTCGGTTTTCAACTTCGTTTGCGGCAGCAATCGGTTGTTAGTTGGGGAGCTTTGCTTGTTGCCGCTGTAACGGCGATGCCTCAGTTGCCCGAGTGCCGTTCCAAAGTCAACAAGCGGCCGATCGCCGCTCCGATTCGTTCCGATACGACACCATATATACTCTGATACCAACAAAAATACAAAAAAAAAAAAAAAAAGAAGGCATTAACCAAACCTCGTGTTCGGTTTTTATTTATTTTGTGTTACTTTTTTTTTTTTCCCCGCGGAGTTGAAGTCGAGGATTCCCAGCAGTGTGAGCAGTGAGTGGGTTTTTGAGTGTGCAGCAGGTTTATCCATCTGCCAGAAATACTACAGATATATATTTTATAAACTGACCCTAGGGGCCTGACATGCAACTACCATAAACAGCAGTTGCAGTTGCAGTTGCAGTGGCAGTGGCAGTTGCCTCATGGCTTTTATGGTCGCCGTACAGTGGCCACTGGACGGCGGACATACAGTGGAGCCTGTGAGGCGCCGACAAAGGCATTAATCAGAAGTCGATAAACTTTGACATGCAAGCGGCAGCCAAATGAAGCGATCTTCATAAATCAAAGTGCTCCGAGGATGGAAAAAATATGTGTAGGAAAATCTTGGGAGGGAGGCAGGGGGGGTGTCTACTAACTGGGCACTCATTTGATTTATGGCCACTGCGGCGGACCGCCAACAAGTTAATTGAAAACGAGGCGTGACAGTGAAATTTGCCACCGCACGCCAACGGCGGAATATAAATATATATATGCATATATATAACGATATATATATATATATATAGTGGCCAAAGATGTCCCGCCGATCTCAACTGGATCAGCCAGTAAATCGGTGGAGAGGAGCCCGCAGTCTGAGGCACTTTTCCAAATGTGCCACTAAACTGACAGATTTGGCCATAATAAAAAATTTAAAAGCCAAATACAAACCGAGTGTGTGGCTTGTGGTGTGTGGAGTGTGGAGTCTGGAAAATAAGTTGCCAACTTTAATTTATTGTGACATAACGGTATAATCTGACATAAATTATTGATAAGACGAGCGCCCATAAAAGTACAAGACAGTTGGCTTAAGCAATACAACACAAACATGGTGGGGGAAAACTGACGAGGGGGGGAGTGGGGGTGTTGGCTTTTGGCTGGAAAAGCTGGAAAAACTAAAGCGAAGCCAACGCGATTGGGTGGCGGGAAAATGGCGAGGAAATGGCGAAGGGGGCCACAACAAACAAGACGAACAGGGTTTGCTCTATTGCGTTCGGTATCGGTATCGTTAGATATCTGAACCGATTGCAGTTATTAATCTAATCATTTTCCTTTCGTTTTATTATTGTTACATTTATTTATTTAACAATCTTTTTATCTGTTGCTTAATTAAAAAGTGAATTGTAGTGTTATTAACTTACTACACACAAGCTTATTGAAAAAAGTTTGGGACGGATAATATGATATTTCTTAATATAAGATTTTGCATATTTTTTGATCTTCCTGATCTTTTCCAATCTCGTTCTGACATAAAAAATATTCAATTTAAATTAACAAAATTTAGAACTAATTATTTCGAAATATTATTATTATTTATTATTTTTTTATTATATTAGTTATTTTGTGTTGCATAAGAAATGCTCCTGAGTTAAGTAAGACTCAATTTTAAGTTAGTGAATATTTCCTAATATTTTCGAGGTCACATCTTCTCAGAACTCGAACTTTTGGAGAGTGTTGTATAATTCTTACTTAGTAATGACAAAATATAATATAATAATAACTTATTTATTCATACATTCATTCAGAGATAACGGGATAGAGAATATGAGACATGCTCGCGAATAAATAGTAAAAATCAAGTCCATGTCGATAAACATTAAATACATTAATGAGCTAGTTTTAATTTGGAAACGGCACGTTTTTAAAGGCTATAAACTTAGGTGAATTGGATAAGGCCAAACTAAGTCAGGGAATGTTTCTTACCAATCTCGAGGTCACCTTTTCGCCTGGTCAATTATGCATTCGCCCAATTTATTTAGTAGATGGGTAGTGGATGATCCCCCTGCCTGGCTATTAAATTGTAGTACCCATTTTGGATTTATGGTCAGGGTATAACAACGGCCAAAGCGAGCCTACAACAAATACCAGAGCCGCTTATAAATCATTTGGCTAACAACAACTGGTCGGAACTGCAATTGGAGTTGCTGCAGTTGGATCTGGAGTCGGAGTTGCTCGGTTCGCTGCAAAAGTATCTTTTGGATCTATTATTTAACTTTTATGTGCGCATAAATGCGGCGATATGATGCCGATGACGACTGGAAAACTGGCTAAGGAGTCCGAGCCAGTTTTTCCCCCACGGCAGGTTTCAATTTTCCGTTTTTAAAGGAAAAATAAAAATCTCGACCGTGTCTGCTGCACTTTCATGTTAATTAACAAGAAACTTTTATCAGCTCTCCGATTAAGCGAATGCCACTTCTAACGCCCCAACCCCAGATCTCTTTTCCTTTTGCGAGTCTTTATCCATTTTGGATATGGATATGGTATATCGACCCCCCCTCCCCACACACTTTATCCACTGATCCATTCAGATAAGCGCCGACACAGAACAAATTGTGGTCCATAAATTTTTAAATTGCGAATGTCCAAAGAAGCCACGCAGAGATAAGATTGTCTGGGGTATGGAGATCAATATTCCACATTGATACTGGTCATGTCAATCGAAAAAGATTTCGTTGATTAATCTAATTTGCCGAATTTATAAGATATCTAATGCAAATATTGGTACTGAAATAGATTGCAGTGATTAATTTAAATTGGAAAAAGGCTCAAAAGAGTTAAAGCAAACAAACTAGAGGAAATAATTTAATTGGACGATTCGTTGGGCAATATTCATCTAATAAATTATAATTATAATTAATTACCCCCTGCAAGGGTATAAAATAAAAATGGATAAACAAAAACTTACAGGGAACTCCCCCTTCCTCAAAACCGAATAGATTTAAACGATTAATTCAATTGGCTCTCCCAACCTTAATGTCATTCAATATTGATACAAGTCTAGTCAGCTTAAATAGATGAGAGTCATTAATTTAAATTGTGAAAACTATTGGAGGTTGTAAATATAAATGTATGGGCGTCTATGGATTATTTTTAATGGTTCAATCAATTAAATTAATCTCTGGCGGTCCATAAATTATAGCTTGTCCAAAGAAGTCATGAAGAGATAAGATTGTGTTGAGGACTTTGGCTGGCGGAGTTAATATATTCAATATTGATATGGAACATGTCAACCAAAAAAGTTGGAATTGATTTATACTTTTGGGCTTCAACATAAATGGAGTGGATTTTCAGCTATGAATGATAAAGGGAAATAAATCATTGCTGGCTCAATCTAATGAACTTTAATAAATGAATGCCAAAGCTGGCTTTATAAAAATTGAATATTATATAATAATAACCAAATCTAAACCCTTTTTCTCTTTATCCTTGCAGGTATGTTTCAACTCTCGCTTAGCTAAGATACATTGTCGGCATCTCGATCGAAAATCATAACGTGTTGCAAGAGAGCAAACGAAAGACTTAGGCAAGGAACTTGTCGCCAGCGGAGGTGGACGGAGGACCAGGAGGAGCGGCAGAGGGTGCGGGGGGAGGAGCAGGAGCTGGAGCAGGTGGAGGGGCCGGAGTGGGTGGCAATCGCCTGGCGGACATGGCTCTCTTCCCCTCCTCTTCGCGGCCGCGGACGCTCATGGAGCAGCTGCTGGCCCGCAAGATCGAGGCGGCCGCCGCTGCTGGCGGTGCTCCCTCCGGCGCCACCGCCCCCGCATCTCCGCCCGCTTCCACCGGCTCGGCCACGCCCTCGCCCACGTCCCCCAACCCGCCGACGGTCGTTGGGGGAGGTGGCGTTGGCCTGCCCCTCCCCCTCCCCCTGGCCATGGGCCTGGGATTGGGCCTGGGCATGGGCGTGGTCAGCCGCCTGCGACGCACTGACTCCCTGGACTCCACCAGCAGCCTGGGCTCGCTGGCCTTCGGGGAGGACGTCTGCCGCTGCGACGACTGCCTCCTGGGCATCGTCGATCTCTACGTGATCAGTGCCGCCGAGGCGGCCAAGAAGAAGGTAAGCCATGTAAGGATCATCATTAGGATGAGATGATATTCACAGGGGTAATTAAGACCCAGTTTTAAAACAAAGTACCACCCAACTAAAAAAATATAAAGTAGGAAGATAATACTTTTCTAAGAAAAATTCATTGATAAACCCTTTAGCTGAAAAAGGAATGTTCCTTGTGTTGTCACAGGAATATATGTATATATACCCAGAAATATAAATAATATTAAATAATAAATAATTGTTAAAATTTGTTACTTAATTGTTAGTTAAGTAAGTTAAGTGTAAAATAATAATTACTATATTTTTAATTACAAAACACATTTATAAACCATTATTACTAAGTAGTTAAGACAAGTTCTAATTTTGTGAAATGTCATTTTGGAAAAAGCCCAACTCATTAATCATCGTTAGGTATTGCTCCCAAAGTCGTAACTAAAAGGTTCTCTTAACGATTCCAAGAAAAGTAGAAAAATCACTAAGCATGATTAATTAATTAATTAGATAGTTAGCAAGGGGGTAAACAAATTGGGGGAGTTTCAGTGCAGTTTCCAGAAGCGTACGGAGTAAAAAAATAAATTAAATGTAAATTAAAACTTAATGATCCCTCGATCGTTTTTAAGCTTTTAATCTACCTTATTGAAAAGCTCCACCTGTGGAGCTTGTCTTCGCTATAACGAAGCTATTTGCTGGGTACTGGGATTCAATTGCTGGTGGTGGAATTTACTGGTAAAAAAAAGCTATTTAAAATTTGTAAGTAATATTACAATTTTGAATTATTATCAGTATCAGTATCCTTACGAACCCACGGACCAAAGCCTTTTCCTTAAAAATAAATAGCCAGATAAGTTGCTTAAACAATACTGTTTTTCGAAAGGCATATTAGCATTGGGCATATTTGAAGTAAATTAATACTTTTTTGATCTTTTAAAATATTAAATATAATGAGGATACTAAAGTGAAACTTCGCTTGCTTATATAAATAGGAAATTTATTTATATTTCGTGTTATATATATTGATGAGGAAAATTAAGAAATTTTTGCTTAACCAATTACTGTTTGTTTTGTAGCCTTAAATTAGCCAGAACACCAGCACTAACTTGGACTTGTGGACCGGTCCCATTGACGTCACTAGCATCTGAGATAGCGAATGAGAGCGAGGGAGACAAAGAGAAACCGCTCATGCGTAAAGCGTGGATCGTGTGAAAATGAGATCGTTCAACTGATAAGGGAAATGAGAGAGGAGGCGGGGAAGTGGGCGGAGTGGGCGGAGGCCTTGAGATTTCGGAAGAGAGCGATCTCACCAGAGATCTTCCTTCCAGGAAGTTTAGCAAATAAAATGATTACTCCCAAGAAGATCGCATCCCTACTGGTTATGCAATTTGATAAATAATTTTTAATGGCCCTTAACTTTCTCCTGGAGAAAGTGATTTGTGACTCATATTTAATAAGGATCTTGTTGGCGATCTTAAGAAAGTATTTTTCACATTTTGGTGGATTTTTCTTAGTGACTCTTCATTTTGCAAATATCTCTTTCTCTCTTGTGAATTTTGTTTATTTACATTGAAGCTCATGTTCGCTGATTTACAAAGCCAGCTTCCCATGTTCCCATAAACAAACAATGATATGCACTTATTTGTATAACAATGCCCAGACATTATAGGGTAAACACAATATTAGGCTGTGTTTATATTTTTTGTAAGAAAAATAATACACAAATTGTACGAGTTAAATAAATTTCACTGCAATTTCACATTATTCCCTGAATTTCGAAACCTGCTGGGATAAATTTGCCAATAACACCTAGTGTTGTTCAAATTAAAGATGACCACATTATACCGATAAATTTCAAATTGTTTCTCCATGTGGCTATCATTTAACATTCTCAGAATGTTTATTACTCGTACTTACATTTAATATTATATGTATTTATTTCCCTTTGAAATAAAGTTTCAATAAAAATAACTAACAAAATAAATATTCAAAATTAAATATGACATCATTGAACAGATAAGGTTCTAAAGTTTCTCTGTGTGTAGTGTAGTGATCCCTAAGATCTTAATCATACAGCACTAATAGAATGTGTTTATTTTTCTGTGTAACATTAAGGAGATTTAACCATATCGTAACGGCATTTTCCGCTGTTGCATAGGATCTTACTATCATTGACGTCACGATTTCGATCATTTAACTACGTCATCGCGGGTGAGTCTAGGCCAACTAATGAGCTTTGTGCCCCGGGTTGGGACCCTCTCTCATCCAGGTGATAATTCTGTGTCTGGATGCACCCAGAAACATTTCCAACTACCTCAATTTCTGTCGTTTTAAAATGTCGTTTTAAAATTCAAAGAAATATGAATATACTATACAATTTCAAAAAGTTTTAGTTTTATAACGTTTACCAATGGGCCATGTCTTAAGTACTTACTTTTTGTATATATAAAGAGATTTTTTTGTTGACTTTAAATTACACTTTGAATTACCATTTTTGTGATAAAGCATTTTAAAGTGAGCACATTTTGCTATTTAAACATCACCATTCTAATTTAAATGTAATAATATACTAAAAAGTTAATTGGTCACGGATGGGATGCGAACTCGGTCTTTTGTTGCCAAAAGCTTTGAAATGCCACTCTATTATTTATCCATTAAAATTATATGGAACATGTATGTATTTATTTGAAATAGTCATATTTTGTGTTTAGTTCTTAGTTTTTTTAATGTACCACCCCCAAATACGCCTGCTCTGCGTTATCAATTTGGGCTCTCAGATTTTTATTGAATTTCGATGGGATTTTGGTAGGACACATGTGTTGCTGCTGTATTGTTGCTGTTGCTGCTGTTTTGTTGCTGTATTGTTGCTGTCCCTGCTGTGTTATTGTTGCTGTGTTGTTGCTCCCGTATTGTTGCTGTGGTGTTGCTGCTGCTGTGTTGTTGCTGCTGTGCTGTTGCTGCTGTGCTGCTGTGCTGCTGTTGCTGCTGTGTTGTTGCTGCTGTGCTGTTGCTGCTGTGCTGTCGCTGCTGTTGCTGCTGCTGTGTTGTTGCTGCTGCTGCTGTGTTGTTGCTGCTGCTGCTGCTGTGCTGTTGCTGCTGCTGCTGCTGTGCTGTTGCTGCTGTTGCTGTGCTGCTGTTGCTGCTGTGTTGTTGCTGCTGCTGCTGTGTTGTTGCTGCTGCTCATCGCCGGCGGAGCTCTCAGCGAGTTCGGTTCGGTTTGGCTCGTTTGGGTTCCGCTTTTCAGAGCAGAGTCGACCAGTTGAGCTTTTGCTGCGATCGCGTGCGGCTGGCTCGGGGTCTCGTCGCTGGGTTTTGTCATTGCTATTGCCTTTGGTAGAGTACTGTTGCGTTGCCCGTAGCGCCGACTTTCCGCGTGTGCTTCCACATATCTCTCGCCGCGTCCATATGTATTTGAATATATCTATATATGTTTGTGTGTTATTCACCGCGGCTCTGAACGCCCCTCTCTCTGTGTGTGTCAAGCCAATGCCAGAGACCGCGTCAAACGGCCCACCAAAAAACAAAAAAAAAAAAATAAATAATAATAATAACAAACAGCAACAACCCAGCAGCAATATTATTCCGAAAATATTATAATTTTTGGCCAGTTTTTTTTTATACGTTCATTTTGATTGGTTTTTGTGATATTTAAATTTTTAATTCCAAAAAAGTTTAGGAAGAAAGCTGAAAAAATTCCACTAAAATTATAATTGTTCTTAATTAACAGTTAATTGCTAAAGAGTGTGTGTATGTAACAAAATATTTTGTATAGAAAAAAACCTATAAGAACAATTGTTTTAAATAAAATGTATTTTGCTACAGAAAATGTGTCTATATAATACATATACATAGTATACAAAATCTAAAGGAAGATAACACAAACGATTGCACAAAATAATAATCATTTTTAATTGAATGTTAACTGCTATATTGCGTGTGTATTTTATTTTTTTTGTTGTTAAAAAATATTATAGAATCATTTTTAATTATATTTTTTTTGTGATATGTTATAGATATCAAAGGCAAGTTCCTACAAAAGTTACAAATAAAAGTTAACTGCTACAAAGTAATTTTTTCAAACTTAAGCTTCTTATCAAAAATCTAAAAAAGTTACCTACAAAAATGTAATATAAAAACTATAACAAGTTTTACATAAATTTAAAAACCAAATTAAATTAAAACAAGAGAGAACATAATAGGCGGCCCCCCCAACAAAAAACCCCCCTTAATTAAGGAAAGGGAGGGGGGGGGGGAGGAAAAAAAAAAAAAAAAAAAAAAAAAATTAAAAAAAAATTAAAAAAAAAAAAAAAATATAAAAAAAATTAAAAAATAAAAAAAAAAAAAAAAAAAAAAAAAATTTTTAATAAAAAAAAAAAATTAAAAAAAAAAAAAAAAAAAATATGGGGGGGAAAGGGGGGGAAAAAAAATTAAAAAAAAAAAAAAACCCCAAAAAAAAAAAAAAAAAAAAAAAAAAAAAAAAAAAATCAAAATTTTTTATTTTTTAAAAATCAAAAAAAAAAAAAAAAAAAAAAAAAAAAAAAAAAAAAAAAAAAAAAAAAAAAAAAAAAAAAAAAAAAAAAAGAAAAAAATAAAAAAAAAAAAAAAAAAAAAAAAAAAAAAAAAATATATATATATAATAAAATTTTTTTATATTTTTTAATATTTTTTTAATAAAAAAAAAAAAATTTTTAACTAGTAGATGTTGAAGACTACGTTTGAGAAGTTAAAAAAATATATAATATTCATGTTATATAAAGAGCAAACAAGAGAAATAACGTTTTCTGGCCCTACCATTTTTTAATCAAACTAAATTATTTGTATTAGATTTTTTTTTACTGTGTGTTTTTTTGTAAGTTAAATACAAATTTCGAAAGAATCAAGTGGCATGTTGGGGAATCTGCAATGTGTTGCTGCTGTTGATGTTGCTGCTGTTTCGTGTTGCTGCTGTCATTGTAAAGTGTGTTAATTGAAGCACGCGCCAAAGCCCCCAAAAGAGAGAGACGGCAAGAGTCGGAGGGAAAGAGAGGGTAGAGAGAGTGAGGGGGATAGAAGACATCAGACAGCAGTCAGAACTCTTATACTAGATGACTGAAATAGCGAACTGACTTTTGCACCGAAAATCCGAGTATTTATGTAAACATTTACACACTACATATAAAAGCGACGACGTCAATGAGAACGCCCAACCACCAGCCCCCCGCCCAAATAAACCCCATCCAAATTGAGTGCTACGCAATTTGGGAGCAACACCCACACCCACACCCACTTCCACACCCACCCAACACCCCAATCGCCCACCCCCTTCCATAAAATTGAATGTGAATTATATAATTGAAGAGCAGCACCTTCAGAAATCGTGTTCACTTGCGTACGAACGGCGAATTCGGCAATTGAAGCTCATTAAGTAGCCAAAAATGGAACTAAATCACCCCTCCCCCCGCTTTAATTGGCGCTTGATCGTTTCAATAACATCCGCCCAACCACCCACATCTGGAGGTCCAAAACCGTATCCGAATCCAAAACCGTATCCGAATCCAAAACCGAATCCCAAAACCAAAATCCATTCTGTGCGTCAATGGCACACAGCAAAAAAAAACAGAGGATAAATTTGGGTGGCTATTAGTAGAACCATATTAATCCTGCACCCAAACCCCAAGTGTTAAACTCAATTGGGTATAATAAATTATTGGGGTATCTTGAATCTTTCGGTATTGCCCATTTTTCTTAGGGATAATCCATATACTTCGGAATAGTCTAGTACAAATGTTTTAAATTTTTGTAAAATCATAAAGACATTTTTCGTCTTAGCGGAAAAAAGTTACATATATAGCTTAAGATTAGTAAATGATCATATTCTTAATTCTAATATCAAAATAATATTTTACTTCTTATCATGGCTTATTTACAAATATGTTTGGTAATAATTGTTTATTAATTTAATGAATTGTTCAATTCTTTTGACTGATAAGAGATCAAAACAATTATTAATTAGTGTTTTCTAAAACACCATTTTTGAAATCCAATTCGATTTTTAAAGCTAAAAAAACATTTTCCAGTGGTCGAATAGAAGAAGAGAAACAGAGACTCACGCTCAGAGAAACGGAAAGAGTGAAGGTGATAAAGAGCGGAGAGGGAGGTTGACAACAAATTGTTTACTTTATTAATTTTAAGCTTTTGGTAGTTAAAAAAGAAAAAAAAGAAATACTGAGAGAAATTGTTATGCGAATGTGAATGGCGTGCATTAAGCTTGTAGTGTCCATTTTTGCGAGTGGGTGGTGCTGTTAATTTAAAGGGGGAGGGGGGTGGTATCCAAGTGGGGGTGTCACTACGTACCCTCCCCCCCCGCATACTCACATACCAAGCACACGATCTATCGTATCTATATGCATAGTACATACCGCAATATATCGAGTCGTTATCGTCGACGTCGGATTTATATGTTTTTGTTGCTTTTGCCATTACCATAGCCATACATTGTTGTTGTTGCTGGTGTTGACGGCATCGAAGATTGTACAATTGTTTTTATTAGATAACGAGCAAATTGGTATTTAAGAACGGATCGCAATTCGAAACCAAGCCCATTTAGATGAAAATATAAAGGTATCCGAAGATAATAGAAGGAATAGATCCTCACAAGTAAATAAAACAGGAATATGAAAATAATATGTAAATAAACAAATTGAGAGGATCTTGAATGTATGTGGACATGGGTTTCAATCATAAATTGCGTATCACTTCTTCAAAATTACTGTTTATATATTTAAGTAGCAAGTAGCATTAAATAACGAAATATCACACATACGTCATGTATGGCCGAGCTATTAATAACAATAAAGAACCAAGTAAACAAGGGGTAAAACCAAATTAGATAAAGGGAGTAAGAAAAGTTTCAGCTAATTATATCAGAAAATATTTTATATTTATTCATGGAAATCTTGTATATACGTTGGACACTATAGTATAAAGAAACGAAAAAAACCCTTGCTTAAGTTGAACTTGGATCACCCAAGTATATAGTCAAACATCATAAAATAGAGCCTTTAGTACTCAAATACTTTAGGACCTTGTTAGACAAATATACACTTAACTACGATCTCTAAAAGATATTGAAGTACTTGACGAATTGGAACGCTTAGTGTTATGTAAATGAATGTAACTCATAACTTTAAACCTTACCTTTGTGATCTTTGCATTAAAAGGTACTAACAATGTTCTCAAAAAAATAATTTACGCTTTTTAAATGATTTGGTAGATCTGTAACACCTGAAACTAAATCATTGTAATCAACCTTAAATTCAGTAAGAAATCTTGAATGAATACCCTAAGGTTGAAAAACCAGTGAATGTTCTGGAAGAACTGATACACTGAAAACCCTTGTCCCACTTACATACACTTAGTATTCAAGCCCTTGCAATGGCAACCCTTGACTTGGGTTGGAATTAGATAAGCCAAATATATAGTAGGCGATCGCTAAGTAGTACCCTAGGCGCTAAGATCTATTGTTGATATGGGGAGTACCAAAGTTCTCCAGACAGCAGAGCCAAGGTTTCCACGCCTTGTTGCAGTTGCTGATGTTGCTGGTGTTGCTGTTGCTCGTGTTGCTGTTGCTGTTGCTATTGTTGCTGGTGATATTGCTGTTGTTGCTTCGTTATCGCCTTGCGACGACGGCGTCAACATTTGCAAATGACGTCAAATGTTATAAAGAAATTTCAGTTCGTATATGTTTGTATATATGGCCAGAGAGATATATACCTAAATGTGTTGTATGTACATACATATGTATATATATTCGGATTCGGTATTGTTGCTGTTGTGCACTGGCGTAACTGGATAGCCGCGTCGCTGGCATTTCCATTATTATCATAATGTGCTGTTCGATTTGGGTTTCGGATTGGATTGGATTGCCTTGCCCGACTCTGGGCGGTTTCGCTTGTGGTTGCTGGTTGGTGGTAGCTGGTTGCTAGTTGCTGGTTGCTGGTTGCTGCTAGGTGTTGCTACTTGTTGCTTGGTGTTGCCGGTTGCCAGTTTCCCCATTTTGCCAGCTTCTAGCTTTGGATGCCGCAGATGGAGCTGCCAAGATGCCAACACGCTCCAACAATGCCTACTTAGTTTCTATAGTCTGTCTTTCCTTTTTTTTCACTTTTGCGGACTGTGTTACATGGCACATACATATGTATGTATTAAATTTAATCAATTTTGATTGATGTGTGCGCATTACAGCCGCAGTAACAGCAACAACAACATCAGCCACATTTATAAACCCAAAAGCAGTCAAAGGCCAAAAACCCAGCTGCAACGAAGCGATAATACCCTGAAAGGGATTCTTATTGCATTTCTGCATTCGAAAGTTATTTCCCTTTAAAATCTCTTAAGGGGAATCTAAATAAAGAATAAATACCAATGGGTAAGTTCACATTGGAAACCCCACAACAAGTCTCTTCCGATGAGACATTCTTTAACAAGAACAATGAGTAATCATCGGTTTGCAGCATTATTAAACAGTGAGAACAAAACATACATATTACGTAATATTTTGACCATTATACAATAAAATTATGTTTTTTTAATCTTCATAGGACCATAGACAAAATCTATCTTTTTTAACATTTTATTAATGACAATTGAAATCAATTCTTCTGCGCACCCAAACAATATATGTTTTGATCTAAAGTAGATCTTAGTCTTTTGATCTTTTGATTTTTATCATTTTTATACCTAAAATCCCGTAAACTCTTTTTCAAATTCACATTAAAAATTTCAACTATTTGTTAAAATAAATTTGTCATTTGTAGAACGTGAAATTCATACATATTTTTAATGATGTGTACTTGATTAATTTGGTGTTTGAAAATTTGACTTATCTTGGGGCGTTCGACTTTTTATGTTTATCTCTAGAAATTGTTAAAACTTGATAAAGATCTTTATTAGAACTTTGCAACCTATCCTTGCTTTTTTGAGTAGTAACACCCATCACTTTTTTTCAATAAATCATTATTGTTCTTATCTAGTTTTAAAGACATTAAAAAGCTAGCGGATTGTTAGAACTTTTTTGGACTAGAACTGATTTGTCTTAAGGGTTTCAAATGATGGATTCCACAAGTATCGCTCAGTGATTAAAGGGTATTTGAATGGCAGAAAGACCTATCGCTTTTCTGAAATTACTGATGCGGTTTTTAGGCGCGAACGGGTTCGCAAATGCGCAGAAATCAAAATGCAGCCCCAGCTCTCCAACTCTCTGACTTCGGCCGCGGCTTTTCAATCTCAATCTCTATCTCCGATTTTTGATACCCCATTGCAGACGTAGTTAGACACTCGCTATAAAGTTCCACTGATGCACTTAACCGAGTGCCGTGGGCCAGATTCCATGTAAGATGTCCGTGTGCGCCCTCAGCCAGCCACAGTCGCAGTCGCAACCGCCGAATCCCAATCCAAAAGCAAATCCCAATCCCAATCAAAATCAGAAGCAAAAGCAAAAGAGCCAAATAACGAGATTACCGGCCTTGGCAACCGGAAACGGAATTGGCAAATTAAAGGGTTCCATAACGCCACCCACTCCGCCGCCCTCGCCGCAGGTGAGGATCTACGAGGACTTCGACAGGATGAGCGCCAAGGAGGTGTACTACAATGAGGCGGGCAAGAAGGTCACCGTGAAGCTGCTCCACTTTCCCGACGTTCCGCCCGAGGAGATATCCAAGCTGAAGTTCGAGGATGACGATGATGATGAGGAGGATGGGAATGGGGAACTCGATATCGATCTGGATCTGGATGGCAAGGGTGATGGCGATGAGGCCGATGAGGATAGCGATACCGGGCGGAAACCCAATTCGGGGGGCAGTGAAACGGAGACGCAGAAGGGACAGGCAGAGGCAGGTGCCACGCCCAGTTCCTCGAAGAAGATCTTCCGGCGGAAACTATCTGGGAATAATATACAGCCCCGGAAATGCAGCCTCGCCTTTGCCCAGGCCCATGGAATTCGTCAGCGGGCGGAGAAGAAGCTATCGATGCCCACCATCAGCATTACGGCCAATTCGGGTGACCATGTGGCCCACAACTGTGGCCTGGGACGACTTGGTCTGGGCCGGAAGCTTTCGCAGCAGCACTCGCTGCCCCTGGGCTCACCCACCTCGCCCACCACGAACCTGGGTCCCAGGCGATCCCATTCGCCACTGGGCCAGAGCCTCTGTCCCGGCTACATCCAGTACTCCAAGTCGCTGCTGGAGGTGCCCATGCCGCGGGACTACGGCTACGCCAGCAGCGACGATCTCAGCTCCGAGTGGGACTCCGATGTGTCCACCTCGGCGGCCGGTTCGGCCACCGGATCCGGCTCCTCAACTCAGGCCACCGCAACCAAGAAGGTAGGATGATGGTATCCGGGAAGGTTTGATCATATCAATATAGCTTTCAGAATGGTTTGTATCAGAGCTCATTGGGATCATAACTTTCTTTATATTATATTTACAAAAATTTTAAAGTTGAGATTTTTATCTGTGGTAATTGGAACTAAGAAAATATTTACATTGTTTCATTTTATTGTAGCCCACAATTTTAAATATACCGACTATATCACTTAACTTATTTTAATAAAATAAAGTTTTAAATTAATGAAATTTTATAGGAATATGTTTTAGTTCTAGGTATACATAAATAGGCTAATTATAAGTGTAAAAACACATTTTGATATTTCTAATAAATTAATTTCTAATTTTACGTTATCAGCTAGATTTTAATACTGTTGAACTTTAGCTATAAATAATTTGAATAATATTTTATTCATTGTATATTGTAACTAAAAATAGGGCTTAAAATCTAGAAATCAACTTAGTAGTTGTAATTTACAATCTTACGCGAATTTTCAGCTGATCAACTTAAAAAAGTGTTTACAAATGGCTTAAATAATGAGAACTCAGCTGAAAAATCAGGGCATTAAATTGGGTCTTTTGTCAGCTGTCAGCTGTCTCTTGTAATTTGTTTCTTTGTTTTATTTTTCAATACACAAATAAATTTAATTAGTAAATAAGTCAAAAGCAATTTAATGCAATTTAACCGAAATCTTGAGCCTTTTTAGTTACCTTAATAAATGCATATGTTTTTCTTTTAATAACAACTTGATAAACTTGAAATTGTGTATATTTAAGGAAATGAATTTTGTATTTATAAATGTAAAATTTAAGTTTGTTTCGGAACTTTATTATAAATGTGAAATTTTGCAGTGTTCCCAACCCAACTTGTTCTTAATTGATTTTAAAGAACATGCGAAGTGTTTTCAAATAATTAATTATAATATTTAATGGCATTGATCCGATTAGAACCCCTTGATTAATTGAGTTACCCCCTGATCTTTCCAGAGCTCCGGCTGGCGGAAGATCCGCAACATCGTCCAGTGGACGCCCTTCTTCCAGACGTACAAGAAGCAGCGCTATCCATGGGTCCAGCTGGCCGGGCACCAGGGCAACTTCAAGGCGGGTCCCGAACCGGGCACCGTGCTCAAGAAGTTGTGCCCCAAGGAGGAGGAATGCTTCCAGATCCTCATGCAGGATCTGCTGAGGCCCTACGTGCCCGTTTACAAGGGCCAGGTGACCAGCGAGGATGGCGAACGTGAGTTGTCTTTATATGTTTGTATGTTCATTATAGTCAGGAAACTTGGTAGAAATCGGCTATTCCTAGTTTTGTATAACTAAGACTCTCAAAGTTAGATTTCTCGAAGAAATACAATTAAACTTTTGTCCAGCTCATCGTTCTCATTAATTTCCAAATCAAGGCACTGTTATGATCAAAAACACATATGAATAATATGTTTAAAAGTCCCAATATTTTTAAAGAAATATGTTTAATTTTGAATTTTACTATTAAAGTGATATTTATAAAGTTTATAAGACTTATATATGCCAACAAAAAAGGTAATCAAGTAACATCAAATCAAGATGAAAAAAGCTTAAAATTTGAAACATATTTTATGGGGTATTACTTTTAGTTTGGCACAAACATGCAAGAACGCTCCTTAATAGCATGTAATAACCCTATAAGTAACTTTAGCCTGTAGTCCCATCTAATCCTTGGACCTTTCCAGTCTACCTGCAGCTCCAGGATCTGCTGAGTGACTATGTGCAGCCGTGCGTGATGGACTGCAAGGTGGGCGTGCGCACCTATCTGGAGGAGGAGCTGTCCAAGGCCAAGGAGAAGCCCAAGCTGCGCAAGGACATGTACGACAAGATGATCCAGATCGACGGCCACGCCCCCACCGCCGAGGAGCACGCGGCGAAGGCGGTGACCAAGCCACGCTACATGGTCTGGCGGGAGACCATCTCCAGCACGGCCACGCTGGGATTCCGCATCGAGGTGGGTTCGGTTTTCAAAATTTAAATGTATTTTCTTGACTGTGATCTCAATACTAAGAATTTATCCGGTTAAACCCCCTTAAATAGCCCGTTCAAGGTCTTGGTTTAGTAACTTAACCATCTTAATTAAAAATTCATTTGTCATCAAGAATTAGTTTTTGTATCGCCCTTAAGGCGAGCACCATTGCCAAGCATGTCATTTGGATAAAGAAATCCCCTGGCTAAACATCAATTTGTTTGATGACTACTCTAATAAATAATTCATTTTGCAGGGCATCAAGAAGAGCGATGGCACCAGTTCCAAAGATTTCAAAACGACGAAGTCACGCGAACAAATCAAGTTGGCCTTTGTCGAGTTCCTCAGCGGTCATCCCCACATTCTGGTGGGTATTTGATTAAACATCTACTATTGAATGATATTAACTGGGGGATTCCCCTGCCCTTTTAACAGCCCCGCTATATCCAACGTCTGCGAGCAATACGCGCCACCTTGGCCGTTTCGGAGTTCTTCCAGACCCACGAGGTCATCGGTAGTTCCCTGCTCTTCGTCCACGACCAGACCCACGCCAGCATCTGGCTGATCGACTTCGCCAAGACGGTGGAGTTGCCGCCACAGCTGCGGATCGATCACTACTCCGCCTGGAAGGTGGGCAACCACGAGGATGGCTATCTCATCGGGATCAACAATCTCATCGATATCTTTGTGGAGCTGCAGGCGGAGGCAGAGGCGGAGGCGGAGGCATCCTCCATTCTCATCCCATCACCAGTTTCTGGCGGGGATCAGGAGGACCAGGAGGATCGGGAGGAACGTGAGGAGTCGGAAGAGGACAAACCCTGATGGGGTCTCTTCCACTTTCAGGGGGAGTTTGGGGCTGGGCCCCAAAAGAAAAAGACATTTCCACTTCCCGAATCGATTAATCCCCAAATTCCTAGACTAAGCTAACTATTTTTTTTTTTGTTTTTTTACGACAGTTTGCGTACATACATTTAACCCCTTAAGTTTAAAATCAAAGACTGAAAACACAATATGCATACATACACATATGTATTTCTACTAAATGATACATATATATATATTTAGGAAATATATATACTCTAGCCTATGTATACATTATGTGCTGCTGCTGCAACCGCTGTCGCTGTTCTGTAGTGTAATTTATTTATCCCCAAAATGCACTTTTGGCGAATCTTCGAGAGACCCGAATAGTTGGTGGACACCCGCGGGCATTCAAAACTGTCGATCGTAACGATGACGATACGAAAAGTAACTGAGAACACCCAACGCGCAACAAGAGCTTAGTCTTAATTATTAATATACTGGTTATGCGACTACCTACTAAATACTACTAATTGTGCACTATTAAATTCAGTTAAACCAGAAGATATATCTTTTATTTTATCTGTGGGATAGTTAAAAATAATTTGTTTGACTTGGTGAATCCTTGAAAGAGTGGAATTTTTTTAAAAGTACAACCGATGGAGTTCCATTTATTTGTCGTTAACGAATTTCCTATTTTTATCAAATCAATTGATCAAATTTAAATTTAACAGAGCAGCCGTTAAGAAAAGTTCCGCTTATCGATAACAAGCAACAATCGGTGTTAACAGTGGGTCGAGTCACCGCTTAGGGTACACTTGAGATTCGAAATAGAGGTTTGTGTCCATGATAAAAGCCCATTTTTAGTGCATTTTGGCAAAGGGTCTATTTTGCCCAAACGCTATTCTATACCATAAGCTATAGTTTCACGATCTGAAACATTCGCGAGTTCGTACCCCGTGCCGAAAGGTCTGTGCTAAAGCTGAAGCTAGATAACCCACGCGGAAGTCGAGCAATTACCGATTCGATTAAGAGTTCACTAAGAAAACTAAAGTAAAAGTGAGTGTTTTTAAACGATGAACAGGTCGCTAATTCTAAGCAAAGTCAGGGAGAAATTGCGGGAGAGCGTAAGATTGTAACACTGATATATGTGTTGTCTATGGATGTGCAAATAATATGTGATGTTGGGTCGAGATTATTTCACAAGTTTTTGCACCGCACCGAGAGCATAGTTTCCTCTTTCATCCGATTTTCTGACTTTTATTTTATTGGCACGTCCGTCGCACACGCTCACACACACACACACACAAGCTTAGCCGGCAAAAAAAAGGGGCAAAAGAAATTAAATTGACGGGAAAATATTTGTTAGTTCAGAAATATTTGTGATTTGTAATTAATTCGCTAAGAATTCGCATCCATTACATAGCAAAACGTGCCGAAAGTTCAAGAATTTTGGACTAATTTATTATTCCGGGTTTCTTCCATTTATTTCGTTCGTCGGCCATTTTGTAGAGTTCAGCTTTTCTTCTCCTCAAATCCCCTAGTTTATTGCGAAATAACTGGAAAATGGCAATTACCTTTAAACTTTGGTAATTGCCACATTAGTTCGTGAAATTATAGAGACTTTCACTGAGATATAAGCTTTGAGATTTGTGGTTTTTCAACTTTTAAACATTTTTGTGTCTTTTACCATAAACTTTTATTAAAGTTAAGGATTTTAATTATTTGCTTAAATTTGAATGATAGTTCATTAGAATTTGCGCTTTGGTTGGTCAATTATTTTTTATGGAAATAGAAATGTTTAGATTTTTTTCGACAAACATTTAAAGTTCAATAGAGATCTGAAGATTTTTTAATTAAATCTGCTTATCATTACATTTAATTTGGAAATGTCGTTTTTTTCTTAATTTAAATAAAATTCGATTAGTTTATTTAAATTTTAGCCAGAGAATCAAAATCTAAAAAGATAACTAACTTTATAGTTAGTTGATAGTAATATGGATTAAAACCTTTTAATTTATAGTAGGTAAAAATGAAATACTTATAATGTTTAATGTTATTCAATATGAATATTTGGGTTAAATAATCAAGATAATAGGACATTTGTTAAAGGCAGACAAACGATTTTGAAATGGAGATATGGGGGACTTTTCTGTTCAAGTTTTTAAGATAAGATGAAGAATTGGCTAGTTACTGACCCGTAAAGCACTGTGAATTTCCTATTACTATCTCCTTCAGAGTTACTTTTTCGCCAGTTTAAAGACCTATTTTTGATTTGAAACCCTGACCCGCTTACAGATGCCCCAGCTACAGAAGCCCGCTCCTGAATTCTCCGGCACCGCCGTCGTCAATGGCGTGTTCAAGGACATCAAGCTGAGCGACTACAAGGGCAAGTACCTGGTGCTGTTCTTCTACCCGCTGGACTTCACCTTCGTGTGCCCCACCGAGATCATCGCCTTCTCGGAGAGCGCGGCCGAGTTCCGCAAGATCAACTGCGAGTTGATCGGCTGCTCCACGGACAGCCAGTTCACCCACCTGGCCTGGATCAACACGCCCAGGAAGCAGGGCGGTCTGGGCAGCATGGACATCCCCCTGCTGGCCGACAAGTCGATGAAGGTAGCCCGAGACTACGGAGTGCTCGACGAGGAGACCGGCATCCCGTTCCGCGGCCTGTTCATCATCGATGACAAGCAGAACTTGCGCCAGATCACGATCAACGATCTGCCCGTGGGTCGCAGCGTGGAGGAGTCCCTCCGCCTGGTGCAGGCCTTCCAGTACACCGACAAGTTCGGCGAGGTCTGCCCGGCCAACTGGAAGCCCGGCAAGAAGACCATGGTGGCCGATCCCACCAAGTCCAAGGAGTACTTCGAGACTACCTCCTAAAGAGGCTATCATCTGATTGCCATTGGCGGGGCGGGGGCTGCTCCTGGCGAGCGGGAGCTGATTCGAATCGCAACCCCCCGCCCATGCAGATACATATTATATATCCTACATATTAACCCTAGAGCGTAGTGAGAAGAAACTGTGAAGCACATTTCCCTGCAACTGACCACAACCAGAAAATAAAGGAGAACACCTGCAGCAGCTATTGTAAGCGGAAAGTGATTGTTTTTTGTGTGCTTTTTTTTTTGTAATTCACCACAATAAATGATTGTACGGAAAAGAAAACGGACGCACGTGGGTCTTTATCAGGGGGTGGCGGGCGGACTTTCGCCTCAAACCTCTCAGCTTATCGCACCGGGGAAACATTTCGACAAAAAAAGGTTGGAAAAAATAGAGACTTATCACCGTCTGCGTCTGGCACTTGCGAAATAGGAAATAAACTGAATCAGAATGCAAAGAATGCCCCGCTGGGACAGTGGCGTCATAGCAGCTGCACAGAGAGAAATCAGCCATGTCATCCTAGAGATTGTAAGCTTTATATCCTTAACACTGCAAATCATATAAACAGCTTTATGATATGAAGTATTGGCAAGTTTCAAACTCATATAAATATTTATATGATTTCAAGGCATTCCAGTTTTTTTATAAACTTAAATTATTTTATGTACCCTTCCCAGTTATATTATAGTTTTCATGATTCACCAGCATAGAAAGGCATATAGCAAAATTATGGTACCTGATATTTATTTTACTCAAAAAAGTCTTCAAAATTGATTGAAAAAAAAGTATTATCAAATATCTGAACAAAAAGGTAATATTCGGTACTAATGAAGCAATTTACCTGATGAATGTGTAAGAAATCCATTTTTTAGGTCAGATCCATATGATCCGATGCTATTTTAATGCGGTATAGGTGATATTTTCTCCGAGTGCAGCCGCATCTGTGGGTGACACAGTAACCGAGTGCACAATTCCCGTTTTGCTAGCACCCATTACCATCAGTTTTTATCACATGGCGCCCGGCATTTCAATGTTAAGTGCAAGCGAGAGTAGTCTAGTCGACGTGGATGTCTTACGTCTTGCATATAAAGCGGGTCTTGACTCTGTTTATGTGATTGTGTTTGTGAGGTTTCCAGTTACCTAGTAGTCTCCCGGTTTTTGAAAACCCCCCACCCGCCACAACGATGGTTCACCTATTACGTGTAGTTTGTGCGGCGCATCAGACGACGTGTCTTCGTTGGGTCGCTATCTCTATCTCCGCCATCGAAACTAGTTTCTCCCCATGGCTGTATATGTGTATCTGACTACCTACATATATATTTGCGACCAGCTGCGAGGCAGTGAAAAAGCTTTGGAACCTACTGGAAACAGAAAACAGAACCCTTTCCCAACGCCACGCCAAGTGGTGCGATCTGATCCGTCGTTAGTTTTTTGCTAGATCGGGAGGGTATAGCCGACTTGATGGCTCATTGCGGTAACGTCGCGTTCGCCATTATCAGTCTGCTAATTGCGCTTGTTGCCCACGGATACTCAAGTTCACTTCACACACAACGAAGGTTAAGATAATAGCCCCCACAATGGGCTTTCCCTGTTTATAGCTCATAGTTATTTCCTTTAGTTTGAAGGGGAAATTCAGAAAACATAATTCGAGAAATGCGTGAACTAGAAAAATTAGAAATATATTAATTATTTATTAATGGGTAAATGTGGCATAAGGTAGTTTTTGGGACAATCCTGCGTATGAGTAATTTTTAACTAATGTTACAGATAGGTATTTTTGAAAGATAAACCAAACAACTAAATTTTATACATAAAAATGTTAGCGAATTTGTTTTTATTTCAATTCAATTCAAGTACATATTATATATGTGATATTCAACTCAAAGGAAGTATTATTCAGGAATCTCGTAATTGAAAATTAAATTTCAGTAATCGGGAGAAGTTATGTTAATATAATGACTAGTTAAAGTAATCAAGTAAGAGCACCCCATCTTCGTGATGTCTAAACTGCTCGATTGCCAATCGTTTTTACCTGAGCTTGTTTTGCCAAGTTGTACAGAAAACGCTCTATTCATATTCATCAGTCGCACGACAGCTGCAAAAAGAGATTGCTTCTGCTGAATCATTGCACCCAAAACGGTACAAAAAGCTACAGAAACGTACAATAATCGCGGTCTGAGCCCGATTTCTATGCCGACGGGTCTTTTGAGGGCGTTGCAAATGTCATTGTCGGTGACTTTCAATGGGCCAATTGATGGAATCGATCATTATTGGGTGGCGGTGGCAGAAAAACGCATTTGCTCTAATGAAATCACCCGCCGAAAGCTGCAGCAACTGCAAATGGGTGGGAAAAATGATTCTGATATACCCAATATATGCCAATCGCTGGAAGTCAGTACCCGGAAAACTAGTACATACACAAAAACAGCTAAGGGGAAAACAATAGTAGTAAGCGTAGTAAAATAATAATTAACAAAATTGTAATTGTGATTGAACACCTGTTGTGTAATTTTACTAACAAGCTGTTGTAATTTCTTAGAAGTTCAATTTAATAATTCTTTACCTAAAGAGTTATTATATTAGACCTTCAAAAAGGTATAGAGTTAAATATAAATATTGTCCATATTATTTGAACGCCGCAAAAAAGCATTAAAAACATTGGATTTTCAAACAATTAAGAGTTACCACTTTCAAAGGTAAATAGTAATATACGTTTCTAAACCACATAGAACAAATTTTACGAGTTGAAACTAAGTATAACGATGTTGATCGTACTCCAAAAAGTACATTTATTAAAACTATTCTAATTAATTGTAAAAAACTTGAGGAAGGGGGGACTATTTTTCTGACAACAACATTTGGTCTATGCTATAGTGCTGTCTGAGGCGCTATTTGATTATTTTATAGACTGATAGCTCGTAATCGGGAGGCTTTTTCTGTGGTATTAGTGATATCAGTGGGAATGGGTCGTGCGGAATGACATGCCCGAAATGGCAAATTCCGCCATATTGTGGGCTACGCCAATCAATGGCTCGACCTTTCAATTACCTCTGCGATAAGGATATACACACGGGGGTGTGTTGGCCAAATAATTCCCCAGTTGTAGTTGGCCCTCCCAGAGATAGATAACGCCAGGAAAACTTGGACATGGGCTCATCAATTATCTTTATTCTAACCCGCACGCAACACCGATATCGATCGGTATTGGTATTTAATATGAAGTTTAATTGCAGTTAATGGCATGGCAATTGATGATATACAGGAAACCCATTTGGGTCAGGATTCCGATCAGATCGGAATTGAATTTCTAAATTAAATTAATTTCAATTTAACGGTCTTTTTGGAATGAGCTGCAAAGTATGCAATACATTTTATATCACTGAATCGTATGAACAGTATTGTATAGGGACCCAAGGTTTAGGTGTCTTGAGTGTATTTTCCAGAACTGATATCGAGGGCTGCAAAGTTCTTTTGAGCCCCGCCACTTTGAGCTGGTTTTCAAATATTGATAACAAACAATGTCGAAAATCCATATGTCCTCAAAAACGTAGAGGAAAGGGTCAAAGGGTCATCCCTCTTAACATTCCTTTAATAACTTAGAAAACCTGATAATGCGAATTGTTTGTGGTTTATACAACAAATAGTTTAAAAACGTAAGCTCTTGCTTATCTGTTTTTAATTGTCTCTGGATACTAAAATTAACCCTTTAAACAAGTTTATTTCTAGGTATTAATTACATATTTTGCTTCGACAGTCAAGTTTAAACACCAGTCTTTATATACTCTTTAACTAGAATTTATCCAAAATAATAGTTGGGCCAATATTCTAGAATAATGGCAAGGTAATTTAAAGTCAACTCGAATTTAATATAAATGAATTCAGGAAAAGGACCTGCATTTTACAAGAAGTCCATATTTAAACGGTCTACCAAAAACTAACGAAAACGTCTATAAGCCCTAAGGCCATATGTTAAAGACCATACTTAAGTGGCAATACTACAAGTGCGTTTCATGAACATTATTCCATTTGGACAGTTGTGCCATTTTAGTTAAAATGTATGCTTAAGAGTAGGGTTTCTAACCGAAGAAGTTTCATTTGCAGTCAACAATGATTTAGCTACCTATTACTTGTATAGATAAAAACGTAGGACGTTGATTTGAAATAAATTAATTGTTGGCCATAAGGGTCAAGAAATCCTGTGAAATTAGTATTTGTAGTTTGGGAACAACATATGAAAATGGTTTACGACTTAATTTAAAGCTGCCTTAGATGTGTTTGGATTTCTTGACTTATTATATTGCAAACACGTAACTGTGAGAGGTCCGAATTGCCATGAAAGTAACCACACGGCTTATATCCACTTAAATGCCTAGATTTTGGGAATATCAAGCCCACAGTCTGGGAAAGATTCCTCTTCTTCCTACAATTGTCTGCCAATGATGCAGCTCTCGGCGTCTCCGCTCAAGGCTATATTATATACAGTTGGTTTTAAGTTAACAGATCGATTTACTCCACAATCTCTTTATCACTGTACGGCGTACATATTTCATAGATTGTAAACAAAATCGTTATTAAAATTATTATGTATCAATCATTTTATTTCGTGTTTCTTTGTGAACAAAACATTCATTGTCGTGTGTTGTCTGAATGAATGTAGATGCGTTCTCGCCCCTGGTTTGCATACAAAACGTGTTTTGGATGTACTATTGTGTGTCGGTGAAATAAAACGTCAATCTCATATCAACTCCTCACACAGACTGACTCTTCTTCTATCTTCCGTGGCTCTCTAGAAGAAGAAGCCGAGGATCTTTCCTCCCAGATGTTTTCTCCTGGCCTCCTCGTGGTCCATAATTCCGCCTGAGGTGGTGAGCACGACGTAGCCGAATTGACGGGAGGGCAGCAGATTGTTGGTCCACTTCTCGATGTCGTTGATGGGCACATCGAACCTGGGCGAGATAACACCGCACTTGTTGAGGCGGCCGGTCAGGTTGACCACGATCTTGCCCGACCGATGGTCGTCTACGATCTCGAACTCGCCGATGTAGCCGTGCTTCATCATCACCGTCAGGAACTTGATGATCACCTTGGAGCAGGGTCGCAGCAGCACCTGGCGCTTGCCTCGCTTCTCAGCATTGTTGATGCACTTGAGGGCATCGGCCAATACGTTCATACGCACCATTGCTGCAAAACGATGGGAAGTCTGGTTAGTTATGGTCTGGATACCCGCAATTCACAAAAAAAAAAAAAGGAAGAAAGGCTATAGTCGAGTGGCCCGACTATGATATACCCATTACTCAGTCTTGCTAAACAAAAATATAATGCTTCTCTGAAGAAGACAGGATTTGGAAGCCTACAAAGATCAAGCATACATGGTAACGTTCCTTAAATCATAAAGCTTACATCCAAAAACTATACAAAATATAGAAAACCTTTCAAAACTAGCTTATGTAGCCTATAAACGCCAAGCATAAATGGTAACCTTTTTTGATATATTTGGAATACCTATACAATCCAAACAAAAGCATATTTCTAAACAGAATATGTAGACAAGCCTATCAAAACTTTGTAATTTAGCCTATGAAAACCAAGCCAATTTTAGAACTTTCTTAAATGTGGTTTTGTTAAGAGGCAAGATATTTTTAATATAAACTCATCTTAATCAAATTTTAATGCCGCATAGGGTGCATTATTATGAACGTACATTGGTAATCAGGTGCTATAGTTCCCGAGATCTCACGGACAGACGGACTATATCAAATCGGTTATTGATGCAGATTCTCATTATATATACTTTAAAGGGTTCCTTTTCTCTCAAGGAGTAACGGGTATGTTAAAAAAAAAGAAACGGCAGCAAGCAAAACACGTGCAAAATACCAGGAAAAAAAAAACTGTCTGTGATTCTTTGGTTGTATGTGTGTGTGTGTGCAAGTGGCTGTAAACAACAACTATTTCGGGTTAAATTTCTCATCCCAAGTACTCAAAAACTCTTTTAATTAAGCCGGTTTTTGGTGGTACATTTAATTAAATTGAATTACAGATTTTGGGCCACACTTTTAAGCCACTCACACACACGCACACACCCATGCACAACAGCACTGTGAAACACAATTTTTGGCCAACACTTCACTTCAAATACTTTTGCACAGTAAAAAAATAATATAACCAAAAAAAATGTATATATATGCGATATATCCAATATGTAGGGAGGCACTTCATGTATTGTTTACATGGTAAACTGCCAAGTAACCACTCAATTCCGGCTCTCGGCCCACAGTAAAAAAATTTGTAATAAAAAAAATGGTATTTGCACATGTTTCACCCGGCGCTCGCCGCAAATCTTATCTGGCTGCGTTTCAGTGGTGAAAACAGGTCCAGTGGAAGCGGCAATTACCTGGGATTGGTTTGCAAACACTGAGTTACACGACCGCTGCAAATAAAGGAAATAAAATCAGTTTAGTTTCGATTTTAGTGAAAAAAATCGCGGAGAACACGCACTCACGTAAACGTGAAAAGGGAAAAGAAAGGGAAACGGAAGGAAAAAGACAGAGGATAGTGTGCCCGGACGCTCGAAATTGTGGCTAAAATCGATTTTCAATCGATAGTTTCCCCAGACACAATCCACAGTTGAAAATTCACTTCAGATAGCAGTGACTCAATTCTTAAGATATAATATAAAGAAATAAATTTTTAAAATTAAAAATAGCTTTATTCCCATGACAGTGTAAAGCATTTTTAAGCATTATTTTTCGCAAATAATGGTCCAATTATGGAATGCCGTACTTCGTTGAACTTGTACTACATATCAAATTGACTGGCATTTACAGATTTTTTTGCAAAACTTTCAAAAAAAAATCGTGAGTTACCCCCTTATAAAAAATGTAAAATGTCTAAAATGCGATTTTCAATGACTATTCGCTTAAAAATATCAGCATTTTTTCGATAGCAATTCAAATAATGTTCCAATAGTGTAATGTCATACATTTTTAAACATTTAAAAAATTTCGAATCGACTGGCATTCACAAATTGTCTTGGAAAATTTTCGAAAAAAATAATTATGAAAAATCTGAAATGTGAACAAATGGATTTTTTACCATTTTTCGCTCAAAAATATATAATTAAGTTAAACTATCCTTGGTTCCAGCCTATGCCGTTAAAACTATCGAACAACGACTATCGATGATTTTACCATAGTTCGTTGGCGCAGGGTTGATCAGATCAGTGTTGCAGTGCAATTGCAGTATTTGCTGAGCCGCACCGAACGGGCACTCTTACTAATTATAAACAAACAAAAAATGTCTAAAGAGTGAGTTATAAATTAACAATAGCCAGTTTAAATGGTTTTAAAACCCGTTTCAATCCACAGATATGGACTTATTATTCCTGGGCAGCAGAAGAAGGCCCCCGCGAAGCCCGTAAAGCCCGCCATTTTCGACGAGAGCAGTGCCTCCGAAAGCGACGAAGACCGAAATGCCCCACAATTGAAGTCAAAAACCGGAGTAACCAGTGGACCCAGTCTGATGGAGCGCCGTGTGGCCCGCCGGCAGCAGGAGAAGGCCCTGGCCGAGGACCCAACCATCTTCCAGTACGACGAGCTCTACGACGACATGGACAACAAGCGCGAGGAGGCCAAGCAATCGAAGAGCCAGGAGCCCCGCAAACCAAAGTATATCGGCCGGCTAATGGAGCACGCCGAGCGCAGGAAGCTAGAGAAGGAGCTGCGCATCGAACGGCAGGTGCAGAAGGATCGCGAGGCCGAGGGTGAGATGTACAAGGACAAGGACACCTATGTGACGGCCGCCTATCGCAAGAAGCTCGAGTCTATTCGCCAGATGCAGGAGCAAGAGCAGCGCGACGAGTACCTAGAGGCTATTGGTGATGTCACCAAGCAGAAGGATCTAGACGGCTTCTACCGTCATCTCTACGAACAGAAACTCGGCCCCGCCGGTCAGGATGTGGATGTGGTCAAACCGAAGACGGCACCCTCCACCGACGAGGTTTCGTACAAGCCCATCAAGGCGGAGGCGGTCAAGCACCGCAGCTATCGTCAACGACGCCCCTCCGAGGAGGAGGAGGATGATGAGGAGTCCAAGGCCAAGTCTGGTCGGGTTGCAGAGGCCACCACTTCCGCGGACCAGGCGGAAAGCAAGCCAGCCCAGGCTCATCTGGCCAACAATATAGATGCCGACTCCGATTTCAGCATAGACGACTCCAGCGATGACGAGGATGAGGATAAGGACGAGGACAAGAAGAAAGACGGAGCCAAGCAGCAGCAGTCCCAGGAAAAAATGAAGGAGAAAGATAAGCCACAGCAAAGTTCAAAAGCCACCAAAGAGAATGAATCTGCGGCAGCGGCTGGATCCCCCGACAAAAAAGAGGATTCAGATGCGGAGCTGGACGAGAAGGATCTGCCCGTGCCCATAGTAACCAAGCCTCCGGTGGACCGCACACTCATCTGGCGCAAAAGAACCGTGGGCGACGTATTCGACGCCGCCTTGGCGCGCTATCAGGAACGCAAACGGGCCCGCCAGGGCTAGAACGCATCCAATTAAAGTTCGAGTAGATGGAACAACAAACCAGTGATTTCTCTATTGTCTCCTTATTATGCTAATTTCAATTTGTCCCACGCTCATAAATTATTTATGTGTATGCCAGCGCTCTTAGCAAACCCTTTTCGGTGCAAATATTTTGCATAAGTTGCAACAGAGTCCCCAGCCCGTTTCCACTTTTCATCTAAAACATAAAAAAAAGAAATGGGTAGGAGTACAAGGCATGACGGATGAAACCGCAGGAAAAGTGGGGGAAAAGCACTGGAGGATGAGGAAGTGCCTGAAGGAGCACAACGCGAAGATATTCCATTTATTTTGTATGAGGACGACACGACGACAAGTAGGAGAGCCAAAAAAAGAACTAGGGCTAGCTTAGAGAAACGAAGCTGGGGATACCCTTGTAGGTCACTTATTTCTTGCTATAGTTTTGTCAAGGATTAGTTATGACTTGAATAGATAGACCAAACATAATTAATTAATTAATTTACAGTTAGATTAAAATAGATAACAATTCGATTAAAGGAATCTACATTGAAAATAAATTGATGCTGTTTTGTTGCAGTAAAGAAAAGCTCAATTTATTATATTCCAGAGACAACTACATGACATACTATCTCAATCCAGAAGCTCCAGCCAAGCTGTGCAAAAATTCATCCCTATTGATTTTATAGTCCCGGACAAATCCGCGTTGAGGCAGACAGCTTATGCAGAAATGACTTTTTAGGTTCACAAATATCTCGTTCACTGAGCCGGAAACTCCTAATCCAAGTTCTAATACCCTCTGCAAGGGTATAAAAACGGAAAGGCAGCGAGAAACTTGCCAAACGCCCAAATAACAAAGAGCCAACTTGGCGTTAGTTTATTTTTTCGCTATCCTTTTTGTTTTTGCAACATTGTTGTTGCTTCATTTTGCCGCAAATGCTGGGAAATCCTTTTGGAAAATAGGTGTGCCCGCGCCGTAAAAGCGAAAACCAATGGGCCAGGAAGGGGGAGAGCCGTGAAGGAGCCTCGGGAAAGGAAAACGGAAAGCACGGAGAGCATGGCTGACATGGTTAGGATCAGTGATGGACACTGTCTGGGCACTTCTTAGGTACTTATTCCTGATGCTTTTCAACCATCTTGGTTAGCTAAAGTAGTTAGGAGACTGGTTTTATGTGGCCTTTAAAGAACGTAAATTCTTCAGATCTGCGGGGTTCGAAGTAACATTTTCGTATTTATCTAGAAACTAAGAAAATGTAATGCGAATTCTTCCACTAAATTGTATTTGCTATTACTTTGACAGAAACTATATGTATTAAATGTGCACTTATAGAAAAAATATACGTACATCCTTATAAAAGCATTACCCTCTTGTGATATATTTTTTCAATGTGAATATCCTTAAGGAGCTTTAGATACACATTAAGTACCGGACTTGAGTTAAGCAAATGCGGTACCCTAACCATCACTTTCGGCTAACCCACGGATATTTTTTTTGCCCATACCTTGTACTTTTCCCATCATTGAAGTTAGATTCCGGCTTCGGGGTCCGGCGCATTGCAGAGATGGCAAACCGCAGTTTGCTCCCGTTCTTCATTTCTACATTCCGTCATTTGTGTCCCCCGGAATGCCCCCGGAATCACCCGGAATCCCCTCCAGCATCTACATCCACTGCATCTGCATCTGCAGCCCGGACGGAATGTCAAGACGGATATGCCTCGCTTTTGATGTTGCCAACGTGCCTTCGTTTTCGTTTTAGTTTTCGTCCTCGTCGTCGTCAGCGAAATTAAAACTGAAATCCATTTTCTATTTGGCAGTCTCAGTCGCCCCGTCTCGCTCCTACCCATTGGCGTAAGCGGAGGGGGGTTATTTTGGAGCAAAGCCCCTCTCACTCGGCTTAAAACTGATAGAAAATGTGCACCCAAAAAATAAATCAAATACAAAAAATGGAATACATTTCCTAAAGTAAAGGAAAGTTTTACAGGAATTTAATATTGGTAAAATTACCTTAAACAAAAATTCAGTTAAGTTTAACTAAAATAAGGAAAATAGCTTGACCTAATTATTACTATTCCCAAATGTTAAGTAACAAGTTATTCTGGACCCCTCCCCCCTATAGTAAATTCAGTATACGCCACTGCTCTTACCTGTTCGATTGTGTCATCAATCTCACATGTCCTTTGCTCCTTTGCTCCTCGTTTGCTCCTTTCTGGCGTTTTTGTTTATTGATGTGCACTGCTGCAATTGAGATTTGTGCCACATTTTAGGCAAATTAATTCGATACGAGCTGAATGGAATGGAATTTTTCCTTCGATTCAGTAGTCAGCAGCAGCAGCAGCAGCAGTCAGCATTCGTCGTTATTCATATTTCGATATTTGTTATTGTCGCAGATCGAAGAAGGGTGCGGCCATATAGCGCCGTCCCCCTCGGGTTCATGTGCCGCCGATCGAATCGGTCGTTAGCTTAACGTTTCTAATTGAGTGCTCTCGAGCTGAGTGCAATAACAACACTGCATTTGCAAGTGCTGCTGCTGCTGCTGCTGCTGCTGCCGCCTTAACCCTTTTGAGGTCTCAAGGGTCTCTCTTCGCTAAAAGGATATTTCGCCCAGGTGACGAAGGTTGCCTTTGCTGCTGGCGTTGTCTGATAAATGCATTTAGGCATTTGCATCAAACGCTGTAAAAAAAACAAACACCTTTCACGTATCAAGGATGCACGAAAGGACACTACTGTTGTTTGTATCCTTACGTTGCTAGGATTTGTTGTTCGCCTAGGTGACGGAGTTTTATTGTCGCACATTTTGCGATAAAGTACACAGATAAAAACAGCTCAATCTAGATCAAATTCTTGTACATGAAATTCAAATTTAATATAAATTAGTTGATAAGAAACATTATATTTTGATATTTTATCTGATAATTAAATTGTAATATAATATGTAGTTGTTGTCATAAAATAGGTAATAAAAATAGTCCTGTTTATTTTGATTACCTATTTTATTATTATAAAAAAAAGACAAAATATTGGATACATTTTGTTTTCTGATCTATTTGCCTTTGGGTCCTTGGCATATTAAGAAAACAAGATATATTCTATATATCCTATATATATTTATATATTGATATAGGATATTCGCTCGCCAAGATACAGAAATACTGTAAGAAATAAGAACTTCAATTGAAGCTAAACTAATAAACTGAAATTTAATTTTGTTATTTTTATGGTTGCCAAACAAAAAATCAGCTTCGAGTGAGAGACCCTACCCTTTTGACCGAAAACAAGTTGATGTTTTTAAATTTGTTTGTGTTGAAGTTTTTAGTGGTCTCAATCTCTGTTTCGCTTTTCGGTGAGACTCTTGAGATCAATAAAAGTTGTTATCTTTTTTATGCGGAAAGTGCTACAAAACTATAAGCGCACTGCATATAAAAAGTTAAGCAATGCAGAAAGTTTTTTAGGGTGATTTGGCGAAGGGTTGCTCATGGGTTAACCCGGCAGCAAAATCAGCTTTGGCGCAAGAGCCATGCTGTGGAACAACAGAGATTATGTAACACTAATTCCATTAACCCCTTTTGTGCGGTCCATCGTCCTTCGTTCCAGAACCGAACCCCCCTCGCCCCTCTCCATACTCTCCTTTTTCGGGCCCAAAGACTTTGTGTGCCTCTCGTTGCCTAATCAATTTACGATCATAATTACTTGGCTTTTGGTCTCGGTTTTGGGCTTGGCTTTGGCATTTCGCTTTGCTCCTTGGTCCGTGGCCAAAAAGCCAGCGATTCAATCTGGGCCAATACAGCATCCGACCACCTAAATCCTGCTGCAGAAGAGGTCCTGGAGCAGGCCAATAGGCCCAGGCCGAGGCCCAAGTAAAGGCTTCAAGATTGTGATCATTCACGTGTGAATTCAATTATCAACATTTTCTATGCTCGGACACCAGGACACACGGACACCCGGACACCCGGACTCCTAAACGGACACGGATTCGGACACGGCCACGGACATGGAGGACCACCACCCGGTGACCTACCACCGGTGGCAGTTAGTCCTGGCTACGATGCAATTGTCCAGGGGCGTGGCCGAAAAGGGGATGGGCCACCGTGCCAAGGAAAGAAGTCATCAGAACTCTGGTGTAAATTGCCTCGACCCAAAAATATCCAGTAACTATGGTTGTTCAAAATCATATCAAGACTAAAATAATGTATGTTAAATATAACACTTCTTATATCTAAAAATTTATTGAAATTAAAATAATTACTGAAAAACAACAGCTTTGGATTATAAATTAGAACGGTCAAGATCAATTTAAATATCTTTATTATTCCTTAATTTATATCTTTCAGGTGGATCAGGATAAAATCAAGTTATTTTAAATAAATCAGAGAGTAAAATCACGGTTTCTTTGTTTAAAGTATTTAAGCTCTTACTATTTAAATGCAATTTTAAATTTCTTCAAAGATTTTTTAAGATTTAATTAAATATTAATCAATTTAAGATTCAAAACTAACTTGATCTATGACACTTCATTGCAGTATGCGTGCCGACTTTTATGGTTTCTTATACGGTTACAGCACATGTTTTATTTTTTGACATAGAAGCTGAGAACACGGTTGACACCGAGCTAAAATTACTCATACGCCATGTATGCCAGGTGAAATCTAGTCCTCGCCAACTGGTTTCAGGTAAGATGTATGGCCAAGACAACACTAATTAAGGATAATCAGCTTTTAAGCCATGTGTGCGCATTAATTAAAAGCAAACATGTTGAGGAAACACAACAAGAGGAATCACAAGATTTAACATTTTTTCTCAAAATATGTTGAATAAGGAAAAGAGTTCTGCTTAAATAAGGCACACATCCCCATGCTCTTCACCTATTTGAGTACTTTAAAAAATTCAGAAAGAGATGCTCATAAAATGAGATACATTTGCACCTGAACCATTTTATTTTTTTTTAAAGCATCAAATAAAAACTACAGTTTATTGCTGCGGATTAAAAATAAAAACTAAATGTATTGCCTATAAGATGGGTGAAAAAACGTGCATAAAACTGTGTGTACATATATAACGATATCGCATTGCACATTTTGTGTGGTGGCCAATGGGAAAAAATGTTCATTGCGGCAGATTACGTAACGGGGCGTTTTGCTGTTTTTGACCGTCTCTTTTTGTATATGTTTCAGTCACGTTTTGGTATAATTCTCCAAATATGTATATACATTTCGCCGGCTTATATTAAATCGATATTTCATCCTACTTCCTGGTCGGTGCCCCTCAAAACTCCACCACTGTCGCACGTTTGTGTGAGTGCTGGTGATTTATATTGTTTGGCCACATGTGTGTGTTTGAGTATGTGTGTGTGTGTGTGTGTGTGGTCGAGTGTGCCGGTGTGTGTGTGTGTGGAGTGTGTGGCAAAGTACAAGCCGCCGTGGCAAGACGCGCGAGGCGCATCCAAAAATTTCGTTTGCTGCAAGGGACAGAGTGTGTAATGAAAAATGTGTGGGGTATGACAGGAAAACGAGCGATGCAGAGGGACATTTGGGAGGGGGGTGGTGGCGGTCCTCCTCCCAGGATAAGAGCGCCAGGGAGCGGGAAGCGGATGTGGGGCCTCGTAGGCTGGATGCCAACCGCGCTCATGACAAACAAAACGCATCACACACACTCACACACCGAGAAAAATGACAATGCCATTGTTTTTCTTTTCGCAGCATTCATAGTTTTTATGCTAGAGATTTCTGACTTGGGGAAAAAACATTTGTTTTTAAGTTTCCCACCCACACCCCAACTTTAAACTTGATGGTGCAAATAGTACGTTCGCAACTGACATTTCAGTTGAGGCCTGTAAGATTCGCCACCAGTTGCCCATAAGTATGCAACACCTTTTGATGACTAGATTTCAGGGATTATGTTTGAGCAGAATACTCAGCCATGGTCTTCTTACTTGTTTTTAGTTCCTCTTTTTAGGCCAGATTAATGAAGAATTCCACCATAAACTAATACTGTAAATACTTTTATATATTTTTGGGTACTTTCCCTTATTTTTAGCACCTGGAAACTTGACTGTATAATAATTCATTGATCAAATGTTATTACTTCCGTATCTCAACTCTTTGGGTACTATTATCTGATTTAAAAGACTGGCTATTATTTCTTCAAAAGTAGAAATAAATGTACCATAAAAAATATTATTTAAGACCATCGCTTAGGATTAAAAAACCTATTTACATGCTCATGACTGGTATGTGTATTTTTTGGCAGTGTACTAATGCCTGCATTTATGTGCGCTGGGTAAGTGTGTCTGTGTGTCTGTGTGTCCCCGTGTGTGCGCGTGTGTGAGTGTATCCTGCAGCTGAGTATCTGTGTGCATGAGGAGCCCTGTCAGCCTGTACTTGTATCTTTGCCACTGCATCTTCGCATGTCCCGTTAGTCGCCTGGGTCACCGGGTAGATTCGCTAGTGGATTTTCTCGTCCTTTTTCCTCTTCCCCAACCGTTTTTCCATCTTTATCCCCATCCTCTTCCTGGTCGGCATTTAACCGTCTCTTGTTCTCGGCCATTTCTCTCAGCTATTTGTGCAAGTCGTTCACAAATACACATAAATATCACTCATACGTCACGTACGCCAGGTCAATGTTGTACAGCCAATTAAAAACCATGTTTTTTCCCACATTGTTTTTATTTATACAACATTTTTCGAGAAGAAACTATTTGATTTTGGTTAAGGCAGAAATGGCTAAATATACATATACCACTAATGGGATACAAGGCAAATAAACTGAAGATGAAAAAAAACATTTACTTTGCCAGAAAAAGTATTCTTCCAACATGAAAAACTTTAGAGTAAACTTCGTGCCCTTTGGTGTAAAAATTATGTACACGACAGAAATGCAAATTTTAGATAAGAGTATCTATTTGCATATTTTAAAACTCCCCTTAAAGGTTTTCCTTTTCCTTTTGCTTTAATTAAGTTTAAAATAAAAATATATTTGCCCCGCAAACATGATGGCGAACATGTAGATTTTCCATGTGGTTTTTCCTTAAAGACCGCAATCTTTACTACTATTTCTCTTGCGCCCACTTGTAATATTAAAGGAAAAGTGCAATGGATATCTGCTTATGAGCAACGCTCTTGTAATCTTTACCATTTCTCGCTTTCCTACTTATCGGATTTTTTGCCTTCTTTGGTTTTGTGCCGTCTGTTCTCAACGATTTTCGAGTACCCACGTTCCCATCTGCTCGCTTTTTTTGGCTTATATTGGCCACTCCTTTTTCTCGTGCCTTAATTAGGTTTAAACTTGAGTTTGAATGCATTTTTGATAATGCTAAAGTAGTGATTGCATAAAGAGTTTCGATTTCTTTAAACTTTTAATATTAGTTAAAGGATTTGGTTGATTTAAAGCTATATTTATACGTATTACATGTATTAATGCTTGAATATTTAACAAATATCTATTAGAAATATGTATGCCTATAAGAAATCTCTAGAGCTTTGTATTTACTTTAAAATATGCAATATTTCCTTTAATCCTTATTAATTAAATTAAATTAAATAGCTTAGCCCACTTTTAAACCGCGAAAAAGTGCGCATTTAAAAGGAGGTTTCTCCGTTTAAATTACTTCTTATATTTTTAAGTAAAATATAGTTTAATGCTTAATAATGAAGAAATATCAAGAATAGCTTCGTGATCGTCTACCAATAAAGTTTACAAATTGTATAATTCCAGTTTTTTTGCGACCGCACAATATTATTTAGATGTCGGTGCACTTTAAGCTCGATTTATTATATAGTTTGAGGGGCTGTCCTCAAATCTTTGAAGGTTCTTGTTCTGGCACTTATCGGCTTTCGTCTCTTCGCTGTTTCCATTTCTCCAACGACGTTCTTCCACTGCGCTTTCTCGGCTTATATTTGCTCCATTTAAGCGCTTTCTTCAAATCTATTTTTAATCTCTTCGCAGAGTGCACTCCAAGTCGTTGTTTGTATTGTATTATTTGTGCCGGTATGGGTGACTGAGTGCATGAGTGTGCGGGCTCGTTAGCTGTGTGTGTGTGTGCAAGTGTGTGGGTGTGTGCTTAGGGGCGGGTGGGCGTATTAGTGTGGGTGCATGTGGGCTTGTGCATGTAAGTGTGTGTGAGTGTGTGGTTGTGTGCTGTGTTAGTTTGCGTGGGCCGCCCTTTGTGGGTGTGGCCCAGCTAATAAGCAGGAAATTAAAATGTTATATGCATTGCCATGGCTGCCGGTGCTGGTTTTCCTCATTTCACTTCAGCGACCCTCCACTTTCCCACTTTCTCCCCCCCTCTGCCCCTCTGCCCCCCTCCCCATCCTGCTCGTCTTCCCCTTCCTGCTTTTTCTCGATTTTTCCCGTGTCCGTCCGTCTCCTCGGGCATTGTCAACTCGGTCCCTCTTTCTTTTTCCCAGCCATGTGCCACATATATACGGGCCAACTTCCATAACTCAAACTTTTCTAATTGCCAAGCCCCAATTTTCGTTCCCTTAATCGAGAATCTCTCGCAAAAATCCCTGGAAATTTAAAAACAACAATTAATCGTAAGAACTTAAAGCCATTCAAATAAAGATTTGTTTTGTTTTATACTATTTGTTTAGGTGCCATTTTTGTGCAGGTTTGTTTGTATATTTCGGCATGCCACAGAAAAATCACTTGGGCTTGAAAAAATCATATATAAAATTTGATATATATAAAGTATATTTGTCGGTGTTAATCCTTCAGACTTTTGGTTTAAAAATATATATATTGTTAGCTACCTTTACACATATTTATAGGTCAATGTGTATCAAATTTTTACTTAGCTAATTATGCATTCATATAATATGATATTTATAAAGTATATTTGTCGGTGTTAATCTAAAAATCCAAATATTGTTAGCTACCTTTAGACATCTTTATAGGTCAATGTATATCATATTATGACTTAGCTAATTATGCAGTTCCAAATAGTTACAAGATATTTAAATAACAAATTATGTTTGGTTTTACTTAGAATAATTAGCATAGATTTTAGGCATACATTACTATAACAAATATGTTAGACAGCTAAAAAATGGCTTTATGAAATGAAACCTAATACTTTTTCCCTCTCATAGTGGGAATTTGTGTGTGAACAGATATGATTCCACTTAGGGATGTCCCACTGCCTCCACATATATATTGTAGTATGCGGTTTTGGTGGCGCGCCTTGAAGTATGCATTATTTTTACGTGTCAGTGCGCATTTTTGGCATAATTGAAGCACAAACAGCGACAGAAGCGGAGCTCCATTCTCAGCTTCTGCCGCCTGTGTAGCAAGGTCGTTTTGGGCCAAGCCAGCCCATCCCTCCCCCCTGAAGAACCATAGAACCCAAGAACCCACATTCCACCCCCTTGTCACCACGCCTTTTGGCAAAAGTTAACATTGCGTGCATGCAGCTCAGCTCAGTTCAGTTCAGTTCAGTTCAGCTCGGCTCGGCTCAGCTCGACTGGACTTGGATTAAGTTTTTCACTTTTTCACCCGCTCTCGTCCTCGTTGTTTTTTGCGCACCGAAAAAGAAAAGGATATAAAGGATATGGGAATATAGACAGCCAAACTTTTGTGTCACGCCTTTCTCCACAGCCCGCATGTTTTCACGACACAGTGAAAAACAAAGGCACCGCCATTTCCCATTTCCACATTTCCACATTTTCCATCTTCCACCGCCATTGCCATCGCCATCGCCATCGCGAAAAATGTTGCCATCAAATCGATTTCGGTCGCTGACAAATATAAAAATTATTTTTCCAGCTGAGTCCCTAGAATCGCAATAAATAAACAATGGAAAATGTAATGCCAAAAGCAGCTGAAAGGTTCGAAATTAATTGTCAATAAAAGAGCGCTGGATTGTGTGTTTGCCAAGAGGTGTTAAATACTTCAAAAAATGTAAACGAATGTTGTTGTTTACATTTTTATTTGTCGGCAACATGTTTGCATGTTCCCTCAAACAAAGGGCAACAAAAAAAAAAAAATATATATATATATGTAAAATGTCTGCATTTAAATCGATTGATTGGTATTAAGGGTAATGAAAACTGAAGCAAACTGTATTGGCTTTACTATACACTTTCGTTAATTAAACTGTTAGAGTCCCTGCTATTTCAGTTCGAGATTACACCCAGCAATTTGATTGCAATACATTAAATATTTAAGTTCGTCACAGAAATATCTTTCTGTCATAAAATTCCGAAGGAAAATCAAACTTTGTTGTCGCAGGAATTTTGTCAGGAGATTTGCAAATCCAGTGAACAGTGGCAAATCAGGAAATTGCTTTCAAACTGCAAGAACAACAGTGGCAAAAAGTTCGATTTATTTTAACTTTTAATGAAATGTGAAATTGTATAGATGTTATTTTTCAAGCGTTTTTGTGGGACTCCAACATCCAACATCCAGTCACCAATATAATTGTATAATGGAATGTAAATATTTGATTTCAATGGGTCTTATGTACACTTTTCTCAAATCTACTGTGAGTACAATGCCATGAATTTAAAGGAAAATTTAGATAATTTCTTACAAATAATGATGAAATGTTCTTAATCGATTTAATTAGTTTTTTTTCTCTGTGCACCGACCACACCCAAACCGCTTCTTCTTTAAGCAGTTTTTAAATGAGATTCTGTTTTATGTTCACAGATCCTATAGTCGAATTCCCAGACCCCCCTCCCTCTCCCACCCCCCGCATCACTCCTTTCGCATTTAACGACTTGTGCGGTTTTTTTCTTTTTTGGGGGCGTTGGGTTCGAGGGCGTGGCCGCTGCTCTGGTCGGGGCTCTTATGTAAAAACCTAATTAAAAGTGCTTTATTATGCAATTAAAGCAGATAATGTCACATTGCAGTGTGGTTTAGGGTTGGAAAAAATGGGGGGTGGGAGGGGGAGGGGTAGGAGAAGGGCAGGGGTTTTAGAAATGGTCGGTTAATTTATTTGGGCTGCCAAGGCGTTACGCATTTACAGCTGATTTTCATGGAGTGGGAGTCAATTCTGGGGTAACGAGAACAATGCACTCCGTTCAACCCCTCCCCCCTCTCTCTGTTTCCTTTCCAACTAATTCCGAATCACCCCCCATCCACCCCCGCCCCCCAAAAATTCTTGTCGCTGGGAAAACTCTGTCCCTCATTGTTGACAATTGTTTTGCATAAATTCTTTTTTGGCCAGCAAAATGTAAAATCCTCACTTGTTTGTCCATTGGCAAGAGAAACTCTCTGCATTTCCCTCCATTTTCCTAATATTTTTGTGGGTGCTTAGGGTAGTTTTTCCAGAGGGAGGGGGGAGTGCCTGGGATGCGCTTTCCCTTGTCTTTGCTTTGTCCTGATTTATGTGCCTGCTGCATTTCTGTCGCCTGGTCTCCTCGGCCATTTCCCCGGCTTCAGTATCAGTATTTTCTAGTTTTTTGGCCAGCCACATTCCTGAGCCAAAAACTTCTCACACATACAGGCAAGAGGACAGCATAAAATATGCTAATTTATTGCTGTTGATTTTAATAACTTTTGCCCTGCCCACATAAGTATGCTACGCCTTTTGCTTATCGATGGATTTTCATTTCCGTTCCCCATTTCCCACTGCCCATTTCCCATTACCCAATTTTTTGGAGCCGACCCGGGGGCGTTGGCCCACAGAGGGTTAAAGATAGGGGCCCTGACACTTACATAAGTCACTCCGGCTTTAGTATAATAAATTCAACTGCTGCTGCTGCGGCTGCTCTTACTGTCAGTCCATTTCATTTCATTTCATTTTTGTGTAAGGCCCATTAAAGATGCAGTACGTTTTACTTCAGTCAAGAGTGCCATCGCACCGCATTCGTATGTCGCATTTGCCTCTTTTCTTTTTCCATATTATTATATTTTTTTTTTTCTTTCCTCGTTTATTATGCGATGCCAGCAAAAGTTTTGGCCGGAATATTGGCTTACATGAAAAGATAAACAGAAGAGCTCTCCGACTATGAGCATAAAAGTTGGTTAACTAATGAAGGGCCTCACATGTCGCAATGTCGCAATGTCGCAATGTCGCTGCAAATAGAAAATGTTGGCAATGACAGCCAACAAATAGAACAAGCCCTATTTGCAAATAAAACTGTCATCGTTGTGTATTTTTTATTAGCAAATAACAGTGTCACAGCAAACACTAATGATTAGCAGTTATAATTAAAAATAAAAAAAAGGTATTAGAAATGGCATGACTTAATAAATTTCATAAATTAAATTTGTCAATTCGCTGTTAAAAAAAATAATCACATTTACTCACTAATAAAGTTGCAGTTAATTTTACTGATTTACCCGATTTAATTGCCAAAAGCTATTATTATGCTGTTTAATTTTGTTCATAAAGTATCAGGCAAAGTAAATAAGTGAGTTCATTTAAAATTACATATAATTTGATTTGATTACAAAAATTAAACGACCCACAATTTTTGGTTGAAGCAATTGTTATAGCTATTATAAAATCAAATATTCATTAGCACTTTGTGAGCTTTGTGAAAAAAAAGTGTCACAAATACGAATATTAAATTAGTTGTTGTGAAGTGTAAACATTGATTGAAATATTAATAATGATTTTATTCGGGGTAAACCGCTGCAAAGATTAAATTAATGTGACTCTGAGTTGGAAATAATATATTTAAGTGTGTGTTGGATGGCAAAAAACCATTGAGAACCGATATTTCCCTCACATTTGAACCTTCGAGTACCAAATAAATGTATTTCGTAGTGTGTCAAGTATAAAACATTTCATTTTGCAAATAGCCGGCGCATAAGTAAGCACTATAAATTACAGTAAAGACTTAATGACTTCATAAATTAAACTAGCTCCGGGTGTTTTTCCCCTTTTTTTTTTGTATTTTTTTTTTTTTTGGTTTTTTTTCGGAGTGCTCAAATCATGACGACATTTAATGGCAGTCACAATGGAATAAAATCCATGTCGAGTGCTTCTCCCACGGGCCCCGTAAAAGTCAGCATCAAATTAAAGTTACATTTAGTGCAAGACGACTTTCGAGTGTAGTTTATGTCATTTGTCTGTCAACTTGTTGTTTACATTTTAAGGCCCATTTTCCGCTGCTCCAGCTGAGCTTAATGTTGCAGTTAAGCCCGGCAGAAGGCAGAAAGTGTATGGCACTTGTTATTTATGCTGACACATCCATGCTGGCTGAAGAGCAACTGGAGGACCCTCTCCAGGACAATTCCCACCACAATACTTGCCTCGGCGATGAGCTGTGTGTTTTGCCAACAATTTTATATCAGAAAGGAGATTTTTATGAAATGTGTAGTAGGTGCCTTCTCCTGATTGTTTATATTCTCTTCTTTATGGCCCCCCTATATATATATATATATATATATATATATACAGGCAGTTTTTGGTCCACCTGACACTTTCAAGTTAACCGGAGCTTGAGACAACAGTCCTAAGTACATATAATTATTTTCGCCTGTTTCCCGTCTACTGGAGATTTTCTGGAGCTGGAGCTAGAGCCAGAGCCCATTCAGAAAATCAATATTTGGCCAGGCTTTTTGCACAATAAAAATTAAATGCTGAGGACAATTTTTGACTTTTAGAATGTGCCAAAAAATATTTTAGTGGAACAAGGCTGTTAGAAAACACAAAACTAATGCCAAAAGCACTAATGCCAAACCAAAGATTTTGTGGTTGGCACTCTTTAAATATTATTAAAGAAACAAACTACAAACTAAATTTGATTGAATTTGAATTTCAGGTGTGCAGTATGTATTTTGATTTGATCAAACTTTGAATTAATATTAGTTAACGTAGACCAAAGGTTCTAGGTTAACGTCTTATGTAAGATCTTAAAGTAAACCAAACTGATTTTTATTTGAAATTTAATAGAAATATTCTTCCTTTAGTTGGACAACCAAAAGCTAAATAATGAAGGCAAAGCATACAGATTTCTTCTCTATGGTAAATATTAAATATCAAATATAAAAGCACTCGTTTTGGCCAACTTAATGCCCAGTTAATAAAAACCGCATTTATCTGAAAGTAAATAAAGACCACGGGATACTCGTGTGACAAATCAACTTTGTTCGCTGTAAATTGCCATCTGGCTGAATATGAAATCTCAGTTCCGGCAAAAAAGCCACCTACTTTTTTTTCTTTTTTTCTATTTTTTTTTTTTTTTTTGTTGCCGCTCGTCAGCAGACCAAACGTACGTACATACGTATAGAGTCCCAGTTGCCAGTTCTTAGTTCCGGCCGAATAAATCTCATGGCTAAAACCCCCTTTGAACAATCATCGCATCTCCGTTGGGGTCACACCCAAAGTCACAAAAGTCACGCCAACGTCAGCAGTGATCAGTTTGAATGGGGAAAAATGAAAATGGTTGGTTGTGTGGGATGGGGGGGGAGGCTGGGAAAAGTGTGTGGGAAAAATGGGGGAACAAAGCCAGCTGGGGGTGCTGGGAAAAGCCCGAGCCCGTCATGAAAAGCGGCCACAATCAGGGGCCATCTGGCTGACATCGACGTCTACATCGATGGCCATCGAGGACACATGTCCGTCGCTAGATTCTGTTCCGACAAATGGTCTCCGGACCGGAGTCGCAATGCGAATCCGGCCACGGACCCTACAATGGCCACTTCCTTGCCACCTTTCCGGCGCACTTTTTGCGATTTCTTTGCCTGATTTTGGTTCCCTTCTCGTTTTTTTGTGTTCCCTCCTCGACGTTTTTTTTTTTTGTTTTTGTTGGCCTTTGTTGACAAATCATTCTATGCGTGTGTAGGCGGGTTGAGGGGCGGAAAGGAGGTGGGCGTGGCTGGGGCCAGCCGCAGTCAGGTGGTCCATTGTCCAATGTCCATTGTCCAGGGCAACTGGTATATCATTCAACCAGCCGGGCAACGGATATGCCGATGTTGGGGCAACGTCATCTGGCACTTGGAAATGCACCTGGTCCACCTGGTCCCACCACCCCCCTGACCTCAACCCCCGCCCCAAAAAAAAAAAAAAGGAAAATACCCTAAACCGACCCTCGTTTTCATCCGCTCAAAATTGTTTGGTTACATGTGTACCTGCACACGGAAAAAATGTGATCGGACATCAAGGAGATGGCTTTGGGCAGCAATTAGATCATCTTACTGTTTCAAAAATAATAAATAAGGGAATGAAACTTGGTATTTTATATAATTTTATATTAACTCTTTCACTTAGATGAAAAGAAATATCATTAATAACTATTGTAAGGATCGATTTTCCACCTTCATCGCAATCTAAAACGAATAATTTAAGCTGCAGATTTTAAGTAGATCTTATTACTTTTGTGGATTAGTTAGTGAGGTCTAAGTATATAAAATATGTACAAAGAATTATGTGGGAATTTTGAAACATTCATTTTGTTTTAAACTAGTCGGTCGGCTTAACTAAATTACATTTATATATATTTAACAATTTAAAGCTATCTCCTTATTTAATATTTAATAAAATAAAATACAACAAAACTGGCTCAGTAAATATTCGGTAAATAAACTACCATGTATGCCCCAAGTACAATAACAATTATCGATGAAGTCAATAAAATCACCCATACGCACTGTTGCTATTAATATATTGCCGTTAACATATTGTGAGAAACTTTTCGCTTCGGACACAATCCATTAGCAAAGTATTAAGAGAAACAACATGTGAAGAGAAAGGGCAGTCCATTGAACTACTTAAATATAGCAGAAAACACCAATTAAAAATATATTAAGCCGGCTTTATGGGAAATCTGAAATAAGACCAGATTAACCCGCATTCGTTGCATATTTTTTCCGCCTGCATATGTGTGTGCCTGGCAATGAAAGACACAAAGAGCCACTGCATCAATGGGCGAGTTTGAAGGCACGATGACTAGATTACGCTTATAATGAAGGCCCCAGAGGGGGGGGATGGGATGGGATGGGATGGGAACAGGGTCTATACGGGGGGATTGGTTGGGAAGACCCTTAACCCCCTGTCTGCCGTGCGGCAAAAGGTAAGCCCGGCAAAGGGGTGCCACTGAGTGAACGGAAAAACGAGCAACGGGCTCAAAAATGGGGGGAAAAATCGGAATTATCATGAATGGAAACTAATCCCGCCTATGCCCTGAAAGCTTATCACAGAGCCGGCTTTCTCTGGGTCTTTAAAAAATGTACAGGGCTGTGTGTGGGCTCGTCATTGAATTTACAGAATTTTTGTTACTTTTTTTTTGTTGTTGTTATATTCATTTGCTTTTGAGCAACGGAACACTTACATTACTAGTTTCGAGGAAAATTAAAAAGGGGGAAAGGCTTGGGAGAGTGTTTTGTGTTCTCAATGGGCACAATGTACGGACATTCCATCAGACTCATTGGATTAAAAAAGAAACCTTTGAATAGAATTTCACAAATTTGATAACAGGTGAGTTTTCTACGTATTCCTAATTCGGGACTAAAATTGTTAGTTTAATTTTCTAAAGCATCAGCATACATACGAAACACGTCTTTATTTTAACATTGTTTACATAACGTTTATGTCTTAAACTTTTTCTTAATAAGATTGACTGATAAATTCCACAGCCACTCCGTTGACAGTTTATCACTTAGTCAAAGTTTGTGCGAGAAAACTTAAATTACTTACTTTTCTTTCCTTGAAAATTAAATTCCAAACTTTTTTGATGGCTTTCAACTTCCTTATATTGATTAAATTCGGAAGTAATAAAAAAGGTTCCTGCTGCTGACACTTTTGGAAAATAAATGCCCGAGCTGAGTGAAAGGTCATTGAACATTTGCAGCCTGGACAAGGTAAACTGTTTTTTGTTTACATAAATCTTTTCATTTATTTATAATTAAAACACAAAGAGTATATTTTAAAAGTCATGCATATTGAACCTTTGCAATTTTCTCTGTTTTTTTTTGTTGGTTTTTTTTAACCCACACAATGTCGTGTGTTTACACAACTTTTGCAAACATATTCAATTGTTGTTTTATGACACACAGAAGGGAAATGAATATTAATTGATTGAATCTTTGAAAAGCGGACAAAATAAATCCAGTTGTCGTATATATTTAAGCTGCACAAATTCCAGCACTGCTCCTTTAAAAACATTTATTTATAATTATAGCGCACAAAAGGGAGAGATGGCAAAAATGTCTGTGCAGTTGGTTAAAATCTCAGGCGAAGTTCATTGAACCGTGGGCGAAATGAACTCCATTTTTATATATTTAAAGTGTTGTGTTGTGCCATTTTAATTATGTCCGTTGAGTTGATGGAAAAAGTGTTGCGCTACTCTTAAAGCATTTCATTTGTAATTATAACAATTTGGCGTGGGAGAGAATGGCAAATTGCAAACTGCAGCAGAAATAAGAAAAAAATGGCAGTGCTTATGTAATTACAACACTTCTAAAGGGCCCAGTTGAGTTGCGATAAATGGGACTCGGGACGTTGAATGGGGATTACTTCCACGGGCCCACATACTTCGGGTAATTCCCGGTTAATTGGACTGTCAATTGAACGGGAACTGGAAGTGGTAGGGGTTTGGTAACGGGAGCGGGAGCGGGAGCGGGAATGGGAATGGGCATGGGAATGGTAATGGGATTGGAAGGCAGGCCCAGAGGGGTGGAAAACTTTGTTGGCCAACGAGTTTTCATGCAGGCTGCTGCATCTGCCGCTGTATCCCTAGAAAAACCCCCCCCACCCCCGGTTATCCCTATCCATTTTGCCATGTTTTTACCCGCTTTTCCCCCGTGCTTACCCCTTTTTCCTTATGTATTTTCATCTCTCATCACCCCCATCCCCCCCACACCCACTATTTTCCTCTTTTTTGCTCCCCCTGTCTCTTAACATTTGTGCAATATTTTGCCATGAATTGACGGGCTCGTTGATAGGCATTCGATGGGAGGGACTTTTGCCGTTATTTGTATGGCCTAAAACTTTTTCGTAATGCCCGATCGGTGGGTTGGGTGAAGGGGGGTGTGGAGGGTTAAAGCAGGAAAAGCCTGTTTGCAAATTCAATTGAAATTGCATTTGAAATCATTTCGGCATTTGCCATTATTATACATACTATACAGAAGCACTCAAACATAGTTGCTGTTTGTGTTAGTCGCAATTTACCACAATTTGCACAATTTATTTGCTTTGCCTTTGACTCTTCAACTCTCGGGATTGCCCTACTGTGTTTTATTTTATTTTATTTTATTTTATTTCATTCCGTTGCATTTCATTTCATTTCATTTCAATTTAGACCTTTACGCCGCCCCAACCAACAAAAAAAAAAAAAAACAAAAAAACCTTTCGCCACTCATTTTTATTGTTTCATTTTAGCCCGAGTGCGGTTTTTGTTGCAGACCAAGATTTGACCGACAATCGAGAATCGAGGAGCGAGCACCGAGCACGGAGAACCGAGAAGCCCCATCCGGAATCCCTATCGTCCTTGTCCGGTGGATAGGAAATATCATCGCAAAAGTGTCGATTGAAAGCAATTTGATTTGGCCAACACCATCCGCTGATTGCTGCTGTCAGTGGGATTGTGAAATTCTGTGAAAATTATCCACACAAAAGTGTGTACTTTTAATCATCAGTCGGCGCATTTTTGGCGCAGTGGGATTGGATTTTCGCCTGTGTGCCAAAAATTGCGTAATGGCCGAAAATCAAAATGCGGCAAGTTGCAAAATGGAAATTTATTAGCCGCTCCGGGGGCTGAGAGATGTAAAAACATTTCGCGCCGAGCATCCTTTGGGGAGTCACGCTAGATTGACCACGAATTAAAGCCATTATCGGCCGAAAGGCCGACCCTTGTGTGTGTATCTATCTATTATTCAGGTTTTAAGACCCGCTCTTCTCCTCTTTTTTTTCTCGCTTTTTTTTTTCTTAATCCGCTTAAAGCGAAATCGGTTCGGCAAATGTTAAAATTCCAGGATTAGGGAGTGCAGTAACATTGGGTAAGGTCAAACTGTGCTACAGCTTTGGATCCACAAAAGTTAACCCCCCCTTAACAGTGAGGAGAAAGTGTCCGAATGCGGGGAAAGTAGCCGAAGTCTAGCTGTTATTTGGGGGCTAACAGAGTGGGGGTCTGTTTTGCAGTTGGGTACACTTGGTTTGCAGAGCTGGGGGCTGCTGTACCGCGTACCCCAGTTGAGTACCTAGAAAACCCGAAGCCGGTTGCATCATCCTGGTACCTGTATAACGGAAAAGCTTTTAGTTATATGCCTTCCAATCTGACTTTTCCCCGCCTTAGCAAATAAATGCGAAGAAGATGCTCTCGTGGAAATGCGTGACACGAGGAAACTGGAAAATATCGGATACAAAAATTGACTTCTTTTAAAGGTCTAATTTGGGTTAAAAAAAAAATATTTATAAAACAAAAAAATCCTTGGTTTAATGCTGATCTCGAATATTTATTTGTATTTAATACTTACTAATCAAAAGTGTTATTTCGTTGATTATTAAAAACTGAAGACATATTTTAAACAAAAATATGAACAACATTTTTAAAAATAAAACATAATTTTTATTTTTATTGCTTCTTTCTACTTGTTATTATACATAAGTTGTTTCTCAAAGCATGACAATGTAGATAAAATATATGGTATACAAATTTTTTTAATTGATACATATTTGAAAAATGTTATTATTTAACAAGTGCTTTCAAGATAAGTCTTTGGCTGGATTCAAGAAACTGATTTTTTTAAAATTATAATAAGATTAATAATAACTGAATATATAAACATTTTTGGCGTGGTGAGTTACACGCGTTTGGGACTTCTCATCACCCATTTATGGTTAATTTATAGCAGTTGGTTGCAAATTTATAGAATCTGCGCATGCTTTTTCTTTGGTTTATAATTATTGCGATGACTGCTATAAACATCCTTTATGTCAGTGCTTGTCCCAAAATTATAAATAGGACGAAATCAAGTATTTGACCAAGGCGCAAACCTGAAAATAGGACGAAATCAAGTTTTTTACCAAGACGCAAACCTGAAAATAGGACGAAATCAAGTTTTTGACCAAGGCGCAAACCTAACAACAGGACGAAAAACAAAGCTTTAAGTTTAAAAAAAATTAAATTTCGCAGAGAGAGTGCAAATTGAGGAAAGTGGACCAAAGTTGTTGCTATTTTGCCAGCTTTCTCCCAGTTGGCCGCGAGTTTTGGCACCGAACGGTCTACGAAAATGAGCGAATTTTCCGCCCGCACTTCCGCTTCCTGCTCTTCCTCTTCCCGCAGTCCTGCTACTTGTTATTGTTATTTTTATTGTTAAAAATCAGAGGTGATACAACTTAGTTGAAGAAAGTGGTCAAATGAACAACAAATACGTCTGATAGAAAATCAGAAAAAATCAAGTAAGTTGTTGCTCATTTTTTTTGTTGGATAAACATGGGCTTTCACCCAGGAAAATTCAAATTAACTGCGACTTAGTGTGTGTGTGTGCGTGTGTGTTGCTCTAGATTTTTGGTCTTTTATCTCGGCCCTCCATCTCCTGCATTTCCCCATTTTTGATTACTTTGACTTTCGCCCGCTTTTCACTCTTCCTTTCACAGTGAAAACTTTTTGATTTCTGTTCTTTGTTTTCAGGGAAAAAAGGTCTAGGGGCTACAGTTGTCTCTCGCTGACGTGACTAGCCTTAATTTTGCAGTTTGTCCCATTTTTGAGGCCGCAAAAAGAGGTCACTAGCCCGGCTGCTTATTGGCTAATTCGGAGCGACACTTTCAGGCCCAAACTACTGCATATAGGGTATATAATGTATATATATAACAGATATCGGGGGGCTGCCGCAACAAAAGACAGAGCAAAGCCAGTGGAATGACCTCGCAGTAGGTTAATGAAGAGTGCCACTTCTGCTGGCTGCTGCCTGCTGCCTCTTGGCCCGGCTTAAAAGTCCTCCCCGGCCACCAAGATGTGCAACCAACTTGGCACTTCACTAGCCAGAATTTAATTGCCTGCTACAGCTGAAATTACACATGCTTAGCTTAGTTTAGTATGTTGAAAAGTATGGCCCCAGGGCAAATTGTATGCCTGTTTCACAGGTCCTGTGAAAATCGTATTTGAAATTATTTTCTCATGTCATATTTGGGTTTCTTAAACATAAATACATACAAAGCTCTCACCCACAATCTTTAACATTTACCCTTACAAGGGGTATTTTAATTTTGGTCAGAAGGTTGTAAGGCAGTAAAGGAGATTTTAATATGGTGATTTATGCAGTTTTATCTACAACGCCTATTAACTTAGCTTTTAATTTGGCTTAAATTCGAAGTCTTTGTTGTTTATATTTTATTTAAGACCTTTATTTACATTTAATTATATTAAGTCTCTTTTGTAATTATTATTATTTGCAGGCTAATCCCTGCCTAAAAAGGTCATTAAACACTTTATTTACAGGGTGGCCACTTAGCACTTATGCGCTCTTAGCCAATGTTGTCCGCTTTAATCGACCAGAACCTCTAACTACAGGGTATCCGATGGGCGACTCTCCGCCCTCGCATTTAAATGTAATGCATTTACACTGGGGCATGTAATTAAAGCGACTTAAGTCGCAGCTCAGTGAACTGGATGCGATGCATCGTGGCATTAGTGGGCAAATTAATGCGGACATTAAATGGGGGAAATATATACCAAGGTTTAGCGAACACTTTCATTGAATGGACTTGAATGGACCAAATACAGTGAAACTTCACTGAGTAGCACCACAAATATCTTATTAAAAAAGTCTTTTGAATTGTCATTATATCTTGTTTATTAGGTCTGTGATATGAAAAACTATTTTTTAGGAGCTATAATATTAATATTAAAATGACATTATATCTTGTTTATTAGACCTGTGATATGAAAAACTATTTTTGAGGAGCTATAATATTAATATTTTAATAAGACATTTAATACGAAATGAGTGGATATTGAATAAGGGCCTAAAGTCTCTTAAGATTTCTGACACACATTCGTATTAAACATTATTCTCCAAGTCGGAATAGTTTGTTTCGTGTTCCGAGCTCTTTGTTCAGCTTACTATAGTTTGACTGTAATCCGTCATAAGTCCCAAGTCCCAAGTTACCTAAGCTCTTTGAGTGCCCGACGACGACAGTCCAGGGCGGATGATAACATGGGTGATAAAGAGCTTGGACGCGAGAGCTGTCAGCGGAATGATCCATTGTCATGGTTCCTGGTCCCTGGTCCCCACCATTTCCCTTCCCATCACCTTCTCGGGTCGCCGCCGCTTTGAAGTGGCAATGCTGCGTCTTCGGTTACAAATTCAATTGAAAAACTGTCAAAGTTTGTGATTGAGAACGAGAACGAGCACCTGTCCCCGCCCCCAAAAAAAAATAAGGAAAATGCTCCACAGTGATGAGGCAAATTGCTCAGTGTAAAGCGATGCGAGATGAAAGTGTTTTCCAAATATCTACAATACCAACCCCACCTCTCGCCATTATCATCAGTTTCCAATGAAAACATTTGGGTTTTATTTTCGTTTTTAGAAGGAGATAAACTGAGGAAAGATGACTCATTTTGTTAGAAAAAAAAAAGAAAATGCAACTTGATTGGCAGTGGTTTATGTTGTAGTTTCATCTACGGTCATTTCTAAAATTTGTAAATACAAAAGCATAATTGAAACTATTATCATAAACTACACGTTTGAAAGATGATGTAAGCTGGGATGTTTCATAAAAACTGTTCTATTTTTAGAATTGTTGCGCCCATTTTCAGCAGGAAAGCGGGGAAATGAATAAGAATTGGCAGTGAGACACGGATATGATGAGCTTCACCATTACCTTGGCGCTACTGCTAGTGGCGGTTCTGATCCTGGGCATCCTCTTTGCCTGCCACTGTCTTGGTCCGAGGGCCGCCAACTGGATGCGGATGCGGTCCAGCAAGGAGGAGAAGATCGGACTGTCCAACCACAAGCAGAAGCTCTTCCACGCCAACGGCTACATGGCCAGTGTACGTATTCTGGTATTATTTTTGAAACTTCATGTTCATATGTCATTTATATTCCTTATAACAAATGTGATGAATGCGATCTTTAACCAAAAGTGTATGATTTTTCGCTAAAAAATATCAGTATTTTACGATAGCAATGGTTCCATAATGTAATGTCATTCCTTTTTGAACTCGTAACACTATTTCTAATCGACTGACATTCACAATTTTTTTTGTAAAATTTTCGCGAAAAATCATGATGTCCCTTATGAAAAATGTGAAATATCAAAAATACGATTTTAACTGATTTTTCGCTAAAAAATATCAGTATTTTTTACAATAGCAATTCAAATAATGGTCCCATAATGGAATGTCTTACCTTCTTGAACTCGTGACATTCACAGATTGTTTTTTAACATTTTGGAAAAAAATCAAGATGCAAAAAACCTAGGAAATTATTCACCACAGTAATTGATATTAAAAAATTCAAATTTATGACAATGCGTTTGCGTTTATTTGTAAATTTTAATTGTATCTATTCTCCGCTTGTCACCGGCAGATTCAATCCGGGTCGGAATTCCTGCTGAGCACCAGCGGCAGCTTCAAGCGCTTCGACACCATCGACAAGGAGGACTTCAACCGCTCGCAGCAGACGCACCTGCTCCTGATGAACGGAGGCGGAGCGGTGTCGATAACAGGATGCTCCGGCGTCCTGGAGGCGACCACACCCATGTGGCATCTGCCCTCGTCGGATATATACATCCCGCCCAAGCCCACGCGACCTGCTCCAACGCCAAATGGCAAAACGGTGACCTTCTCCTTCAGCCAGGTGAACGAGGTGACCCCCGCCGACCAGGAGCGTCGCTCCTGCCTGCGCCTGAATGGTGGATCTGTGGGTGGAACTGTGAGTGGAAATGTAGGTGGAACTGAAGGTGGAAATGTGGATGGATCTGTGGGTGGAAGTGGGGGTGGATCTGTTGGTGGATCTGTGAATAAGTCTTCAGGTGGAACTGGGAGTAAGTCTGCCGGTGGATCTGTGGGCGGTGTCCTGCCCCAGCCACTGGAGGCCCCTCCTCCGGCACGGCTCTCCACCTCCGTATCGGTGAATTTGTCGGGCACTGCGATACCAAGACCCATTGCCAAGCGACAGGTGTCCTTGCAGCAGGTCATCAATCAGGATAAGTCCCCGGTGACCCCGCCGCTGGAGAGTGAGAAGAAAACGCCCGCGTTGAAACGCAGAAACTCTAGCACCAATCCCTTCCTGTGCGAGTCCACAGAGCAGGTGCACATTTCGGATCCCCTGGAAGCCACGGTTACTTCTCTGCAAAATACCACGACCTCGGGCAGTTCAACTACTGCTTCTCCTCCCCCTTCTTCTGCCATTCCGGGAATGGGAACCCCCAATCACAATGGCAATCCCTTTGTGGAAACCCAAAGCCTGTCCAGCAGACTCCTGAAAATGCACAACACCACGAATCCTTTCACTGGACTCACACAACGGGTAAAGGGACCGCACCTCCTGCAAAAGACCATCTCCGAGGATTATCTGTTCCGGAAGTTGGGTGTCAATGGTCACGGTCCCATGCCCAATGGTCATGTCAACGGCAATGGGAATGGCAATGGTAATGGCACCTGGTCCTTTGGACGCTCCTTGCTGCGACAGGACTCCACTTTGAGCCTGGGCATGGGCATGGGCATGGGCATGGGCTTGGGCAGGCGGAACAGCTCCCAGGTTTCTCTGGACTCCGGTTCGGGATCGGTGGTCGGATCGTTGGAGGGCATCAATCTGGAAAGGGCCATCTCCTGTGACTCGGTAACCTCGGATTCAACCTTGTTCCTGGATCAATTGGATCAGCCCTACACTCAGATCACGGGCTACTTGTGCATTGGTCTAAACTACGACAAGTGAGTGTTCGGATATTCCGCTATATAATCTGATAACTCAAATACTTTTCAATTTGCGAAGAAACAGCATTAGCAATGAGGGCATGGAACTGACTGTCAGTGTCCTGGAGGCCAAAGGACTCCTATGTCCCTTCAGCGTCGAGTCTCTGGACACATTTGTGCGCATCTACCTGGTGCCCGATCATCCCGGTGCCATGCAAACCAAGGTACGTTTTCAAAGATCTTCCTCAGGTTTTTTATTTTTTTTGCCTGCTCGGAATTGAGATCATTTAAAAGGCAGACCAAGCACTTACACTTAGAAATCATGTTCTCATTGGCCGTAAATTTGTAGTAACTGAATAATATATTATATATATTATGATACTATCTAGTACATATCGTTTTTACATTATTATATTTATTTTTATATCTGTAGTTAATTTAAATATATCTTCAATTAAAATGTACATATATCATACAAATTGATGGCTCTAATTACCGGAAGCGTCACATTTCAAAGATTCTTCAATTAGAAAGTTATTGAAGTTATTTACTAACAATTTCATAAACTAAACCCTCTTTTGGGGCTCTTACGTTTTATAATTATAAATATTTTTGTATAATTAATATTATAATTATAAATATTTTTGTATAATTCTAATTAATATAAGGTGGTAAATGCGGCGCTAACACCCAGCTACAACGAGAGCTTCAACTTTTGGCTACAGAGGCGGCAGGCGCGTCATTCGCTGTGGTTCCACCTGTACCACAACGGCCCCGCCCACACGCTCATTGGGGAGGCGGAGATGGAGATCGGGGAGCTGCCACGCCCCATCACCACCTGGATCCCGCTCTCCGATTCGCGGAAGTGCAACGCCCGCTGGGGCGAGCTGATGTTCTCGCTGAGCTACCTGCCCACGGCGGAGCGCCTCACCATCGTGGTGGTGAAGGCCCGGAATCTCAAGCTGGACGCGGACCAGCCGACGGATCTGCCGGAGTCCATGGACACGGTGCACAGCATCTTCGTCAAGGTGGGTGGGGCATGATTACCTCATACTTATTTTATGTAAACAACTTTTATCGGGATAATAAAGTGAAATGTATATTTCATTTTAACAACAAACTGTTCACTAGGTTTTATTTTGAAATACATATTTGAATTATTTATTTGCTTTTCGTTTCTATTTGCGTTAATTCAATCCAGGCCTTTGCTTGCTATTCTAAAAAACTAACATTTATATATAGATTAATGAAGAACTAAACTTAATGGTTAAATCATGAGAGTCTAGAAGTCATTTCACCAAAAACAAACAAATTATTAGGATCACAAGTTGCAATCTTCCGAATTATTATTACGGCTAAATGCAATGAGATCTTTAAAAGTTTTAGTTTAGATTGGAACTTTAATCTTTATCATAACTCGACTAAATGCAGTAAAATCGGCTTAATGCATGTTAATTCCTACTACATGTTTTTCTTTTCCTATAAAAAAACGGAGTTTGGAATACAATTAAATAAAGAATTAAAAAACGAACTTTTGCGGGGATACGAATCTTCAAAAAAAGGGATTTGGAATAGAGTTAAATTAAGAATTAATCCACTTACTTTAACGGGCATACATACATAGATTAGATCTAGTAAAGCTGCGCAATAATCGGGGTCACCAATCACAGCCTTAACCTATACCATGGAATGTACATATGTGTATATATCTTTTTAGGTCTACCTGATGGACAACGATCGCAAGGTGCTGAAGAAGCGCACCTCGCTGAAGCGCAAGGACCGCAGTCCGATCTTCAACGAGTCGATGATCTTCAGTGTGCCGCCCCCCAGTCTGACCACCACCCAGCTCCGGGTCACCGTTTTCGGGGTGACGGCGGCGGGGGGGGTGATGGCCTTGGGCCACATCGCCGCAGGGAGCTGCGCGGTGGGCAAGGGGCTGCGCCACTGGCACCAGATGCTCTCCTCGCTGCGGAAACCGGTGGCCATGTGGCACGTCCTGCGGCGGGCGGTCAACCAGCCGATTTTCACGGGCGGCGCCGAGGCGGTGGTGGCCGCCATGCAAAACACCCTGCAACGGAGCACCGCCAAGCGGAACAGCATCGTCTAGAGATCACAGATCACCGGCTCCGTCTCTCACGGAAATTTTCCACTTCGCTGGCAAACCAAATTTACCGCCCTTTAGTTGGAAAAACCCCTTTCGAAAAGAGATCAAACAAAAACCAAAAAAAAGAAAAGAAAAGAAGGAGAAAACACAGAAAACCTTGTGGAAAATTGCATTTACCACACTCTAGCCATGAGACTTTCTTACTTTTCTACTGCTTACCACAACCAACAACAAGTATTACTATAAATGGACATGTAATCTAAAAACCCGCACCAAAGGACAAACGAGCCTATTAACTAGTTATATTCCCATATTGTCGCGCACTAATTGTTATGTGAAGATTTGCATCGAAACGATTGATACACTATCTGAATGTCTGGTAAATACTTGTTGAAATTTGTCGCATACGACGAGCGAAATAATTGGGGGAACTTGGATGGACTGTTTGGGTTTTCCCTATGCTAGATATTTATTGCAGATCATTTAGGACAAAAACATTGAGTTTTTAAATCGCCCAAAATGGAAATATCTAAAACATTCCAATAACTACAACAAATATACCTTTTTAGAAGATTATTATTTCTTAAGGTTTTAATATTTATAAATATTTGGATACAAAATTCAAAAGTAAAAACCAGATAGTCCTTAGTTACATTTCAATGACCAAATTATTTTCATATATTTGAAGATCATCTGCCACTTGGGATCTCAAGTTTCCCACTTTAATGTAATCCTACTCCCTGAGTTATTTTTCTTTTTTTCGAAGGGAAACCCAATGAAAAACGAAAGATATTGCAATATAATCAAATCGGAGGGATACCAAGGTAATACAATTATTTCGCGAGCTGTATGATATAGTTTAGCGACCAGTGAGCCTGTTATATTATAACTCTATAGATAGATCGTCGTTTAGCAAACAATTGTTGTTGAATTTGAAAACCAAACGAAATCGAAATTGAGGAAATCAAAAGTCGAAAATCGAAAAGCGGTGAGCCCTTTAAGCATTGTGATATGATATAATAGCAAATGAAGTGAATTCAGAGTGTGTCTGTTGTCAGGAGATTCTCCAATCGTATCGTATCGAAGGAAATCAAAGTATTTACGATAGTTGCATTCCATAGCCGAGATGTATGTATTATTATATAACGTTTGTACTTTTGTGATTTGCGTTCGTTCGAATTTTTGTAGAGCCGCGTGTTTTATAATTAGATTTAGTTGGTTCAAGGATCAAACTTTTTAAGGAGAAATGGATAAAATATACAAACAACAATACGAACACATTTAGATTTCCATTTAGAGAGTGTGTTTTTTGAACAGTAAAGGACAATAACTTTGCAAGCATTTATAATTCAATGTAAATCAAGTAATTATAATTATCGAACATTAATCACAGTTCGTTGTTACCCCCGATTTAACAGATTATTGTCCGCTGGATTGTCCTTGTTATAATATCCTAGATTGTAATAGAACGCACTCAAATGCATACGTATAATCCTTGGCAGTCCTTTTCAAGTCGCACCTGTATTTTGACCAAACCAATGGAAAACCTGGCACACTTTTAGCTGAAGCTTTAATCCACGTACTCCTCTGATAGAACCTAGTCACCTTTTTGAATCACACTTACTAAATGGATAAATATACACAGAGGGACAGTGCGTTTCACAAGTGATGACGACATGATATTTATTCGGTGTGAGGACGAGATCTCCAATTTAACACCTATTAATGGTGAGTTCGATTACATATCTTAATTTAAAACTCGCTGACAATCTTCTAAAATTCCAAGCCGAGCTGTCGGTTACTTGTGAAACGCTCTGCACCAGAAATATATTTGAAATATATATATCTACATATAAAGAGAAGGCATTTAAAAGGCATCAAATGGAAAGTCCTGCCCCAAAACACTTACTAGTATATAAACCGCTAAGAATTTTTTTTCTTTTTTTACATACTGTTTCTTAGCTAAACTAATGAAGCGATAAAGTTAAACTCGTGTTGAATTTGTATTTATACGGAAATATATATATATATATATAAATGTATGTGCTATATAAGATAATGCTACAAATTGTTATACAAGTAAACCAAAATTGAGTCAAATAAACGAATAAAGATATTAATGGAAGACAGCCAGAAATCAATATGCACTTTGACGAAATACAGAGTCCAAACAAAGACGTGCGGATGGGAAAAGTACAGTCGAACTTCTATAAGTCGAACTTTGGACAAATAACGATTTATTTAGCCTATTTTCAGGAATGTTTTGGTAACGTTTAATATTTTATTATAAGTCAGGGGTAAAAGTGATTAGATAAACATTAAAATAATGACAAATTGGACAGCTTCATCTTGAAGCCTTTAAAGCCATTTAAATATATATAATATTATATATTTAATATAACAAACCAGGTAAGTTATCAATCCAAGATTGGTTTTTATTTATACTAAATTATTTTGTTAATCAAACAAAGCTAGGAATCTAATTAAAAATGTTTAAAGCGATAAAAAAAAGTTATATTTTCAGAAAGTTGTTTTATCAATTCTAAATGATTCCATTTACTAATCGGAACTGACCAAAAAACACAAACATAATTATTTTAAATTCAAAAGGAGAGCTTAAATAACAGTATATGTAATATTTTATCTATCAGAGCTGGGAAACTTGTGCAAAATGTTGGTTGCGTTTAGTGAAGTCTACCTGTGGCAGAATGTATCTCTCGGCTGCTGATGCGAGACATCTGTGCGGCGATTGGATCGTCTAAATTTAGAGGCAGCGATTAGCAGCCAATGGCAGGCGAGTATCTGGCACTTCTGGTACACCCCGTATACCTAGTATACCTAGTATACCTAGTAGTGTACCCAGCATATCTCGTATATCTCGGATCCCCCGGGAGGGAGAAACCACTTGACACTGCCAGACTGTCTGACGGCGACAAGTAGCTGCGGTCGTCGCCTCGTCCAGTGCTTAAATGTTCGCGCCCCGGTCCGCATCCTTTTAGTCGATCAGCGAGTCAGGATGAGCAAGGACGCCAGCAATAGTACGAGGATCGGGCAGCGGGAACGCCGTCTCCTGCGGACGCCCAAGTGCGCGAGGTGTCGCAACCACGGCGTGATCTCCTGTGTCAAAGGTCACAAGCGGCTGTGCCGGTGGCGCGAGTGCTGCTGCCCCAACTGCCAGCTGGTGGTGGACCGCCAGCGGGTGATGGCCGCCCAGGTGGCCCTGCGCCGCCAGCAGACCATGGAGGCCCTGGAGGCCACCTCGTCCTCCTGCTCTGCCTCCGCCTCCGCCTCCAAGCCATCGCGATTGGCCACTGGAACGGCGTCCAGCAGCGAGGGCGAGGACTCCCTCAGCTCCACATCACCGCCGCCGGCACATCCATCCGCCGGACATACCGCATCCACATCCACATCCGCATCCACATCCTCATCCGCCACCCGACAGGCTCTGATGACCCAAAAGAGGATCTACAAGCAGCGATTGCGCAGTTTGCAGCAGTCCACACTCCACATCACTGCCGCCATGGAAGGTTAGTTGGCTATTAAATTCATTCAGACCCCAAAAATCTAGTTCACTTCAGTTGTATACCCCTATTTGTACCCCCACAAAATAATGCGATTCAAAACTTTATAAAAAAAAGATAAAAGAACCCCTTTTTTACACTTACTTCATGGGTTCCCAATTAAAACCCTGAAAAATACAATCAGTTATAAACTATAAACTTGATTGGTTGCTTATAAAATATTTAAAGGTCTTTAAACATTGCAGAGTTCCCTGAGTAATAACAGTATTAAAACCCTTTCAACTGTTTAAAATGCGTTTATCTTTTTAACACTATTTTAAAACTAAAATTAAAAAAAAAAAAATTTTAAGAATTGCCTAAATATTTTTTAAACATCACAATTAAATTGCCAAGCAGACAGACCCTTAATAAACATGCACTATCCACTTAAAAAATGACTGGACCTGCCGGTAAAGTAGATAGCCCAGCTGAAATGATAAATACAGTCCCTACTCCCCCGATTTTCCACCGCTTTTCCGCCGCTTTTCCATACGGTGCCAGACTGTCTGGCCCGTTCGTAATCGGAGATCTTGGGTTCGGATCTCCTGCCCATGGACGTGGACAGGAAATGACTGATGCTGATGCTGATGCCCAACAACACTGCCAACAATAACAACAGCAATTATTCGACTGACGAAAAACAATTGAAATCGGATGCCTCGAAGTGTGTGTACGCACATTTTCCAATCACTTGAGGGAGTCGCATTCGCATTCGGTAAACTGAGACGCGACCAAAACGGAAAAACCTCTTCGGGAAAAGAAGAAAATGTGGCAACAGCAATTGACTTCTTTGGGTTTTCCATCTGGTTTCCGAATAAGTGGCGATCCCAATACCGAACGGTGCCAGACTGTCTGGCAAGGCGACGCGTGTCTCGGATTACTTAATATTAATGGGTCCAATCTCGACGACCATTCTATAACGAATCGGGGCAATTTGTAGTGATAACGCCCCCCGACAGTAACGCTTACTAATTTTTCCAATTTTCTCCTATTTTCCAGAGTACAAGCAGCGCTTTCCCACATTCAGTTCGCCGTTGATGGAGCGCATGCGCAAACGTCGGGCGTTCGCCGATCCGGAACTGAACTACGCCATGGAGGCGACGCTGGGCGGGAACGCTTTGTACTTCGCCACCGTTGCCGCGGCGGCGGTCCACCAGGAGCAGCACATATATCACCCGATGCCGCCGACGATCCCGCCCTCGCAACGGCCCGCCAATCCCCCGATGAACACGCCCACCGCCTCCGCAAAGAAGCCCAAGCTGAGCTTCTCCATAGAGTCCATCATGGGCATCAGCACGTAGCCGAGGCTCAAGAGGGTATATCTAGCCCAGCCCCCATCCAAAATACATCCTGTACATAGCCCTAGAATTAGACAACCTTTTTTTGACTAGCCATAAGTTTCGAGTGAAATAAAACAATGGAAACCTTATGAACAAGCGGAGTGTTTTTATTATTTTTATGGGATATTTTCACTATATGTAGGTTTAAAAAAAAACCAAACTCGAGATTGAATTATTGATAATAATTTATATTTCTCGAGTGAAATGTATTAAAGTTAAAGATTCTAAGCAGCTACTTTAAATAGCTAATCACTATATTATTGGTTTAAAAAAATAAATCTAAAGTCATTATATTAAAAAGATACATTAAACACATTTTTATTTACCAAAACTCGTTAACCTCTAATATTTTTTTTAAAACCCTAGTAGGCAATAGGTGACACTTATAACATAATTTTTAAAAATATTCAGACGACACCTTAGAGGTTGGGAGAAACACAAAAACATTTGGGATTAAGCAATTTAGGGATATCCAAAGAAACACCTGGAATCCGGGGGCCCTGCTTCAATGGAAACTTGAAGCTTTGGTGCAAAACTTTGGAAAACATATTTGGATCTATACATTTTTTATCCGCTAATATCTGGAAATCCTTACAAAATTAAATACCGGCGACAGTGATGTTGAAGAATAGGCGTAAGTAATAACAAAAATATAAAACTTATAGAGACGTTTTGTAAGGAACTAACTAAAATTTAAAAAACAAATTCCGTTATTTCTCGAGAGCTTTCCAGTGTTGCAATACGAACGCCTACCGATCTATCGCGGACAATCGCGGTCTATCGAAAGCCCCGAGTGCCAGGGCTGCAGACGTGATATTTTTAAAACCTAATCGCCGACCGCTTCATCGTGACTTCTCCACACGCCGTTTCCGCGCGGTGCAACAATAAGAAAAACATATAGTCGGTACATCAACTGAAAACAACAACTGAAATTATTGCCAGCACTTCGGTTTCGATTTCAGTTTCAATTCAGTTGTTTAATTGCGGCTAACGGCCAAGGAGCTTTGATTTTCTGATTCGATTCTGATTGGAACTCGCTCGCACACACACACACATACGCGCAACACACAGATTTATTAGGTATATACGTATATGGTGTATGATTATTAATAAGTTCATGCAAGTTTTTGGGATCACAACAAAAGCCGTTAGATAATCGCCACGCCCATTTATATAGCGCCCATCAAGGTGAACCGATTAAAAAGTGCAGCGAAAAATCGATTTTACGCTCTTGAACTACATAAATATATATATAGGTGTGCACATATATGCATATATATTTATAAACACCGTGGCCGAGAAATTCTAATTGGGAGCGCCGAGGAAGTGACAGTGAAAGTGATTTGTGCTCCCAAAAAAAATAATACACAGTAGTACCCTGATTTTGTTTATCGTTTTGCGTGCTTCTTTAATTGAATTGCGTGCCGTTTTTTTTTTTACCAATTTGTGCGGCGTTAACAGCTGTTTAGCGAGCCAATTAGCACATCACAACACAACCCACCCCCCACCCTCCACTATTTATATTTTTGTTTTGTTTGCGACGTGTCAATCGAGTTACAAAATAATTTGCTGACATTTGGCAATAACTCTCGACGGCTGGAAAATTCTTGATCCGAATGGACGGATTCTAATTGGAATCCTTATCGTTACTATCTTATCTAGTTGGGATGTGTCTGATAGTCCGCCATGCGGGGGGTTAAAAGTGCAGAGATGGGGTTAAGTCATGGAGCAAAGTGCACCACGTCCACATAATATAGTTTTTTTTTTCAGGCTTGTTGCATAAGGCAGTTTGTTGTCAAAACAATTCACAAACAAAAGAGGTACACATTGCAAAGTTATGGCGGATAAACAGTGCCTCCCAAATGTTATATACCAGAAACAAATAAAGTTCATTTAAAAGTGCATTGTACGATTAAAAAATATTTCTTTACATTGTTATTTGTTATTAAATGTGTCAAGCAAAATATATTTTATTTTTTACATTTTAATAGATAAACATAATGAGCAGATATATCCAAATTTGCCAAATAATATTACCTCTGAAAAGCTTAACAAAATGTAGACATTTAAATTAATTTTAAATTCAATTAATTTATTCTTTTATTTGTTGTAAATCAATAAATTTTCCAACATTTTAGGCATGAATTAGCCGATGATCTCTGTACAAATGTTTAACCGCCAATTGTGTCGCAAAATTAGGACTCCACACCCCTTGTTATTTTCCCTTTTATCTATCCTCCTAAATCGGAAACCGGTTTTAAAAGAATCTTCAAGTCGAACGAAATGTTTTCCCAACGAGTTTGCGTTGAACTTGAATAAACAAAGCTGCTATATACCACCGATATATGCATATTTATATAGAACAGCATGTGTTTTTCGGGACATGTATTCGGGTGCGTTTTTAATTTCTAAAATTTCGCTGTCGCTAAAAAGAAAGCAAACAATATGCGGCTGATTGACGCTCGATTTGAGTGCGAAAATATATAGTATGTGGAGGTAATGCGATTTCTGGTCATTGTCATGCTTCTAAAAGAATCTTTTTTCCGTTGTATTCTTTTTTCACATTACGCAATTAGCGTTTCAAAGTGCAAAATTCTGAAACGTTAAATATATTATAAATATTGTACTGAAAAATGAGGAATTTGTAAGCTGCCACTGGGACGTCACTGATAAGCTCTTCTAATTTAGCTCAAAGTCAAAAGTACGCTCTGCTGATACGGGCAACCATTGAATCTCGCCGGATTTTATGGAGAAATAGGGCTATTAAATCATATACATAATGCCAGAGTAAATAGCCAAAAAAAATCGTTGACTGCCTCTGAAAAAACTTCCACAGATAAGCTGTTTATTTAAAGATAGTACAATAGGTTACCGTTATTTAGTGCCTTTTTCAATAGTATGCATAAATATTTGGAACAGATGATATCTTGAGGCTTCGGTTAATACTCTAAATTGTATAACTTAAATAAGACATCATATTTTTATTAATTGGAAGTTTTATAAGGTTAAAGTTGTGTTTGACATGATTTACTTAATTTTAATAAACCAAAATTAAATACACAAACATAAATTCAATGCGACTCAGAAATATTCCAACAAGAAATGTTAACTACATTTTTAAAGTTCGCGCCGAAGTGCAACGGCTTGGTTTGCGTCCCTACTAAATGCACATTCGCCATACAATTAATATGTACAATTATCGGCGTTCGTAAATATTTACTCTTTAGCTTCAAGCACTTGTACATATTTGATTAAAATATCCATTCTTAAGCCCTTCAAATTTTACTGATTATTTGCCCTGCCATTGATAAGATAAAAAAATATTGCAAAAGAAAATAATGATAAGATATAATGTTCAATTTAATTTAATTTAACCAGATAAACAAAATTGTATTAGATATGTACAGTTAGAGCTATAATTTCAAACATTTTAATATGATATTTAAAATTTGTCAAAACTGAAAATATATGAGCAACCGGGTTGTTTTCACCAGACGTAAATGTTCTACTATCATACGTGAAGAAATGTAGTACTATGTATAAAAAGAAAATAAAAAAAGGGTATACGACTTTTTATATATTTTGTACTTAAATATTATAATGATTTTCGGTATCGATACTGCGTTTTCTTTCGGTGTATTGATAACAGCTGTGCCACCAATTCGCCGCTCTTATAATTGCGAAGCTGGACTCTTATACACGTTCACACCCCTGATTCTGCTCCTCTTCTTGTTCTTCCAATTCTTCGTGTGCTGCTAATTTGTTGCCATTTATGCGCTTGCTTTATTAAGCAGTGCTTTTAGTAGATATTTACTAACTGGATTTTACTCAAATTTTTGCAGAAATAATGAGCCGAATGCTAATAAAGCCCGCTGCGGCGACAGTGTCTGCCGCTTTGCAACAACAACAGCAGCGCCAGCAACAACAATATGTGATTCGCCGCTGGAAATCGTTCCTGCAAAACAATAGCAACAACAATGGTAGTCGCCGTGCGGCGAAAGCGGCGACGTCGACGTCTACATCGGCAGCGGCAGCGACGTCACAGCGACACGGTCAAAGCGGCGATTTCATTCAACCGTTAGACGTCCGCCGGTTAGTTTCGCTCGCTAAAAAAAGTGCAAAAATTATTTAAAAACAAAATCTAACAATAAACAGTGTTTAAATTGTGAATCCGAATTTTTTTTCAGTTCGTTCTCAACCAGCCACAAAATGCCGACGTCGTCGAAATCACTGAAACTGGATAACATAAATCCCAACTTTATTGCCATGGAATATGCGGTTCGCGGTCCATTGGTGATACGTGCTGGAGAAATCGAAAAGGAGCTGGAAAAGGTGAGTACTAAATGGGTCTAAGGTAAACCAAGAGTGTACCCAAAAGTAGTCCACAAGAGATCCAAAAGTAGTCCCAAAGTAATGCCAAACAGAGCGCTAAATGCGTCGCCATTATCCAGCGTTTTATTCCCCTTTGATTCCCCCAATTTGACGGCAACTCAAAGCCCGCATTTTAATGTCTAAGCACGCTATAGCTTTGTATATATAGTAGTCGTATAAGTATGTGCTGTGTCTGTGTTTGTTTTGGATGTGTTGTGCCGCCTCGCTTTGCCGCCCTTTTTTATTCTTTTTTTTTTATTTACGCTTGGATGGGCGAGACCGCCACGCCGAATCATTCACCTCGTAATCCACCCCTTTTCAAGGACACCTGTTGAAAAACTACGACGAAAAGAAGTAATTAAAGTTTTGTAAAGTATGGCAAAAAAATACAGGATTTCAGTTAATAAAGCTTTTATTGGTTTGAGATATAGTATATATAGCTAACATCATTTTCCGAAAATATTCTTTTGAGTGTAATACAACTTTTGTACCACAAAAAAAAAACCTATTAAACAACATGTTAAACAGTTTAATAAATTAATTTTATATGTTGTTATACCAGTATTAATATAAAAGGTTTTAAATGATGGTGGAATTTATTTAACATACAATTTTAGGAAAAAGAGTGGAACACTTCCAAAAAACATTGTATTTGTGGGCCATGTGTTTTTTTCAATTATTGATGTTTAGCACAGAACAACAGATCAAATCAATTGTTTGTTTTTAGCACACTAGAAGAAAAAATTTAAATATTTGTCTTGTTGCCATATAGTAACAAAAACCTAAAATAATTTTTCCAAAATTTTCTATTACCTTAAACTAAAGGAAGCAATTTCAATTAAAGCTATCAAGAGTAACCCAATAAGTCAATTGTAATCTTACCGCCATAAAATTATCGAAACTTATCTAAAACGAAATATATTCTTTATAGTGGCTGCAAAGAAGTGCCGAAAATGTTCAAAGTGAACTTTGAGTTAAGGGAATTACACTTTTGGGGCAAAGTAAACAAGTCAATAAACTAATTAGTTTAAGTATTGCTCTGCAGGGTGAATGATTTGCCCCTGGGGAGGTTGCCAAATGCCGCTTACCCGTTTTCTCATCTTAAAACCGAGTTTCTACCCCGTTTACCATAACGAGTCATGGTCTTAATTGCTAATGAATGTTTGTAATCATTCTAAATTGCGTATCTTGGACTTTCTTATAGTTTAATTGAAGTAGAAGAATAACGTGACACATTTTGAGTTCACTGAACGACCTTCAACTTGGCTTACATAAGCGCGGATAATGTGGGTGGGTGGGATTCTGCGGACCTTTCCGTTATCACTGTGAGAAAGTGAAAAATCAAAACAAAGGCCCAACATGCGCATGAGCTATGGAAATATGTTGTACACACGCTTTCTTTGTTTTTTTTCGCAAAATTCTCTTCGAACTTTCCTGACCCGCAGCGAATGTACTCTAGTACATATGTAGAAATATATATTGTATTCAAATCCATTGTTGGCCCCACTGACTTTTCACATTCTGTGTGTTTTAATGCCGCTGACAGCCAGTTGATTTCCCCCCAGTTTCCCGCTGCGATTGATTTCCTTATCCGCACGACTGAATCTTGTGTTTGTTCCTTCTGCGTTTTATCAAATTCCTACACTTGTGCACTTTGGCAATTTGCCAAAAAGTCATCATCTGACAGCAACAGACATTCTTATCAGCTGAATTTGTTGAATTTTCTCCTGTTTAAGAATGATAGAAGGGATAAATGCAAATTCTAACCAAAAAATTACATTATTTTAGGGGTATTTGTATCATTCCGTATCGTTATTAATCCAAACAACAAGATATTATTTAATAACCTTTTAATAGAAATTTCATCTATCAATCATATAATAATCATTTTTCTTTCAAAGTAGAATTTTTCTCTTCTGCTTATACTTATTTGCTGTCTATTTTCACTTCCATTCGACATTAGAGCTTGCTAGCTTAATCTCTATACCTTATTATTATTATTATTTAGGCTCATTCAGCGATAATGTCTGGATGGCCAACGCCTCTATACAAGTCCTCTATGATTATACGACTCTACCTGTGCGAGTATATAGTTATCAATTATATTACCACTTAGCACAAAAAGTTTGTTTACAACGACTTCAAGTGCAAAATGTTCGAAGGGTACATATACATAGCAAGAAAGCATGAGAGAATCTGAAATTCTAGAAGTGCGAACAGCGGTGGTCAACTAATTAGTAGTCTATATAATGCTATAACTTAACTATGATTCCAAAACAATCATTTAATATAAAGTTAGTTTGTAACTTATGCGATTGAACATTATTTACAGTCTTAAGTTTGTTCCTCCTCTTTATGCCTAATATTTTCACCTCCACTGTTGCGATAGAGTCGATTTCTATAGATATTTCCACGAGTAATACAAACACACTCGATTGTGGGTGCAATCCATTTACCTCGACTTGGCAACGCTTTTATCAGTATTTTTCGAAATTAAAAAAAGAAATAATTAGCTAGGTTCGATAAGGTGGCGCGATGCCCGTGTGAACACGTTTGTACGGGGAGAAAATTGCGAAGAATGCTTTCGATTTCGTTATCCCAAATGCTAGGTAATTTCACAGTCGTGTTGAGCTGCGAATTCCTTAATTTTCCAATAACTACTTTGTCAGTTGCACACACACCGAATACCCAATGACGTCAACGGCAGCGATGAAGCTCACTTACATGCCGCAATTTACATTATTTAGCCGCAAAGCCCACAATATACAGGTCCCTCCACCCTCCAGTACATTATGTAGCAAATTGCCCATTCGAGCGTGGTAAAATTGGAACCCGAGACGAGTGGCTCTTTAATGAGTGCAACTTGCATGTGCCCCGCAAATTGTGTGTTACACTGTTGACAGTTTCCACAGCAAATTACTGTATCCCCTTTTCTACAAGGGGTATAATGAACCCGATTCGGCGTATGAATACTACTGGGTGTTCCCTGAATTCTTTCTTTTTTGATAACTTTAAATTTTACTTTACCTTTAGAACTCTCCTTTTCTTATTATTTAAAACTTCACCTAAAAACTTTTATTAATGATCAGCATAGTGCTTGTAAAAAGTATAAATATATATAATATAAATTATATAAAGTCTATAAAAAGGTTCTCCACAGAATTTAGTTTTTTATTCGCAATGAATTTGTTGTTTAATCGTTATTACCAACTTCAAACACAATCTAACAAAAAACTATATGGTAAACCCCTGATGACACATTGGTGATAAGCAACTAATTGGAATTGCTGATCTTAGCTTCGGATGATTCTAATTTGGCTCATTTAGTAGTTATCGCTAATACCCCAGCACTTCAGTTTAATCCATGATGGTGCATGAGTGATACGAAATTAATTGGAAGTGCAGTTCTATCGATTACTCTGGCCTAATTGTAAATATTCCAAATGTGTTTGTGTCCAATTATAGGGCCACAATTACACTTGGGGGGTAATTTGCATAGTGAAAGCCACAAATTAAAGGCTCATTTGATACGCCAACATAATTAAATTTGGCCGACCGAGTAAACAATGTGTAATTTACCTTCCGTTCCGATTGAATTTGATTGCAGGGTGCCAAGAAGCCGTTCGACCAGGTGATCCGTGCCAACATTGGAGATTGCCATGCCATGGGCCAGCAGCCATTGACCTTCCTGCGACAGGTGAGCTGATTTATAGATTCCCTAAATTGATTTATAGACAATAATTAAAATTCGGTTCATTTTACCTAGTTGATGGCGCTTACCTTCGAGACCCGACTGCTCGATTCGCCCGACTATCCCGAGGACGTGAAGAAGCGCGCCTGTGCCATTTTGGACGGCTGCCAGGGTCAGTCGGTGGGATCCTACACGGACTCCGCCGGATTGGAGGTGGTCCGTCGCCAGGTGGCCAACTACATCGAGAAGCGGGACGGCGGCATCGCTTGCGATTGGCAGAACATCTACCTCACCGGCGGCGCCTCTCCCGGAATTAAGAGCATTCTCTCCATGGTCAAGTAGGTGTGGCTTCAAAGCCAAAAAGTTTCCGGAAAACATGTCTTTATCGTACCAGATAAGACACTTTTTTCGGGAGCCATGTACCTTGTAGTGTTAGAGATATATATCTTCAATATCTATTATTTAGGCCAAAGTGCCCCACTTTTAGCATGCTAACTAAGAAGAAGGTAGCAAAGATAAATATTTTTACGGGCTCATTAAAAATTACTAGTAGCTTTTTTAACAGCAGTGGGAATACAAAAAAACAAATAGTAAGATGTTTTTTTGTTGTTTCAAGGTTTTATTAGAAAAATAGAAAGTCTATATCAATTTAAAAAGTTGTATTAACTTTATCTATTATCTGCAAATATGGCAGCATGTTTTGAGCGAGGAATATATAAGTTAAATATTAAGAAAATATTATAAAAGTGTGATTTGCAAAACAATGTTTTTCAAATGGTTTTAACATTACAATATGTAAATTTAAATTAAAATCGTTTAATTCTTTTTAATTAATCCAAATCACTTCGTCGTTTCAGCTCCGAGGTGGATTGCAAGGCTCCTGGAGTGATGGTGCCCATTCCGCAGTACCCACTTTACTCAGCCACTATTTCCGAGTACGGCATGACCAAGGTGGACTACTACCTGGAGGAGGAGACCGGCTGGAGTCTGGGCAGAAAGGAGCTGCAGCGGTCCTTCGACGAGGCCAAAAAGACGTGCAATCCCCGCGCGCTGGTCGTAATCAATCCGGGCAATCCCACCGGCCAGGTGCTGACCCGCGAGAACATCGAGGAGATCATCAAGTTTGCCCATGAAAACAAGGTGCTGCTGCTGGCCGACGAGGTGTACCAGGACAACGTCTACGACAAGGACTCCAAGTTCTGGTCGTTCAAGAAGGTGGCCTACGAGATGGGCGAGCCCTACCGCAGCCTCGAGCTCTGCAGCTTCCTGTCCACGTCGAAGGGCTATCTCGGCGAGTGCGGCATTCGCGGTGGCTACATGGAGGTGCTCAATCTGGACCCCAAGGTCAAGGCCATGCTGACCAAGTCGATAACGGCGGCGCTCTGCAGCACCACCGCCGGCCAGGTGGCGGTCAGTGCCCTGGTCAATCCCCCCCAGCCCGGCGAGCCCTCCTACGAGCTGTTCAAGAAGGAGCGTGACGACATCCTCGCCGCCCTGAAAGAGCGCGCCGAGCTCGTCCACAAGACGCTCAGCAGCTTCGAGGGCTACAAGGTGAATCCCGTGCAGGGGGCCATGTACGTCTTTCCCCAGATCGAGATCCCGCCCAAGGCCGTCGAGGCCGCCAAGGCCAAGGGCATGGCCCCTGACGTTTTCTACGCATTTGAGCTGCTCGAGACGAGCGGTGAGTTTATTTCTACATATTTCTTTTCACTCCGATGGCTAATTCTTGGGTTTTTCCTCTGCAGGCATTTGCATCGTTCCTGGCAGCGGATTTGGCCAGAAGCCCGGCACCTGGCATTTCCGCAGCACTATCCTCCCGCAGACGGACAAGCTGAAGCTGATGATGGAGAAGTTCCGTGTGTTCCACGCCGATTTCATGAAGAAGTACAAGTAGACCACTCCCTTCGCTGCGCCCACCCGTCCCCCGCCCCAATCCCTGTGTTAAAAGTGTCGATCCTCCGGCTTAGGATTAAAATATAAAATACCATACTTGTTTTTTTTTTCTCTTTGTTACTGTGTCCTAACTGAATGCTTCTTTACTCTGCTTTATATATGAAAAATATATAAATATATATAATTTGTGTAAAACGTTTAAGTCCCTTTGATTTGTATCCCTATCCTGCGCAGCTTTCAAATCTATGATATATCACGTTTCCAATTAGCAATTAACCCACTTGTTAAACCATATATTGATCCTTATTGAATTGATTCTCCTGGCGGAGAAGTGACAATAATTTTTGTTAGAGCCATAGGTTGGCGCAAAATTGATAATTCTGATATTGTTCTAGACAAAAGTTATTTGCTTTGTGTAAACGTCTACATATTTATCTACATATATACATATATAGCCTTGCATGTGCTTATCCCGAGTCGATCACGAAAACATATGATGTGTGTGCGTTCAAGTCATTACTAATTGTTATAGACAAAAAACAAAATATGAAAATAAATCAAATCTATTGTTAAACGAGGCTTGAAATCTTTTAACTTGGGAAATCGAAAAACTTTTTTAATCCTTGCAGTGGGTATTATTATGATTTGGATTGCTTTTTTCAACCGAAAAATCGTCACTTTTGGTTTTATCATGATTTGTTTCAAAAATGTTATATTTACGGTATGACATTCCATTTTTTTGACATTTATTTCCATGGCTATAGTAATCTATAGTTAGATTCCCTTGTGAAAGGGAATTGAATTGAAAGTTTGTTACGAGTTCAAGAAGGTATGACATTCCATAATGGGTCCATTATTTGCATTGCTATCGTAAAAATGCTGTTGTTTTTGAGCGAAAAATCATTGAAAATCACATTTATGACATTACACATTTTTTATAAGGGGTTTCATTATGATTTTATTTAAAAATTTTACAAAAAAATCTGTGAATGTCAGTTGTTTTCAAATTTTGTTTCGATTTCAACAAGGTGTGAAATTCCATTAAAGGACCATTATTTGCTTTGCTATTGTAAATATACTGATATTTTGAGCGAAAAATCTTTAAAAATCAAATTTTTGACATTTCCCATTTTTCACAGGACCCAGAGCTCAAGCTCAGAATGTTTTGTATAGCTATTGACAGTACCTTATTTTAAAATCACCACTTAAGGGAAAGGTGATATAGCTAACTTCATGAAAACATTCTCTAACCCATCCGAAATATATAAAACCATTTTAAAAATGTTGTTTTTAAATTATGTTCAATTTATTGATTCTCATTTCACGACTTAATTACTTGCACTTTCGTATATAGAAACTTCTTACGTTTTCTTTCCATCCACTTTTCTCTTAAACATTTTGTGTTGCGACAGATTCAGAGAAGAAACAAACGGATAATGTGGTATATAATCGCGATTACCTTCGAACATGCTTTGTTGTTTCTTTCTTCTGATGCCTCACTCTTTGTGTGTTGTAGTTGTTGGTTGCTGCATTACTTAATTTTCATTTTTTTCTGAATTAAAATCTACCAAAGTCTTAAAGCCTAAATACCAATATGTACCGTAATTGTACTGTGGCTATACTTGCGATCCAGATCCAGATCGGAGATGGCTGGGTTGTGTGGTGGTCTTTTGTGGAGTTGCTCGATTTCTTTAGGGTTTAGGAAGGGTGGGGTCGGGATATATGTTTTGTATGGGAGGAAATATTTGAGTCAAACTAAGGAATCTGTGGCGCTCTCTTCATGGGGGCAAAACAGACACATTTGGCCCCAAACTGTGTGGCTGTGTTATACATCTCTATATATATTTATAATAAGGTGTCGTCCGGATCAGGGCTGCTCTTCTCCTAGTGCTCATCTAATGGCGATCCCTCGAGTCTGAGCGGCTGCGACGATCCCGCGAGAAGCTGCGACTGCGTGTCCTGGAGCGGCGTGGTGAGCGGGATCTGTAATGAAATGGGTGGCGCGTTTGGGGAAACAGATTGGCACGACACATAGACAGGGTTTAGAAAGAGAGAGGAGAGGAAGAAAGAGAGAGAGAGAGAGAGAGAAAATACAAATTAAATAGTTTTTGCACTAACTAGTAACTTAACTAGGCGTGTAGTAAGATAACAATTCCTTAAATTACGTAAAGTTGATAGAGTGGTCTCGATCAAACAACACACAACTTGGGCTGACGGATCTGGTGGATCGGATACGGATCGGAGAGCTGATATTGGAGCTTTAATTTGAGCTGAGCGGAGCTGAGAGCTGGCTGTATTTTTTTTTTTTTTTTTTTGGTGGCTGAAGGTGCTTGAAGGTGGTGGAGATATAGCTGATATACTTTTTGGTTTTTTTTTTGGCCCCATTTACGAAAGCGTTGGTGTGACATTTACATAAAGTAATTGGTGGTGGTTGGTTGGATTGGTTGGCTGATTGGTTTCTTGGTAGGTTGCTTAGTTGGTTGATGAGCAGAGCAGACTGAGAAGACTGTTGTTGTTGTTGAATTGTAGTAGTAGTAGTAGGTTCTTGTTGTTGAATTGTTGTAGTTTGTAGTTTGGGCTGTTGATACGATACGATTCTGAGCTGATTGACTGTGACTAAGGTGGCTGTGTGGTGTTTTTTGGTGTGTGTTGTTGGTGGATATATATATATATTGGTGAATCATTCTATTCTGTTGCAGCAGCCGAAGAACGTAGGTCGTATGAAGAAGCAGTTGGTGGGGAAGCATCAGTTATCAGCAAAAGAGGTTCAGGTGGTGGTTGTGGTTTAGTGGTGGTGGTGGTGGTGGCGGTGCTGCTGCTCCTACCATCCGCGATGTGGAGAGACGAGCTTGAAGAAGACCCTGCCCCGCTGATGCTGCTGGTGCTTGGTTGGTCGATTGGTGGGGTCGTTTGGTTGGTTGGTTGGTTGGTGAACCGTCTGATCTGACTTTGATTTCTGATTCGAGATGATCGGGTCAATGCATAAACACATTTACACAATATATATATATACACAAAGAGCAGACAGTTAGCGCGAACAACATTATCTCAGTAGATGTTAGGATACAAGAACGAAAGATAAAAAAAAAACATTAGCAGAAACCATAAATAGAAATATAACAAACGGATTTTGTTAGAGACGTTACGTTTTCGTTTCGTTTCGTTCGGTTCGAAGGGAAGTGGTGTTGGTGGCGGCCAAAGGTTTCATACTTGCTGCGATTGAAGGAATTAGCGTGAAGCAGCCTCAATCTTGTTTGATTGCAAGGGAAAGGTGCAACTACTGGGTGGTGAGCCAACAAAAGATCTGCGAAAGGCTGGGCGCCCTTGAGATACTTTTGCTGACTTGCTGCCAGATGTTGTAGTAGTAGTAGTAGAAGAAGTAGAAGCTGTTGTTGCAGTTGGTCTTTGTAGCTGTAGCTTGTTGCTGATGCTGCTGTAGCTGCACTAAAGATGACGGATGATGAGGTGGTGGGTGGTTTGTTGGGGACGAAGGAAGCAGGCTGAAGACAACCGCAGCAGAACTTGGAGGCGTAGGAAGTTGACTTATTGAAGCGTTGCTGGACTGGTGAGTGTGTATATATATATGCATAGATATATATTGGAGTTAAATTCTTGATGGAGTTGCTCTGTTGCCGTCGATGCCCGGTTCGCTGTGGTTTCTTGGTGATTAGTGTGGTTAATGGTAGAGTGTGTATGTGTGTTTGTTGTGTAGCTTGAAGATAGGGTCAACTAACAGACCGTACATGATGTGAGAATGTGGGATGCACTATGGGACCTAAGACCGCTGTTTTAAAGATTAGTTGAATTTACGTTATTTAACCGAAATACTTGTAGAGTATTTCATCGTTGTTTAAAAGTCTACTATATCAAAATGCACTATTGCACACTTTCTCTTAATTTAAGTTTTAAATATTATTCAGTTACGACCGAAGCTATAATAAAAGAAAGCAATCCATTTTATAAATGAATATAAATCTTCTTAAATTCGTGCTTTCTTTTCTAAACTATGACTGTACCAAATATTTGGTTTAGAACGATATTAAGCAAAGTATTACAAAGAATTACAAAGTATAACAAAAAAATATTAAATTTGGCAATGTTTTCAAGTTATTAATAACCAACACAAATAGTGGTCATTTGCCCAATAGTGGGATATATGTATGTAGGTGGCTGTGGGTGAGTTTGGACTGGTTTTGGGTGCATTATTCTTGTAGCTGCGGAGCCGAAGACGTCGCTGATGATTTGTTTTTGGCCTGGGTCGAGCTGAACAGGTGGTGGAGGGGGTGTAGTGTTGCGGTCATTCGGTTTTTTGTTCTGGTTCTTGGTCAGCGGAATATTTATATCGAATTTGTTGAAGTTCTGACAAGGGCCGCACAACAAATTGCATGGTGGTGGTGAGGTGGCTGTTGTTGTTGGTGAAATGTGTGTAATAGGAGGAGCAGGATCTGCTGTTGTACTAGTTGTTCTTGTAGTAGCTGTTGTTGTTCTTGTTGTTGTTGTTGTTGTTGAAGGAAGAGGAGTAGTAGAAGTTCTAGTAGTAGTAGCTGTTGTTGTTCTTTTTTTTGTTGTTCTTTTAATTATTATCATTATTATTATTGATGTTGTTGTTGTAGTAGTTCTTGTTGTGCTTGTTGTAGTAGAAGAAGAAGACTTTATCCTGCAAAATGATTGTGAGACCACATTAAAATTGGCTCTAAGTCAAATGGTTTACTTTGGTTTACTATGTTTTTTTTTTTGTAATAAATTTTTTTTATTTTTTTTTTTTACTAAAAAACAACAAACAAAACGTTTTCTCTAGGTAAAAGCTATACTCTTTGAACTTTAAACTATGAACCTCGGGGGTGCGTTATGAGCAATGAAATGGGGTACTTTATATTGGAATTACCCTAAAAAAAAAACTACGAAAATCGATTGGATAGCAACAACCAGGACGCCACTGTTTGTGTGTGTGTGGTGGGACTGTTTTCAACGGACGCCACTGTGCGGTGGCTTACAGTGGTGTCCCACTGCTAAGGTAGACGTATGTGTTTGAGTGTGTGTGTGTGTGTGTAATTTGGCTGGCCCCGCTTTCGTATGTATACGCGAATCGATTTTTCACATGCATACATACACGCACACACGACACAGATCAAATATATGTGTATATGTTTTTCTTTCTGCACATATTGGCAAAATTATGATGTTTCATAATCGAATGGGGGATGCGATCTACTCACCTATAACGACCGCCGCCATCGCCGGCTCTTGTACCGCCTCCTCCAGCCCGTGCGCCACTGCCTCCGCCGCGGCCACCTCCGCCGGATCCGCCCCCGCCTCCTCCACCACCGCCTCCGCCGCCGCCCCCGCCGCGACCCTCGCGCGAACGGCCGGAGGACATCTCGACGCGGATGCGGGTGCCACAGCAGCGGGTGCCGTCCAGGCCACGGGTTGCGTCCTCCGCATCGCGGCGATCCTCGAACTCCACGAAGGCGAAGCCGGGGGGATTACGTGCCACCCAGACGTTGCGCAAGGGTCCGTATTTGCTGAACGCGTTCTCGATCTCGTACTTGGAGGCGGAGCTGCCTAGGTTGCCCACGTACACCTTGCAGGCCAAGTCCCATTCCCGGTAGCGTGGCATTATTGTGGGTCGATATCTGTGTGTGCTATGGGTTCCTTACTCCCGCTGGCTGTCAGTGGGGGTTCCTGCTCGGTCTTGGGTTGGCTAACCACTTGGTTTTTCCTCAGTTTTCCTAGCTATTATTGGCTTTTTGCGCAGCGAACACACCCAAAATGCAGGACGAGAAAATATGTTTTGTGGAGAAAAAAAGATGGCGCGCTGGGTAGTGTTGAAAAGTGCGCGATTTAGCAGGACCGTTCGGCGGTATCAAAAATACCCCGAAAGCGTACTAGCGACTGCGCTGTCTATCGGTTTCTTAAAATTTAAGTATGCCGTTTTTTCCTTGCTAGGAATAATTAAATTTGCAGAAATTGTAATATTTGTTATATATTATTTTTGGATGACTTTCAGTTCATTATAAAGTTCTTATTACTTTAGTTCTATCTGGATCATTAGTTGAAACACTTATCCTTATGTATATGATTTTTTAAACCATGTATTTGCTCATGTACTATTTGAACTACGTTAACAACAATAATAACTCATAATAATGTGTTAATTGGAGTTCAAACAAACTAAAAAAAAATTTGAGATCTCAAGAAAATGAGCTTTCAACATTCGACAAATATTAATAACTTTCCAGATGGTCGACCTTCTCAGTACTGAATAAAAATTGCCTAGGCAATTGTTCGTTATATTCCCGAAATGTTACAAATAGACTGCTATTTAGAATTTACAGATAACGTTTTATAAATATTTAAAATCACCTGCTATTGTTATTCCATTTTCCCGATTACATCCAACTATAAAATTATCGATGTATAAAGAACATGGAAAACATCGATGAATCGAGTTTCCAGCTCTACCAGCTGTCCCTATTATTTAATATAGGCACATTATTATTGGCCCCTTTCGTTTGGACAAACTTGAATCAAATACCGTAGCACAATATGGCTAAGAGCCCGGAAAACATAGCGCTGGATCAGCTGGACAAGGACCAAATGAAAACGGTGAGTGGGATGGCCGTGGAAGTTCCGCACAGAAGCCGGTGGTCACTTTGCTCATGATGCAATGTGGTTTTCATTTATTTTGGGTTTCATTGTCTAGTTCTCCGACTTCCTGATGTCCTACAACAAGCTGTCCGAGATGTGCTTCACAGACTGCGTGCGCGACTTCACATCGCGGGATGTCAAGGATTCCGAGGTGGGTTTTGCAATGTTCCATGTGCATTCACAAGTGTATCCAACCGCCCATCTTCTTTATAGGAGAAATGCTCGCTGAACTGCATGGAAAAGTACCTGAAGATGAACCAGCGCGTCTCACAGCGCTTCCAGGAGTTCCAAATGATCGCCAACGAGAATGCCCTGGCCATGGCCCAAAAGACTGGCAAACTATAGGTTTTAATAACAATCTTAACTAGTTTAGACAACTGAGATGATGCATTTTTCCTGCATTTGTCAAAATAGCTGAGTAAAGATTATTGTGTTACTTTATTGCTGATTGATTGATTGGTGATTGATTACGGTCTAGAGATCTTGTTTGAAAAGACACAAGTGTGGATCAGTTGCGGTTCTGCGAAACTGGTAACAGGACCTATCTCTTTCTTTTAGCACTTCAGCCTCATGACAGTAGTAGTTAATGGTAGAATCGGGCGCCGCAGCTGCTTACGTGCTAGATGTGCCTACAATTACGTTTAAGTCACGTTAAGACCAGGGCCGTAGGCGAGTCCTCCATGCCGGATGATGTGCAACCGTTTCTCCGGACTTGGGAGCTGCTCACTACGGCGATCTCTAAACTAGGTCTAATGCATAGAAGCCATCGCCTGTGGCTTTCTACTCAATACTTAGGGCTACACACGGTTCGCCAATGCGTGGTTCTCGTTTTCCGGCTGGGAGATTTTCCTTTCAATGACTCGTAGTGGGGGCCTCCGACGGAAAGCCCTCCGCCTCGGTGATGAGGGCGTACTCCAGGATCACGCGACCCTCCTTGTACCTATGGGATAATATGGGACATCGAATTAGTATGATCTTACAATTGGCACGCTCGTTAGTCCTGACTGAAAATGGTCTCGGTTTTTTAATCTCTCAGTAATTAACATCAATGCTGTTTGGTTTCCATATAAACCATTGTTACAAATGTTTTCAGCATTTTATAATAACTACTAAATTCTACCAATTGGTAGAATAGAAATAAATAAATCATTCGAGTTGCTTTATAACCAAAACATCACTTTCAATAACTAATAGTAAAATGTTTACATATCTTGAATTATAATATATATCATTCATTAATAATATATATGATTTAGTTCCCTCGAAATAAACTAGTCTAATTGCTTGAACTACTAATAAAATTTGTAGTATTTCTTGCCAGAATTCGTAATTTTGTAATGGAATCTCTTAATAACAGAAGTCTAAAAGTTAACTAAGTAATACTTATAAATACTCTGATGTCAATATCAAAAGAGCAGTTCCCAAAAGGAAAATTGCCAATATGAATCGGGACAATTACATTTACATGCTTATCAGAAGCCTGTGACCTTTGATGTACAAATATATTCTAAGCTGATTCAGGTGGAACGGTAATCAAAAGCTACTTAAAAATCCCTCCTCCTGATCCGTAAGGATAATCCAAGCTATATACTCACTTTTGAGACTCCTCAGTGGCGAACTCGTACATCCAGCCCAATTTGGCGCCGCAGTTCTTGCACATGACGTCGCGCACCATGTGGCGGCCTGTGAGCATCACCCGTTCCTGGATGTTGCTGAAGGTCAGGTTTACGACGCGTTTGAACAGATAGGCGCGTCCTGCCAGGAGAAGATAGTATTAACATTGCATAATCAGGGGTAATTATCCAGACCAGAGGACTCACCTGTTGCGCCCGTAAATCGTGTGCTGATCAGCTGGCTGCGGTTGGTCAGGTTTGTGTGGCACTGGGCGCAATTGAAGAGCTTCAGTCCGCCGAGGTGTTCCAGAAATATGCGTCCCATTGTGCTCCTCCCGCTCCCTCTTCCTCTCTCACTCTACTGGTCTCGCCCCGTCTCGCTTGCACCCGTACGTGAGTGTATGTGGGGTTCCTTTGTTTCTATGCGGGGAATAATGCGGGTACTACCGATATTACTGCGATTACTTTGGGCCTTGTAATACTCCTTATCTCGATCTGCGCTGCGCTTTTGTTTTGGACTCGGAATTTGCACAACCGAGGAATCGAATCGGGAATCACAACAACGCAGTACCTTGATCAGCTGTTTGGACCTGGTGAGCCCTCTTCCCGGATTCACGGGCTAATTCCTGTGCTCTCGCGCCACGCACTTGCAATCGGATAGGTATGATATGGGAGATATATACCCCCGATTTGGGTTCAGAACTACTAATGCGACGCTTGAGCGTAAATTTCTAGTGCTGCCACAGTATTTGCTCTCGGCGACGTTGCCAGACTGTTGTAGCCAGTAGTCATCGAACCAACTAAACTTTTAACGGTAAATTAAAAGTAGTCGATAGTATCGACTCCTTATGATTTTTTTTTTAAACATTTTTTCACAAATACTTAGTTTCTTTATTATGAATCGCACTTCAAATGCTTTACACTTGTATTAAATTAATATAGAAAGCTTAGCTAAAATTCTACCATAAAGCCTATAGATAAAAAATTTCTTTATAAAATCAAAACTTAATATGGACCAACCAACAATTGTGTGCTGAGCTTACCGAAAAACAAGTTGATTAAAATTTAAGACTAAATTAAACCAAAATTGGCCGACTAAAAATAGTTAAAATTACTAACTGTAAAAGTAAACGAAGATTCGATTAACAAAATGCTATGTAAAAGTAGGCATATACACGAAGCTAATTAAAATTAATAATTTTTGTGGTTATTTCACAGTACCATAATTTTCAAATAAATTTAATACAACTTATTTATCCAAGATACATTTTTCTGAGTAAAAAAGAAGACAATGGTTCTTTAAAAAAGGAAAGAAGGACAATGCTTGGAAGGCGGCTTAAAGTTTTGGAAATTTTGAATATGTTTAAAAAACTTGACTATTGCTATTATACTCCTGCTATGGAGAAGAACTTGCAAAATGACAGCACTGATCTCCCAATCGATCGATATTTTCAACCCGAGCTTTATGCCGGATCGCAAGTAACGGTTTTGCAGTCGGCCAACGTGACCCAACCGAATTAAACCGACTTGAAAAATGCAACTGATCCATGGCTGGATCCTTTTGCTGCTGGCTGGACTTCCTGGAGCTGCCTGGGCACAGGATCTGCTGGAGCTGTCCTGCAGCTCCGACGAACAGTGCGCGCAATTCGAGCGGGGCCACTGCCTGGACATGGCCTGCATCTGCACGGCACGTGGCTCCGGCGAGCGGGTGGCCTGCTCGCCGGTGGAGGAGAAGCTGACCAACATCGTTGGTGGTTCCTGTCCCTGCCCGATGCCGAATGCCAACTGCCATCACCGGTGGGAGCAGTGCCTCTGCTCCGCGGGCCATGTGCCCAGCGGCGACCGCCGACGCTGTCTGAAGGAGGCGGTCGCTCCGGGCGGAGGATGCGAGTTCCAGGGGCAGTGCCAGCTGGCGGACAGGTTCAGCTCTTGCTCCGGCGGCCAGTGCCTCTGCAATGCCCAGTTTGAGCTCCACGAGGGACGTTGCCTTGCCTTGCTACGTAAGCACACTGGGAAAAATCGTACAAGTGCCTTGATCACATGGATACTTAATTTATTTCAATATCTCTATCTTGACAGAATCAAGATGCAGCGAGGACAAGGATTGTGGGAGCTGCGGAGCCTCCCTTTGCCTGACCAAAGTAAAGAACTGCGGCTGTGCCGCCAGCTATGTGCACAACCACAACATGACCAAGTGCGTGACGGGATCTGGATACGGCGACAGCTGCGAGCACAGTCCGCAGTGCAAGGTGAAGCTCGGAGCAGGTGGCCAGTGCCAGGATCACATTTGCGGCTGTCGCCCTTCTCACTACCCCAAAAGGGTAGCCAAGGGGGATACGGCGGAGGAGGACCAACGGGAACGGATCGTCTGCGAACCCATCGTGCCCTTCGGAGCACTCTGCCTCCACGATGGACAGTGTCGGATGCAGTCCCTCCTGGAGGAGGCCAATGCCACAGCACCGGCACCCATGTTCTGCAAATGGGGCGAGTGCTCCTGCACTGAGAGCCACCGACTGGAGGACAACAAGTGCATCCGTGTGAAGAGTGGAGCCGTGCGAAACCAACTGGTTCTCCTTCTCTTTTGTCTCCAGTTTATAATGATTCTTTATTAGGGTGTATATAGCAAAAAAAATCGTTGAACTTATATATGAACAGACTGAATAAACGAACACACAGATACAAATCTCAGAGGCCGATCCTGGCCGGCGTGCGACGGGGCGTGGCATTGCCCGGGGTGGCGATCTCCTGCTTGGCGGCCAGCTGCTCTTCCCGATCGGCCGCCTGCTGCTTGCGCTCCTCCATCTCGTGCTGGGCCTTCAGCATCTGCTCCTCCATCTCCTTGAGGTGCTCGGCCGCCTGTTTCTTCTTCTCCCGTCCGCTGCGACCGGACTCCTTGACGGAGAAGAACATGGGACCCAGCTCCGCCAGCCAGTAGCCATCGACGGCGGTGGCGCACTGCATGTACTCCTTGGCGGTCATGATCAGCTCGTGGTAGACGACATAATCGGGCGTGGTGCCCAGGCCGTACAGCGCGGACGTGGGATGCAGGTGGCAGGGCATGCCCGTGCGCAAATTCACATATTCCCCGATGCCCTTGAGCCTTGCGGCCTGGTAGAAGTACGCCGAGCAAATGCACTTGCGCACAATGTCCCAGTCGGTGCCGCAGCTCTTGACGCTCAGGTTCTGCTGCGTCATGATGTCCTTCAGCTGCTGCCGCACCTCGCGCACCTTGCGCATCGCCTTGATGTGAATGAAGTGCTCGTTGCACCACGACGAGCTGTAGCTGTAAGTGAAGAGTATTAGTGATTTCTGGCCGGGATTGGAGGCACTTCGCTGGCTTACTTGTTCTGGCGCCACTGCTGGTACACATTGAGGTAGGTCAGGTGGTCGGATTCAGGCACTTGGAACTTCTCGCGCACCCCATCCGCCTCCTCCTCGCGGCCCTTCGGTCGGTAGAAGATCGAGGGCACGGACAACATGGAAACTGTGGGGTATAAGAAAAAAAAAAAGATTCCCGATCAGTGACTTTTGGTGGAGGTGAAGGAAGTGGTTTTATATTTGGTAAGTGGGTTTATATTTGGTAAGTGGGGTAGCAAACACTTTGTTGAATGGGATACTTCTTTGTGAGTTTAAGAACAATGAACATTTCGACTAAACTATTAATATTTATGTTAGAACTTAGTTTTAACTATGGGTTACCAATTTATATAAAAATAAATTCATTAAAAATAGGACGGAAATTAAATAAGATGTTAAAAGTATTTACCTATAATCAGGACCTCGGCGCTGCACTGAATGCGACAGGCGACGATGAGCATCTGGCACTGGGGCGGGTCCAGCGGGAACTCGGCCATCTGGCGGCCCAGTGTGGTGAGGGCGCCCGTGTGGTCGAGGGCTCCGAGGATCCACAGCTGGTACAGCGAGTTGAGGATGTTGTCCTGGGGCGGCGGGTCCATGAAGTGGAACTGCAGCAGATCGACGACGCCCAGTGACTTGAGAAGCAGCACTGTGTTGGCCAGATTGGTGCGCTGAATCTCTGGAACGGTAAGGGCCAGCAGTTCGTCCTTGTACTGGCGCTGGGTGTAGAGCCGGAAGGCCTGGCCGGGTCCTGTTCGTCCGGCTCGACCGCTTCGCTGGTTGGCATTGGCCTGCGAAATGGGATAGATCTGCAGGGCGTCCATGCCGATGCGCGGATTGTAGACCTTCAGCTTGCAGTAGCCGGAGTCAATGACGTAGATGATGCCGTCCACGGTAAGTGAGGTCTCCGCTATATTGGTGGCCACCACGCACTTACGCACCCCGTCGCCGGACTTCTGGAAGATCTTGGCCTGCAGATCCGACGGGAGCTGCGAGTAAATGGGCAGGATGCTCAGCACCGGCGCATTGTCGATCTCCGACAGTCGCTCCTCCAGCACCTCGCACGTCACCTCGATGTCCTCCTGGCCGGGCATGAAGATAAGCATATCGCCCTCGTTGGGCGTGAGGTGCACCTGCAGCGCCTGCTTCACCGCCGATTCCACATAGTCCTCGCAGGTGTTCTTGCTGAACATCACGTCCACGGGAAAGGTCCTTCCGGGTATGGTGAACGTGGGCACATTTCCAAAGAAGGTCGCAAACTTGCTCGAGTCCATCGTGGCGGAGGTCACGATCAGCTTCAGGTCATGTCGCCGGGCCACAATCTGAAAGGAAAGGAAATGTTTAGTCAGGATAAGAATTAAGCAGGGTATATTTTTTTCTATGATTAAGTTTGTATTTCTTATTTAATGCAATCTTACTAAAATCTAAGGTTATTATTATTTCCTTTATGCAGGGGGCTTTTCCAATGAAACAGTGGGGGTCAGATAGCGCGGCTAACGGTTACAAATGTGACCCACATCCCGTCCAGCTTTGCTCTGCAGTCTATGACCCTTCACTGGGTCAAGGCGTCTCTCTGGCCAGGCGCCCTAGAAAATTTAATCATTTCGACTAGAACATTTCCTGTAAACAAAAAAAAAACCAAAAAAAAAAACAATTTCTTTTTGCTTCTGTTCGAAGCTATTGGGTATGAAGTATATCTTAAAAAGATGCGTTTTAATTTAATTATTTTGAAAGTATAAAAAATAAATCTTCAATCAACAGAACGAAAAAAAAAAATTTTAAATCGGTTTATACATATATCCTTATAACTTTTTTAAAATTGAAATTAAAATTTGTAGAATAATCAAAGTAGCTAAGGAAACAATATGCCCTTGAACTTTACAAGTAATGGGGATATAGAAAGACCCAAGACTCTACGAGATTTTCTCAAAATTTCGTTCGGCGACTCCTGCCTCCACAAGTTAGCTGGAGGTGAAGGTGAAATCAGGACGACTGAGAGAGCACTCAACTAACACACCAAAAGGATAAGAGAGCCAACGAGACCCATCGGGTTTATAAACTTCGTGTTCGAGTCGGCTCGTGGTGGATTCCCTTGTCCCACGGGGTTGGGGTTTCGGTTTTGGTGGGGGTGAGATGGCATGAGGTGAGTTTGACGCGGTCGTGCCAACACACACGTAGGCACTTTTAAATAATTATAATGAACCCAAGCAAAACGGTTTCAAATCTGAGCCCAAGGGATTTCATCTGATATTTCTAGGGGGAGCAACCACGATATTAAAGCAATATTTGCGTACGAATTCGATTCTTGTCTCGTTTATTTTGTTTAAGTTAATATCTACTTTAAAAATACTACTCATATTGTTTTTAAGGACAATATTCAAAATTAGTAGTAATGGATTATTAAAGCACGTTTGAGTTTAAATATTTTGATATTTTCAAATATTTTTTTTCTTTTTGCCGAAAAGAAAGAAGTGCGAAATAACGTTGTGAAAAAGACGAAAAATAGGTCCATGAGGGTTTTTCATCCCTTGAAATAAAACAACTTCTAGTTAAGGCATGACTCCGAATAAGTAGAAATAAAAAAAATGTAATATAAAAAAAAATTGTATAACCAGTGAAATAGTGCGTATAATTAAATATTCAGTAGATTTTTCACTGCTTTTGGGCGACCTTATCCAAAATTCAACCCAATGCCGATTACAATCTAAACCAAAATCGAATGGCAAGTGAACTGCGCATTAGAAGAACTTTCGAATTACTCGCCTGCCCAGCCCACCACCACCCACAGGTCCACGATTTGCAACCCACTCGTAATGCGGTTTATTATGCAGCTTATCTGCATGCACATGATACACATATGGGCATACATATATAGTCGTTGGTTTGTGTGTGCGCAATATTTATGATGCTGGCGGATGGGTTATAGAAGAGAGATCCGGAGGGAAGGTAATGGTAACATATCGCAATCGTGCATCGGTTCCATTATCTCAGCAGATGACGTCACGTGGGCGTTTACGATAGTCACTGCAATATATACATATGTATGTACACATAGATATCTACATAGATGGACGCTTATCGCTTATTTGGCAATATAAGTGAATTTCTTCAATGGATATTGCACGGATATAAATCACCATAAAATAATCACAATCGCAATATCATAATGACGGGAATAACCGGTACAGTGCTCATACGCTAATATGAAATATAAGCGAAGAAAATATCACTTGTAGATAGCATATACTCCTAAAGTTATTTAAGTTGTGTGTTTAATTTTAATATTAATCATTTACACAGTGTTTATTTCTTTTATAGTTGTAACTAAGAAGTGCGCTTGTACAATGATAGTACATGATTTTAAATACATTGTTAATAGATTTTCAAGCAGTATTGACAAATTGAACCCTACACCCGATAAAATACAATAAACTTAGTAGTATTGGTTTAAATTTACGCTAACGGGCTTGAAAATCGTTACCGGTTTTATGCTTTGTTTAAAGGTTTCTTGTTTTAGACCTTACTCTACAAGTACTAGGTTATTAATTAGTTTAAAATAGCCATACAGCTGCACTTCTATTTTGCGAATTCCACTATCTAAAAGTCCTTATTTCCGGACGAAGTCATTGAATTGCCTTTTATCTCACTTCCCAATCACTATCTCAAGGTCGTTGATTAAACTAACGTCTCTGTGGTCATGTGTTTTACGAACCCTCCCCCGCTAATCAGGTTGGAATATATATAAAGTATTGTAAAAATATTCCAACAACTTAAACTATAGACTTATAAAGACTTTTGTATGAATGTGCGATTTAGGCCAACTGATAATGCTAGGGGGATTAGGAATGCAAATATACAGATGCACGTACCCCCGATTTCTTACTCAACCAGAGAGAACTTTCCGTTTCTTTTAGGATCTTAGCACCAGATAGATAACGGCCGTTACGAATCGTTTTCCCAAGCTTTGAGCATTATTTCACCAGTCGCATCGGCTCATGACTAACCCCGACTAACTGACTAAGATCACGAGCATTATTCTATATCTGCATGAGTAGTATTGTACTTGTATACCAACTGATATTGGGACTAATTCGATTGAAGTCGTAAAATAATATCAGCTAAAGCGCCACCTTTATTTGTGAACGGTATTAGTGTGGGTTCTACGACAATTTTAGATCCCGATAAGAGCACTCAAGTTCAGTGTTATGAGCTTTAATTAAAATAATCAAATGCACTTTCCTCCAATTTCAAGAAGGTGCACATAACAATAAATCGCCAGTATATCCCATATACTTATATGGCTCATTTGCACATGATCTTATTATAGAAACAGGAAGCTTGCGAGAAAACGAAATATAATTCGAGCAGATAATGCCCTTAAATATTCTCGATTGCCACTTAATCAACATGAAAACAGAACCACAGCAATATGAACAAAACAAAAGGAAAGAATAACACATCAATATGGGATTGAATATATATATATATTCGCCGATGTGATATTGAGTAGGAAATTGCATGCACTTCTGTCAATCAAAAATGCCACGAATTTAAATGAAATAATTTTATTTTATTTTTCATAGGCACGTTGCCAAAAAGTTTTGACGATGACAACAATCCATTTGCATCTACAAAACGATCGGAATGGTAAACAAGCATGTGAGCACAAATACAAGACCCCAAATGCGATGAAGGATGGTGTTATCTATATATATAAAAGTTATGAGATAGAGGGTATTAATTTCGAAATATAGGAAAATGTATGATAAAAATATGATATTTATATCCAAAATAGATTCATTTTTTCTTCCATAACAAAATAGTATATACATACATATGTATGCCTACTTTTGAGGAACCATTTCATTAACTTTTAGTCTATAAGATTAAAAGTGTTTTTTAAACATCTTTTTTTTCCACTATTCTAGAACCACTTTATAAACATGTTAGTCCTATCTTAAGCCTCAAAATTGATCAGTTCTGTGGCATCAATATTTTGATTGATGAATCACCGATTGGTCGGAGGATAGACGTTATTACTCAGTCTGTTTGGCCTCACGAAAGTCTGGCACTAGCCCCCAAAACATATAGAGAAACCTTGTCGAGATGGGAAAAACGCTTTCCTGGCGCCAACAGAATCGTGTGTATATAGTATGTCTATGCGTGGCAATACGCCGATATAAATTACAACTGTACGAGCGTTTGTATGTTGGTAATTAAAAATGCCGCAGATGCAATTTACCGAGCGTTTGCATTGAGGCAGAAATGATTTTTGCCGAGGTTGCTGGATGCGAATTTGAACATCGGTGGGTGGCGAGTGAGTTATGCGGGTCTGATGAACCTCAGTTCCACTGATCCCGGCGAGACTCGAAAAATACACTCGATACGGATGGTTGTACAATGTGCCAATATATGCAGTCCGATTTCTAATGGCCTCTCATGTTTGTTTATTTTTATACCCTTGCGGGGGTATTATAATTTTGCTCAGAATTGGGTAAAGGTTGAATAAAATATACACGTATAATCCCAGTCAGGAGTCGTAAAAAACATATTTTCTTTGTCGTTTAAAAATTAATCATGTGGCGTACGAAATCTGTTTGAAAATAAATTAAACACTATAGATACAAAATCGATTCCAACACTAGGTTCGAGTAAAAAGAGCACATATTTGAGGGATCATAAAAACTTATTAGTGTACCCATTTAAAACCTGGTTATTTATTTCTGGTAATGAGTTTATTTAGTTTTATGTTTGCATATGCGATGCGTCTGCAATAAAATCAGTAATTTTTATAAATTTTGTTTTCACATATAGAAAGCCCAATTTACAAAAAATAATTTTGTAGTATTAAGAACCAAGGTATAAAACAAATCTGTACATAGATTTAACACTAAAGAATGGCAGATTTCGAGAGTAACAAAAATTAGGAAAAGGGGGCTGGATAAAAGGGGTGGAAAGGGGTGTGTGAAAAAAGAGAGACGTAGAGCGAGAGCAGCGAGTTTTGCAGTGTGGTGAGTTTGAGTTGCTTTTGTTGTTTTGGAGGTGTGGCGGCATCAACAAATCGCACATGAGTATGTGTGACGTAGTAGAGAGCAGTTTATGGCTTTTTGGCAAAAACTACGAGCACAACAAATAAACAGAGCGAAGCGCACGATGTAAACAAAACAAGCAAAAATTTGCAAAACGAAAACAAACAGCGAATATTCAAAAACTGCCAACAGAATTTGCAAGTCAACACATTTCAATGAATAAATATCAAAACAGACACGAACCGAATTTACATTTCATTTTTTTTTTCTGCTTTGTTTTCTCACTAAGCTCCGCAAACAAGTTATGTGCAAAACTAAAAATTAAATGAACACACACAAACTTTTCTTTAATTTGCAGTTGACGAAGGTGAATACACTGTAACCAGCAAGAGAAAAAAAGACAATTGCGAAGAGAGGGACAAAGAGTTTCCGAGAGAAAAAGCATAAGGCAGAGAAAACGAGAGCAAAAGACAGCCGGCGAAATAAAATTAAATTCTACACTCATACAAAATTTAAACATACATTTTAAATTTTAACACTATTTAAAAAAAAAAAAGAATGTCTCCTAATCGGCAGAGATATGGAAATAAGTTATAATTAAAAGAAACTAGAAATTATTTTTAGAAAACTACATTCTCTATTCATTTTTGTTTTTAAAAGTGTAGTTTGCTTGATTGTTTTTCTTTCTTGGTTCTCGACCAGCTGTTCGGCAGGTCCTTCTGGTCTACAAATGTCCCCCCAATAAATCCCCCCTCGCATTACAGTAGGAAGCGGCTCTGTTTTCCCGGCGGCTGTTAAAATAAACGAAAACAAAAACACAAATTGAGAGACAACTCTTTTTAGCATATTTTCATTAATCCGTCTGTATTGTCTTTTATTTCACTTTGTTTTTTGTGCTCGTGTCTCGTTTGCATGACCATAAAATGTCTGAAAATAGCCATCAAAACAAAAAAAAAAGTCAAAACAAGAAAGGAAAGCTAACTTCGGGCGGAGCCGAAGTTGAAATACCCTTGCAGAATATTCCGAATTATATTCTCCAAAATTATTCATATGATGCATTCTTAACACTTATAAAAAATCCCAACTTTCTAACTTTAAAAACACCAAAGTTATGGCATTTCCAATAGTTCAGTTAAGTGGCGGCTATAGGATATAGTCGGCCGATCCCTATGAAATTTAGTGGGTCAGATTGATTGGCCAAATATAAAACCCATAGAAAATCCCAACTTCCTAACTTTACAAATCCCAAAGTTATGGCATTACCGATCAATCAGTTATATAGCAGCTATAGGATATAGTCAGCCGATCCTTATGAAATTTGGTAGGTCAGATTGATTGGCCAAATATAAAAGCCATAGAAAATCCCAACTTCCTAACTTTACAAATCCCAAAGTTATGGCATTACCGATCAATCAGTTATATGGCAGCTATAGGATATAGTCGGCCGATCCTTATGAAATTTGGTAGGTCGGATTGACTGGCCAAATAAAATACCCCTAAGAAATCCCAACTTCCTAACTTAACAAACACTAAAGTTATGGCATTTCCGATCAATCAGTTATATGGCAGCTATAGGATATAGTTGTCCGATCCTGGCCGTTCCGACTTATATACTGCGTGCAAAGGATCGAAGGCTGTGTGCAAAGTTTCAATTCGATATCTTTAAAACTGAGAGACTAGTTCGCGTAGAAACAGACAGACGGACAGACAGACGGACAGACGGACAGACGGACAGACGGACAGACGGACAGACGGACAGACGGACATGGCTATATCAACTCAGGAGGTGATCCTGATCAAGAATATATATACTTTATAGGGTCGGAGATGTCTCCTTCACTGCGTTGCACACTTTTGACCAAAATTATAATACCCTCTGCAAGGGTATAAAAAGGTGCCGCCGAATGCTGGCAGAGGATGGGCAGAAGGGCGGAAAAGGGGTCGGAGGCTTTAACTTTAGTCCCAAATCCCAATATAGAATTAGATCAACAGGTGGCTGGATCACGTCCAGTTCTATTGTTTCATTTTCCAAATAATAATAAGAAAATAAATGAATTACTCATAAACATAAAAATTATCATGTTTCATGTTTGGAATGAGGGTTAAAAATAACAAAACATGATTTTCTATTAATTCAATTTTAAAACAAAATTTAATTATTGAAGGCTGTTAACCAAATATTCCTTGGTTTATATAGGAATGGTGAAATAAATTGGAATGGTGAAATCATAAGGTTGGAAATACCTCTACATGCTACATACTTTTACTCTACAAGCATCGGGAATGTACACACTTATTGTTTGTCTGTTAATGTCTTTTTAGGAATTCCAGCTGAGTGCAAACAATTTTGTATTTTGATCAAATGAGCTTTCAAGCTTTGACCTGGGGCATTGTGAATGCTGTTGTTGTGTCGTGTTGTGTTGTTCACGTTGACAGAACAACTAGACAGGCACTCAATTGAAAGTGTTTTTCGCTCGTACCTTTATCCTCATACTCATACTCATCCCCATTCCTATCCCCATCCTCCCTTTCTCCGGTTTATTGTCTCCTCTTGGGTATTTTTCCCGCTCCGGTTCGTCTGTTTACTTTTATCTATGAAAGGGTCGCTGGCTTGAACTTTGGATTGTCGCCCTCTGAAAGCGCCAGCCATCCATACATTCTTCCATCCAATCATCCAATCACACACGAAGCCTCCCACAAGCTTCAAGATCACACAAGGAAAATATGTATATGTTACCCATGTTAAATTGTTATGGACCTAAGGTTTCGGATTTACGAACTATGCTAAATTAATTGTTTCAAACAATATCCATTAGACCCAAAATATTGATGGTAGGAACCTCGGGTATTCTCAATACATGCACTTTTAGTTTTGAAAAAAAAGATTGATTTAAATGCATCAAAATAGTTGTTTTCTGTGTAGCCAGGGGGTAAAAACAAAAGAAAATGTACTAATAAAAAAAAATGTGGCAGAATAAAGTATAATAGAAAACAATATAGTAAAATAGAGAAAAAGGTAATAAAAAAGAGTAGAATATAGTTAAATAGTTAAATAAAGTAGAATATAGTAAAATAAAGTATAGCGAAACGGAAACAGCGCTGACAGAAGTGCAAAGTCTGGATATTACTAGATTGCGAAGGCATTTGCCGGTAAAATGCGCAAAACGAAGACTTTAAGTCCCAAGTTCCCAAACGAAACGAAACGAGTTTCGTTGCCACAGATACTCCACATGCAAATACACATTCGCGCCAAATTCATATGTATTTAGATACATAGATACTACGGGTATGTGAGTTTGGGTTCCAAACTAGACGGATAGATTGGCGCACGTATGCGGATTCCATTTGTCACTGGGCTAAGCTCCAACTAAGCGGAGATGACAGTTTTATTTATTCGATTTTCATTCATTTTTAATTATTTATGCAACCCGAATCGGAAGCCCCGTGCATTTGCACCGACGACGAGGTAAGGCAAAGGTAAACAAATACAGGTGGTTCGGGTAGCTCAGGTGGTTTTCCGATTCCGACCACAGGCGAACGCAAGAGAAAAGCGCAACTATGTATAAAAAAATTTCAAAACAAATGCAAGCTGGCGCCAAAATACACTATTTAAAAATAAATGTACTTGCTTTTAGACACGGAAAACTGAAAAATGCAGAATCATCGCCGTTATGAGTAACTGTAATCTTATCGAATCGCACTTTAAATACGCACATAAGACTCAAAATAAGTACTAAAAATCTGAAAACCAGCACACAAACACTTAAAATAAATTAGAGACAGTAGCGGCAAATAAGTCACATGAAAGAGAATAAATAAATAGAAGAAGGAAAACGTGAGATGGCTTAAATACCCTATACGTATAGTTGTTGTTTGTGACACATAAAGAAAATGTTTTACATATTGCCCATTTAAGTATTTGCAATCTTATCAAATCTCACTTAAAGTAGTACTCAAATCGTGAGTATGAATGTGTAAAAAAACACTTTAGTTTGGCATACATATTTAAAAAAAAGACTTAAGAACTCGAGTTAGAGATTAAAAAACCTTTCTTAAATTTACTCAAATAAAATTATAAATCATTCAATTTTTAACTATGTAAGGGTGTGCAAGTCTGCTTCTATTTTAGTTTATTTTTTATGGTTTTGATTGAGATTGTTTTTTGGCAAAACAGTATCTTCTTCTAAGAGGCACTGACCTACACACACGCACTCAACGTTTTCAATTTAATTGCGCAATTTTCAACAAGAACAACAATAACGAAACAAGTCTGCAAGGTACATAAATATAAGCAATTTGCACTGCAATTAGATAAACTGCAGGTGGCTGGCAGGGGAATGGGCACAGTTGCGGACAGAAAAATAGCACTCAAGAAATCTTTCAGGCTTATAAATCCCCGTATATGAGTTTTTAATTGAATATGTTTAATTAAACAAATCGATTATTAATAATATGAAAAATCTTGTTCATGGATTCGTAATCTTAGTGTATTAGTAATCTTTGTGTTAGGCCAAAAAACTATAGAACGTTACAAAAACTATAATAAATCAGAAAAACTATATACTAACTGCGACTTATTTATTTAAGCTACAAGGCTAAAGAGAATTGCTTGATATTTGGCATACCTATAGATATTATTAAGTTGTTATTTTGAACAAAACTATACCTATGTTGTGCTGGACCGGCTTCGCTAATTAGACGCTCAGAACATCCCGGCAATAGACAATAACAATGCGGACGGACCACCCCCTATTTCCCACCCCTCCAATCTTTGATTCTCCACGACGTTTTCCGACGGCAGCCAAGGTTAAAAACTATAAATAGATATGGAGAAAAATCAACAACAACAGCAAACAATCAACAACAAAAACAGCGAGTTGCAAAATCTATTTTTAGCTGGCAGCAGCGAGACGCCGACCGTAAAAAGAGTAAATGAAAAACTTGAAACGAAAACAAGACACGAAATATAAAACTAATTCAAGTTTAAGTCGAACTTAGAATTCCCTTAAATAAGTCATCACAATTTACGAACTGCAAAAAATAAAATAAATTCTAATATTTAGTCATAATTTAGTATCAATTTACCTCTTTCTGAGAAATAATTAATTTGAAAAGAAAGGATGAAAAGATTTTAAACAAATGATATCAATATTTAAAGTTTAAAAGCAAAGTATTTAAAGTTCCTCTAAGTGATGTCGATTAAATAACAACGAATGATAAGTTCTTTGGCAAACATTTTAAAGATAGCTGTGCTAAACATAGAACAAATTTCATTCATATTTTTAGCAGGTATAAAATTACCTATTATCAGAAAGTCGTTGAGAGTAGTTTGTTTGGTTAAAGTAATAAGAAAAATTGCCATTCCCATCATGATATCGTTTGGTTAGCAAGAAGCAAACTTTAAACTGCTGTGCAAATATTTAACTCACATTTCACTACATTTATGTTGTGTAAATGTAATGCTCATCATTCTAATACCATTTATGTAATTTCCATCTACCTGCTATATTTACCATTTGTATATCTTACAAATAGTAAGTTAAATTAATGAGAGACCGGCAAAACCGTGCCCCAAAAAGCTATTTGAAAAGAGCTGACCCGAAACATTTACCAATTCTGTTGCCTCAGCTGGCGATTCTGGGTGCTTGGCCCAGTTTAAAGAAGCTTTGGCAGCGGCAATGGGTCAAATGAGTTTTTTTATTTGGCTGCCGAGTCGAGTGCACTTCTCTTTCCCCTCGGAACGGAACCCAAAGTCAAATGGAACCCCGATACCGAATCCGAATCCGAAGTACGTGATCCAACGCACACACGCACTTCTTAAAAAAAGCACTGAAAAACTTTTAAAAAGTAGGTACGAGAAATTAAACTTTACTACGTCACTACGAAAAGTTTCCAACTTGTCGTTTTTATCAACAAGTTTCCCCGCAGGCGCCGCACCCGATTCATAGACGATATCGATTCGCGGGATGTAGTATTGGAAATTGCTAGTAATACACAGAGAAAAACGATACCTTAAATTATTATTGTTAGACCATAAATATACCAATAAGCCTTCAAACTAAAACTAAATTCACTTAATACAAACAGTTTTCAAATATTAGTTCCACATTAAACAGAAAAGTACACTAAATCTTTATTGATTCTACTTATTGACATGTTACAAAAGCAACCCTTTATCGTTATTTTCCTCAAAATGATTAAAGAAATTTTTGGAAATCTAGTTAGATAATTTTAGTTCTAAGTTATTTGTTTTTTTATATATATTTTAAGAATACACATTTTCCCCACCGTGTACAAGTTGCACTAGTTAGGGGCCCCGATTGTTAGTGGGGGCACAAGGTCTTTGGCCATCTGCTAATACGATAGCAAATAGAGAAAAAAGAAAAAAGTTTGGGTGGGGAAAAGCTCGTTAACTAATGAGCGTGGTTTGTTGACTCTTGCTGGGTTTAATTTCAGTAGAAAGTGCAAGGTAATTAAAAGTCAGTTACTAGAAGTTTAGTTTAGTTACTTACAAAATTCAATATACTCCCTTAATGACATTTTAAGAGTGACTTTTTATAAATTTCTTCTAAACAAAAAAGTCAATCCCAGAAATTAGTAGTACATTTTATTTTGAATTGAATTCCAATTTTGGATTGGGATTCGTCAACGGCAATTTAATACAACCAACCAAGCACGTCACCATTAAATATTTGCAACGGCAAAATATTCTAGCGTTTCTATAAATACAAATATCATCCGTGCTCCCATTTTCGAAGCGCACGATTTTATTTTTAGGTGCTCCGAAATTCGCAATTTCTGTATCAATCATTTAATTTCTCGTGGTGCTTTTATTTCGGTCCTTTTATTTTTCAAAGTCGATTTATTGCGTAAAAAATTCTTGGCAAAATTTTATAATTTTATGGGAATTACTATATATTTATTTTTTGAAGGGTAATCAATATTTTATCAAGTGAAAACATTGAAACTGCAGAAGCAGAAACCAAAAGGGAATACAACTTATTTTAAATTGTTTTCGAGCAAGATTTTTTTAAATTGCGATTCATTTATGGGAGAGTGGGGCAAGTCCGACATTCCAACATTTGTTTTTATTTCTATCTAATTTCAAGCCTTACGTAAGGCCATTTTATAGCTAAACAGATCAAGCTTTGTAGCGATATTTGAATAAGTTTAAATCTTAATATTTATACTATGTATGTGATTTTTGAAAAATGAAAAAACCAGCAAGTTGCCAATTGACGAGAGGTAACTGTGGTAGATCACATGTCCTAGGGATCTGCCGCCAATAATCGATAGTTGGAACCGAGTCGAAAACAAACCATTAACCAATAAGCCATAAACCTCTTCATCCACATCAATCAACTCAGCTGGTTGGTATGACGTATCGTCGAATCGGTTCAGTGGGTGCTAATAGTATTCTGGGTTCGTGACAAATAACTGCGACGTTGACGAAAACCCCAATAATGATTAGAATCGGGGACCACAAATCGCGGGTCGTTAGTTGCGGCACGAAGGTTAGCCGCCACCGATCCCTTTAAGGATCGAAAATTATGAGCTTAATCGGCGTGGAGTACATAATTTATATAGATAATATGATGGCAAAAAGAGTGGCAAGACAGCATAAGTGGAATGCCAAACTCACCACAGTTCAAAAGCCCCAAAAGAGTCCCAAACGAGTATTCTCTCCCTCTCCGAAAACCGGCTTTCGTTATAAATAATCTCGCTCTCCATTTATTTATCTTTAGACCAAGTGTCTTGAGTGTCCGAATTTTATAACTATTCGCATCAATGTTGTTTTTTGTACTCAAGAATTTTTTAAAATTTTCAGAAAATATTCCTATTTTGTGTTGCTGAATATAAACATAAACTTTTTGCCATTATTTCGCAAACTATAGCCTGTTGTCGAATAATTTTACAAATAAAAGTTTGTCTGAAAAAAGGGTTTTTTTCACAACTTTGCCATATTGATATTGTAAAACTGATCAATGCAAGTTAATTTCCAATTTGTGTGAAAGGAGACACCAATGGTGGCAATGTAAACATGAATTTCATGTTTTTAATCGACTGTAATGAGAATTTGATATTACAGTGGACAGTGGTTTGGCACCCATAGGCGCAAAAAAAAAACTCTTAGGTCAACATTTTGAAACCGAATAACTCGGAACGTTTCCTTGAATAACAACAATCGTTCGTTAATTAACAAGTTTTTTATGGCGCTCACACTTTGACAAATAAAAAAATAATAACTAAAAGCACAATTATACTCACAAAATAATTACGTATATTTCTAGAGTAATTTGCTTAGCGATTACTTAGCCTAGCTTTTAGTGTTCAAGCTGTAAACTGGTATGAATTTAAGTATCTCTCTGTTTTTGCGACTACATTTTCAGGTAACGTTTTTTTATTGCCCCAAGTTAATTTCTTTGAGTATTAATTTACATTTTAGGAATATAACATTTGTATCAACTACTTTTAAAATACAAATAGTAGTTTTTATTCTTGTTCAAAGAAGTATTGACGTTTCTCATGTTTTTCAGTCAGTCAATATCAAAACTACTAACCTAAAATTAATCCAAATAAAAGGTGCATTTGTCCAAATTGGAGATGATTTGACCAATTTTTAATAATCTTATAAATTTATTCTACAAAGATGCACATTTGACCACTGTGCTGTAGAGAAATTCAACATTGGAGAGATACGAGAGAGAAATTGAGCGATTTTAACATTAATGTTAAGATACAACTAACAGTGGCAGAGAGCGACAATTGATTTTTTTCGTTTAGTATGGTATGGTGAAAAGATTCTCTTGAGAGAGTTGGGTACAAACTAGCTCTCCCGCTGTTTTTTTCATCTTGCGTTGGCAGCGCGTCGGCAGAGCTTGGGCAGAGCTTATAAATAAGGCGAGTGGCCCGAAAACAATTTTATTCGTAAAAAAGCGAACCGACGAGCGGATAAGGCGAGAAATACCTGAAAAGCAGAAGCGAAAAACACGAAAAGCCAGAAACAGTATCAGAAACAAAAAAAAACTCAGCAAACAAACTGAAACTTAAACCGAGACGGCAACCGAAACAAGAAACCGTAAAAGAAAAGCCAGAAAAAGAAGCGAATCGACGCAGCGTAAATAAACAGAGCGAATTGGAGCGAACGCCAAAACCGATATAAAAAAAAAAAAACAGATAAAACACAAAGACGTTTTTCCGGAAAACGCGCGGAAAAGTGAATTTCAATTTTTTTTGAGTGAAAGTTGGGCGTCTACGCCCACGCGCACGTCTACGCCCACAGCCGCCACGCCCACAATGAACCGTTCAAACAGCTTTGTTAGCTCGCTGAAGTGGTGGCCACTGCAGGGTCACAACAACCAACCGGCGGCTGCGGTGACGCCACCTGCCGGCGGCTACTCGCAGTCGGCGCCCAGTTCGCCCACCTCCAATTGGCCACCGCCACTGCAGCAGCAGCAGAATCCCACCCACCGGCTCCTGCCGCCCAACGCCCACCACAAGGTCGGAAGTGGGGGTGGCATCGTTGGAGCCACATTCGGCAGCAGCGTGGCCGTCCAGAAGCTGCGCGAATCCAAGTGGTTCAAGCCCGAGGAGCAGCGCATCTTTTGCGCCGTCGTCGAGTGCGGATTCGTGGTCGAGATCCGGAGCAGCGCCGCCGCGGAAGCAGCTGCCGCCAGTGCAGCAGCGGCAGCAGCTGCTGCCGCCTCCGGCGATGGCGATGATGGCGACGTCGACGCCCTGGAGGAGATCGACTGTCCGCTGACCAACCAACCGCTCAACCCACCACCCCAAACCCAATCCCAGTCCCAATCCCACCAGCGGCTGGTCATTCCGCGCAACGGGAGCAGCTTCCTCGAGACGCAGGACGAAAACGAGACGCCAGTGGCCTCCTGGTACGGCATTGTCCTTTGCAAGGTGGCCAAAGGTGAGTACCAACCCATCTGTTCACATTTTTCAAATGTATCTTTTCCATAAGTAACATTAAATCGAGAAAAGACAGCAGCTCGATAGAAAATCTCAATCTGCAAGTTGGCCAAAGGTGAGTGCACAAACACACCGAGAAAATAAAAACAGCAGCTCATATATTTTTGCTAACTAATTAACATTATATTAAAAAAAAACAGTAGAAAATGCACTCAAAAACTAATAAAAGCACTTTATCTAACAAATGAGCAGGTCAAATTAATATTTACAGTTTTCATATCTTTTGGATAGAAAAATAATATTAATATTAAGTAAATCGTCATAGAGATGATTTAAAGACTTTAGATTTTGTTCTGTGCAGCAAGCAGTATGCAGTGAAATACAGTGAACACCATCTGTGAGCCACAGAAAAAGTGGCTCATACCATTTTTTACATTCGAATGGAAGTGATTTTTGAAGTAACACTTATAAAAACGTGTTCTGACGAAATCTGCATATGATAGACTTATCTATTACACGCATTGATGAAATATATGATATATATTGCTTTGAGTGATTGTGTAATAGTATTAATGTATGTATGCAAATGTTGCAATACAAGCAAATAGCTTTAGTTTAGACTTGATCACATGCATTTTTATAGGCAGCAAGTGTTACTGGGACTTAATATTTTATTCTGATTTACTTTGTGGTTTGGGATTCGTTATCTTTTATTATGGTTGACTAATGCGCTTTTGACCAGTACAAAGCAAGTGTATGAAGTTTTAGAATAAATGTTTATCCCCCGAAAGCGTCTGTGGGGTTTTATTTAATTTCTTTAAAATGTTCCCCTTTGTTTGGCAAATATTTGAAGCACGATTAGAAGATTTGGGTTATGAACTGAAATAACACAATATATTTAATTTGGCAAGCACAAATATTATTTTTACTTATTGACGCAAATCTACAGATTTTTATTGAGTTTACTCGGGTAATTTTTGAACCAAAGAATAAAAAGAAATTCCCGGTCATATGTGCTTGTTTGTTATTGGCCTATTTTAATTTTACGTATTATTTTGTTTAAAATTAGGCTTTGCACAGTTGTTGGCACTTGGAGTGAGTTTTATATGCCTTGCAAAATGAGAAATCTCCAATGTAGTTTATTCTTCAAGATTCTTTAAATTTAGTGCACAACTTTACAGTTGATGATTAATCACAAAACTTCGGACGTCAGAGAATCATTAAGCTAATCTATGGGTTCGGGTTTTTGGGTGAATGTCGGAATTGTAGAATGTCATTCAATAAACAAACATCACACACATGCGCACTGGCTACGGCGTACACATACACACACCCGCGTTGTTTTATCTAATCGCATGGAGAATCCAAGAGGAACAACAACAACGAGCTTATCAAATGCTTCTTTGGCAGCGCAGTCGACGTCGCCAGAGGGGCCATTCACATTGCTGCGCAGAAAGCTGCTAGAACATTTTCAAATTTTGGACTGCAAAAACCCGAAAGCGAAGTTAAAAACAAAAGCAAAGGAATATAAAACTGAAGTTGAAAAAAAAAATAAGAAAGAGCAAAAAATGTAAAAAAAATAATGAACAAATAATTTATTATGATGTTGCTTAGTCGGGTCTTTACTGTGCGTGTGTTGAGTTGGGGCTTTGCTGCATGTCCAAAAACTCACCACGCGCACACGACTGTTGCATCTCGTGTGCCGGCCAATAACCCACCACACGTGCTGCGTCTACAATATATATGTGTATAGCATACATACATATGTATATGGAACACCAAAAGCCACAAAAATATCACTGTTTTGGTTTGTTAAATACACATGAAATATATTATGTTGGTTAAATTTCTAATTTTACTTAAAATTAAATATCAATTTTTGTATCGCTTTAATTTTACTAAGGCATATTCAATACTATTTATGTGGGCTACAGATATACAAAAGTTCATTATGCATCATTGGGACCCCATTATACCTACATATCCCATTATGAAATTCATCATGATTTAACTTTATTCAACTATCAACGTTATGCTAAAACCAAGGTTTTTCCGATTACGCTTTTTTTTTGTAAATTTTTACAAAGTACAAAGGATTTTAAATGAAACATTGTGTTTAAACAATTGAAGCAAAGAGTACTATCTAAATTAATTCCAACTGTACACCTGCGTATGGTTACCTAAGAAATAACGATTTTGATAAAAAAAAAAAATGACAATGACAGATTGGGATATTTGATTGATTTCGCCATAAAAGGTCTGAGAATCTGAATATTTTAAAATGGGTTGCTAGGGGACACACACTTTCGATTTACCTTGACCTCAGTGCCATTATTTTAACCCGATTTGTGTGTACAAATGTGCAAGCACATATGCAAATATTTGTGATAGTGGGAGCTTTTCTGGGCGACAAATAGGGCTCAGTCCAATCAATAAAGCGCTGCATTCTGGCGCTAATCGGTTTCCATGGCACTTGGCCAGCCAGTGATTACTATCCAAAGGCGAATTACTCGCACTTGTCCGATTATACATACTATATGTATCGTATGTGCATATGTCCCCAAAGAGTCGGGGGGAAATGGCTGTGGAAATCGCTGGGCATTGCGCATGCGTGCTTATCAACGATATTTACAATGGCCCCATGACACGTACGACAATCACACACCCACTTCTCGGCCAGTATCAAGTTTGATTGATTATCTTGCATTAGAGAGCGTTACAGAAAAGCAAATATGCATTAAATCCATAAATATATTGAGGGGGCTCTTGGGCAAGACAGGTGACACAGCTTTTTCTGCTCCACACAGCGTTCAATGATCCATGGGGGAAAAAAATGTGCACATTTAAGTGTACAGTGATCATTCAAATAATGAAACCTTCAATTTCGCATTTAATGCATTGAGAGAGAGGCTAAATATTTTAATTCAATATGAAGTGTTAAAAGTGTCTTTGTTATCACTTAGATTATAAAACATTTAATTTTGACTTATTTTAATATAAAGTTATAAGTGACTGCAATAATTTTAATTTATGATTTCATATACATACATATGTACATACTACCTATTAGAAGCTATTTTACTAATTGGATCAGCGTGAGCTTACTGGAATTGCATTCACATTTTTTGCTACTCTAAATTTCACGCCCAGAGTCCAGGGGGAAAAAATGGAACTTAATTAGTGAGTTAATGGGAATTAGCTTACAAAATTACTGGCACAAGCGATATAGGCAAACAACAATCAAACAACTCATTCATTTAGCCACTTCCACCCACCACCCACAAAAAGGCTCTAAACAATTTAAAATGACTGCAAATTGGTTGGACATGGCAACAAATGAACATCCAAATATATAAAGCCAAAAAAAATACCATTAGAGCAGGAAGAAGCAGAGGCGGCTGAGTGTAAAATACCAAGGAGTGCTAATTATTGCATGGCAGTCATTAAATCACAAATGCTATAACGAATTGCGCAAACAACAGTCACTCATGACCATCCTGGTTGCCAGTGATTGCTGATTATGTCACTCGATTCCCGAACGAGGAGTTCCTAGAGGTGCCCAGGCATGACGAGAAAATGTACATAATACCAGTAGTAGTACCATGGGTTTTCATTTTTGGGGACTTGATATTCCAAAACTAGTAATGGGCTTTATCAAGAACATCTTATTTGTTGTTAGCAAAACCCTCAGTTGTCCACCTTGTTCTTCACAGTTTATCAATATCCAGTATGGGTCTGTGCAAAATCATTCGACCGATGATCAGAAATCAAAATCAATTGATTTTATTATTAACTGAATTGTTTGTATGCAGGTATATATATATCGTATGTACATACAAATGCATTGCAATGGGGTCCACCTGTTCGTGGGGTTCTGGTAAATTGCCAGGGAAACATTCCGAATTGCCTGAATTGATGTTAATGAAAATGCACGTAGGCTAATTTTGTTTCTTTTGATCTGTGATTCCAGACAATAAACCCAAGCCCGAGACCATTGAGATATTTTCTGTGAAAATACGTGAGAATGGCACATACAAACTAATCAAGATGCAACTTGCGGATATTTGGAGTCATGGATGGGAGTTGCGCATCAACAACTTCGCCGACAAGGAAAAGGTGCCGCACAACGAAAAGGACATTCGCAATCAGGTGAGAGGAAATCGATAAATAAAAAAGGGTTCAAATGGAAGCTCAGAAGTTTGGGGTATCAGCCATAGGATGCATAAAAGTAATATGAAAGGCATTTGTAATCATCTACCTATTTTCTTCAAACGTTTTTCATTTTCTTAAAACATTTTAGCAGGTTGTTATACCTGTTAATACAGTTCAGGAGTGAAATAAATTATTTAAACCACTTTTAAAGAAATTTAAATTGAATGTATTGCCTTTAAATATATCAGAGAATATGGAAACCGAAAGTGATTAAGATATTAAGAGGATTATTATGTACTTTACATTTTGTATTAAAATTTGGTGTTAACTCTTGATCTAGTTTAGAACTTCTGAGAGTCGATAAAGTTACAATTTAACAAGTCAAATGATTAACCCTTTTCCCATATTCGCAGGTGTCGGTGGCGCGCAAGGCCAAGCAGAGTCTGTGGAACAACAACAAGCATTTCGTGTACTGGTGTCGATATGGAAGTCGTCAGCAGGATCTGCGGAAGCGACAGGTAACGACGAGTGCCAATCACGTGCTGCTGCACCTGATCAATTGATAAGCGGAGCCAGCCGGAAGCCGAAGAGCGAAAGGCCCAGAGCAAAAAGCAAATGAAGCGCCGCGACACAGAAACCAAAATTTGCCACTCCCACCTCGCCAACTCCTAATCCTGCTCCTACCAATCCAATCCAATCCAAACCCAACCCAATCCTCCGCCCACCCACATGCATTGATTGTTGTAGTTGCAGCAGCAGCAAAAAGCTAAAAAAAAAAAAAAAAAAAAAAAAAAAAGCAATGTAAAAACACAAAAACACACACATTGACCAAACCATATACTCAGAACTACGCATGCACGAAAAACAGTGGACTAAAAACGTACTGAGGGAACCAGAAAAACAGAACCATTAACTTTTCTAGGGCCCTATATCTTTAACCACCATCATCAAACCACTGAATCATGCTTGCTTTGCTCATATCCAATATTCGCCAGAGAAAAAAGAAGGAAAAGAAGATGCTAACCCAGAGTAATTTCCACACAAGTTAACCTGTAGAAACTCAAAACGCATCCAATCACACTCCCCCCACATATATTTCGTTCGAGAAAACGATCATCTTCTACAGTACCGAAAAGCATTACTTTCTGTGTATATATATATATATATTTATTTCTGTGAGACTGCAAACTGCCCATTTAATGTTGAATGTTAATCAATGTGCAACCGAAAGTCGGGGCCTGTATTTTGGTTTTCGATTTCGTCAAGACTTTGCTTGATTTTCTTTTTCAACCACTTTCAGTTAGATTTTCCGGATTCAAAGCCAAATGCGTTGAGTTTCTGTTTAGCAAGCTCAATGTCTGGCAAATTGTACTGGAGAATCTTGCGGAATGCGAATGAAAAGCGAAATTATTGGCGAAAATGAAGATCGGAAACGGGCCTGGGCTGCATTGGGCACACATCTCTTCTAATTCCGGCACTTATTCCGGCAATCTCATTCCGGCAAACCGCCTTCATCGCAACCTGAGACGTACGTATTTCTGTTTGTACCCTGTGTCTTAAAAGTGAATCTATATTGCAGATGTCGGAGTGCGTGAAATGGGGCAGCGTGGGCATGAATGCGGGCATGCTGCTGGTGCTCAATAATCGGCAGAAATGCTATTCCCACTCAAAGTAACTAGAGAACCAAACCCTTTGATTTTCAAAATTCTATTCAAGAAATGAAATAGGTGAATATACCTTGCCTACTGCTACCGCTGCTGGCGTTCCACCGATTTTACACAGCAAACAAGTATTAAAGTAAATTCGGATGATAAGATAATTTATGGCTTAAGAACGCCAAGGGCAGTGGAAAAAAACCAAATGCAAATATACGTATTAAGTGCAAAGAGAGCCAAGAAAATTTAGATCAGGGCGAGGGCTTTTTGGCAGTATTAAAAAATCAATTAAATTAAATGAAATCAAATTAAATGGAATGGAACAAGGCAAGGCCAGAGCAAAGCAAGATACATGGCCTACCAAATCACTCTACACTACACCACACTACACTCCCGCCCATGATTGTATAGCTGTTGCAACTCGAGCTACAATTTATCAAATACTTTTGTATTTACAATTGTGTATATGACACAGAACGAGAGAGAGAGACACACACACACTGTGAAATTTGAAAAGACTTATTAAATATTTGTTTGTTTTTTTTTTGTCCTAATTTTTTGTTTTCATGTGATTAAAATACGTATACATTATTATATTTATACATTGTGAATGGCAAGCATATGCAAGGCAACAATTTTTGTTTTCTTTGTTATTTAAGCGTATTTAAGAGAAACCCACAATTGGGAAAAAAATTAAGCGAAAACTCTACGAAGCAAGAATAATAATTTAGCATTGTAAAAACAATCAAAACATTCGAAATGTTTCGTTATGTATTTAGCTCTACATGACCGACAAACGAGGACGACGACTCAGAACCGAAAACACACTGAAACAAAAACAGAAACAGAGTATCCAAGCAAAAATGGCATCTATAGTTGCCGATAAATATTTTTGTACATAGGGAAACTGGACGCACTATGGACTCTCCACATACGTAATCAAAAAGAGGATGCAACCCACACAAAATTTACAAAACTTATAAAAAAAAAAGAACGCTAGTTCGTAAGCTATACATATACATTATATACATTATTACTTATTTTGTTTAAGTTTTGTCTTTTTTAAGCAATTTATAAAATATTTATAGTAGTCTTATATACATTTCGACAATGTGAGGAAATTTGAATATGAAACGTTTGTAAAATGCTTTATATTGATATTATTATTAAATGTTTACCAACGGATACAACAAAATACAACAAGTTTAAATGGGGAAATGGGACTTTCTATATTGTAAAGGAAGCAGGTCAACAGGTAAATATTCGTCTTAAGTTTCAGGATACTATCAACTTGGGTCTTTGTCTTTTGTAGTGTTTGAATTATACTTTAACGAGCCATTAAATTGATCGCTTTAAAACCATTAAATAATACTTCTGTACACACCTTGACATTGCTTACGATAGAATACCTCTTATAATCAATTAGATAAAAGTATCACCTTCAAAATCAATTGAATTATTTCCTTTTGACCGACCCATTTTCAGGTTTATCAATCCTACATACCTTTCTACTCAAGAAGATAAGGCAGACAATGTCAAATTAAGCCAAAAATAATAAAGTCAGGCAGTGATTTCCAAAAAGATAAAAATACAAACAAATATTTGACTTTTGGATACAAAATGGAAAACACTTTTGAATCTTTTTTGCTTATTAAAAGATATATTGCTTTTAAAATGGTTTCTTTGCCCGTTTTTTGTTTTCTATTGAACGGAAAATATAACACATTGAGCTAATATTTAAGGTTCAGCAAAGTAAATAAAATAAAAGCTAGCACGTAGAAGTGAAGGGTACGGCATTATACAATTGATCAGAAGTTTGTAATACACTGGAAACACAATTTAACGGCCTCATACATATTGAAGTGCCTTAGATACATTTCAAAGCAAAAATGAATAATCCCTCTGACTTGGTTAAAATATGGGCAAGATTAAGTGGCCAGATAAATGATAAAACATTGAGAAAATATTCTTTAAAATAATCTTAAAAAAATGATATGTACGGAAATTATCAGACATACAATAAATTGGGTGCGTGCAATCAGACAAGAAGATTTCTGAAAAATATGTCAGTTTAATCAGACTATTTAACAACTCTTGGTTAAATATTTTATTTGAGAAGTTCCAAGCTAAACAAGTAAATTGTTATTGCAACGCAAAAATGATTCAGTTGAATTGATAAGCACAACCCTTGGAAAACGCTACCAATTTTTGGGAAAAACGGATAATTGGGAAGTGGAAACGCCGGAGGAGAGGATTGAATAGAATGGTCGGTAACTCACCTCCCGCAGCAATCCGAAGAGCACGTCCGTCGAGAGCGACCGCTCGTGGGCCTCGTCCATGATGATGGCTGCGTAGCTGTCCAGTTCCGGGTCGCGCAGACTCTCGCGCAGCAGGATACCGTCCGTCATGTACTTGATGACCGTGCGCTCCGAGGTGCAGTCCTCGAATCGAATCGCGTAGCCCACGTCCTCGCCTGGAAAACGAAGGAGTAAGAATTAGTTGAACAATGGTTTGGCCAATAATCTTAAATATTATGTATTAAATATAATTTAAAATAAACTTAGGCACAAGTAAATTGATGTTTATATAAAAATGCTTGACTGACATTACTTTTGGTTAAATTTAAAAGAAAATTAACCGAACAATTTGGACAATACAAAATGCTAAACGATTAAGATACAATCCTAATGGGAATTGCCTACCCAGCTGGGTGTCCATCTCGTCGGAGACGCGCTTGGCCACTGACATAGCGGCCACTCGACGCGGCTGGGTGCACCCGATCATGCCCCGCTGGCTGTACCCATCCTCGTGCAGATACTGGGTGAGCTGTGTGGTCTTCCCGCTGCCCGTCTCGCCGACGATGATAATCACCGAGTTCTCCCGGATCACGTTGAGCAGCTCCTGGCGCGAGGCGAACACGGGCAGGAAGCGGCGCTGCTCCGAAATGGTCTTCTTGCGCGAGAAGTCGCTCTTGCCGCCCGTTTCTTGGTCACGCATGTGGTCCGCGAACTTTTGGTCCTTGCGGTAATCGGCAGTGTCGTTGTCCTTGTCAAAGCGCGCATCCTCATCGTCCTGCGGCCGCTGCACACCCATTATGTTGCCCAGCTTGGTGCCGCCCAGTTCCCAATGCTTCTTCTGCGCCTTGCGTCGCTCCTTCTGCTCCCGATATGTCCGCACCAGGGCGCTACCCTTCCGCGCCAGCAGCGCCATATCCGAGGTGGGATCCTTGACGGGCACCACCGGCTCCGGCTGCTTGGTGAACACGATCCGGCCGTCCAAGAACGGCGGTATGATGTGGTGCACCAGCAGATGTACCCGCTCCAGCGCCTCCTCATCGAAGTCGTCGTTCACGCTGATCGAGGTGACCACACCGGACGTGAGCATGCGGTTCCGCTCCCACAGTTCGTTGTCCCGATTGTTCTGCCGCTGCTGGGCGCTGATCCTTTTTGTTCGCTTCTGCTCCAGCTGCTCCTCGCGCTTGCGGAAGTACTCGGAGTTGGTGCCGGCAAACGGATTGTTCTCGTCGTCGTAGCCCTCATCGATGTTGTACCACTCGCGGTCCAAACGCCGCTGTTCCTCCTCCCAGAGGTCCTGCGACTCCGGATCCTCGCCCCAGGGCGTGGCACCAGTGCGCTTGCGGTCGTGAGCCCACTGATTGTACCGATGTGCTGGAGTGGGACGGGCCGTGTCGTCCTGCCGGCCCTGATGTCGCCGACTGCCGCCGCTCCTCACCGACCAATCGCCGGTGTGGCTTCCGTGGCGTCTGGGCGTGGGCATGTCCCAGTCCGACTTGCGCTGGCTGCCGTCGCCGTCCTCGTCGTCCCACGAGCTGTTGGACACGCCGCTGCTGCTGCCGCCTGGTGTGCCCGGCTCGCGCGGCGTGTGAACACTGCGCTCGGACACGGAACGATCTCGATCCCGGTCGCGGCTGCGGTGCCGATCGCGCTCCCTGCCCCTGTCCCTTTGGCGTCGCCTGTCGCGGTCACGGTCTCGCTCTCTGTCCCGATCCCTGCGTCTATCATGGTCTCGATCGCGATCCCTGTCCCTGCCCTCCCCCGAGGAGGAGGAGCTGGCCAGCCGGCCGCGCTCCTTGTCCCGCTGGATGTGCTCGCGGAGGCGTTCGCGGGCCTTCTCGGAAACGCCGCCCGTGTGCGAGGGCGTCTCGTCCTTGTGCTCGCGCAGCTGGCCGCGCAGCTTCTCAAAGCTCTTGGTGTCCGGCTTCTTGAAGGCGAACTCGCTGGAGGCGCCTGCGGATGCAGTGGCCTGGGGCGTGGAGCTGCCGCCGCCGGCGCCGGTGTCGTCGTACTCGCTGTCCTGGAAGGAGATCAGGCGCTCCGACCGCTCCTTCTCGGCCCGCCGCTTGGCCGCCAGTTTGTCCAGGCCCAGTAGCGAGCCCTGCGGCACCTTGAATCCACCGCCCTTCGTTTGGGTGGCATCCTTGGGCTTCCGGATTACCAGGCCGCCACGCTCCTCCTGGCCGGCGGTGCCCTCCAGCCGGTGGACGCCCGCCTCGTCGTCGTCTGACATCCTGTTCTGCTGTGCTGCCCAAGTGGGTTAGTCTGCTCCTTGGTCTTTTCGCAAATCCTCCTCGTTGCCGCAAAAACGATTAATTCGCGTTGGCGTTGCTACTCACAGCTGATCGCCGGTGCTGCCACACTGTTAAAAATTGAAAGGCGACAGTGCTGCGACCCTGTTTTTTTTTTAAAGCTAAAACTAGCTATTTTTATAATCCCTTACATGGGTTAGGTTTTACTTGCCAAAAACTAAAGAAATTTGTATACAGTTACATTTAACATTTATATATTATTTACATATAATATCCCCTTTTGGTGGGCATAAAGTTCAAGTTATTTGACGAAAGGATTCATTTTAAATTAAAAATAACATATAAAGTGCAATATTTAAAAAAAAATCGTAAGTAATCTGATAGGAGGAACTTCCAGAGCCAAAATTTTTCAAGTTTTAATCACATTAACTTAAAGTGTAGGGAGTTCGTATAAGTTTTAGCCCAAGTTGGTTAAGTTTTTCACAACTATTTAATTTGCTTATTTTATACCGAAACATAAAAAGTATAATCTATTTATTCAAGACCATTAAGATTTGTATTATTTTGATTTGAATTCGTTGCAGTTCTCATTTCGAAATTCTTTCACCTACGTTCGAGATGACAAAATCTGTTGCGATGGATTCGGCTTAATGTTTAAATGAATATTTTATTTTTAAAAAGTGGCGACTAGTTTTAAGCAAGGGTCTGCCGGACTACTAAAAAATGGAGTGTATAAATTTAAACCTACTGGCAACTCCAGGTGTTGGCGCCCTTGGAAAGCTTTAAAAAATAAGAAATAACATGGCTCAATACAGTGAACATTTATTTGCATAAAATACATTATAAATTGTGTCTAGTCCTAGTCCTGGTTGTTGGCCGCCTGTTCCGGCACCGTCTGTGCGATCCAATCGAGATACGGTGCATTGCCATTCTGGATGGGCAGCGAAATGACTTCCGCGACGCTGTACGGATGATTCTCGCGGACGAACTTGCTCAGCTCATCGATGCGACTGGTGCGCGTCTTGATCATCAGCAGGCACTCGCTGTCCTCGTTGACCTTGCCCTCCCACAGGTAGATGGACTCGATCTGGGGCACGATGTTGACGCAGGCCGCCAGTTTCCGCTCGATGATGCTGCGCGCCAGTTTCCTAGCCGTTTCCCGATCCGGTGTGGTTACAAAGGCCACCGAACTGCTGCCCGCTTGGTAGGATTCCCCTTCTGCTGGTGATTCACCCGCTTTGTCGCTCATCTTGGAAATGGAACTGGAACCAGACGTGGGGACACTGGAAGAGAAGCACCTTTCCCAACTTAAGGCGGTGCATGAACTGCTCGTGGCAATGGCCGGTCGAATTGTGACGGCGGCGATGCTGGAAACGATCAACAGGTCGCGCGCAAACACCCAGCGAAAGGGCAAGAACCTTGCACAGATCCGATATTGCATTAACATGCACTTTGCACGGCACAGTAATAATAATCCCAAGTTCGGTGCAAATGGCAGATAGCAATAACAAAACAATAACCGGGTACAGGGTTGCCAGATTTCGCCGCATTGCTTGCAGCTTGAGAGGTGTCCACAGTTAAGCCATTTTCAAGCCAAATCTGACCAATTAAGGCCCTCTTGCACGAGCCGACTTCTCATCTGAGTGTCAGGGTTATAAACTTTCGGGAGCGATACATATTAACGGTTACGTTAAATTTAGATTTCAAAAATAAAATATTAATAAGTACTTCATACGGTGCGTTTGGGATTATTATTGAAATTTAAAAAATTTCTTTTAATTTTTCTAATTAACGGATGGTTTTCCTCGTAAACAATCTAAATAGTTGAAAACCTACTATTAATATAAAACATTAAAAAGTAACATGAATAAAGTTACTATTGTCCATTCCAGTGAGAGGTGTCTTAGCTTATTGGGGTTTTCCTCTAAATGCCTCTGGTCACATTCTTTTAACGGCGCTTTTCCAGTGCCCGCCAACTGACCTGATCCCATCCGCAGGAACGGCATACTCGTTCAATTCGCTTTCAGCTTTTCAAGCTGCAAGCCGTACTTTTACCTGTTTCTGTTCCCGTTTCAAAGCACATTTTCCCGTTTGAATTGTTAATTGTCGATATAATAGTGTGTTTTGTGTTTATTGTTCCTGGCCGAACACCAGCTGCCTCCAGTGAGACACGGATCCGGTCAGAGAGCCAGAAGATGACCGCCGACCGGCGAGGGCTCAACCTAACCTCGCAGACACGCGCTCGCTCTGCCAGTGGAGCCCATGATCCAGGAAATGGCATCTACCGAAACCGGAAGAATCCAAACGATGGACTTGCATCTCTTCGAACTGTGGCGCGCCACGTGGCCATCTTGCTGCTCCTGCTCGTAATCCTAGACGGTGTGACTGCGGCCCTCCCTCCGAAGTGCAAAGTGGAAAATGGAGAGTTCCAGTGCAAGGACGGCGGATGCATCTTACAAGCGAAGATGTGCGACGGACACGGAGACTGCAAGGACGGCTCGGATGAATTGGACTGCGGTGAGCGAGGGCAAAATGTTAATAAACAAGACAAGGGATGCGTAAGGTCAGAGAACCCCCATATGAATATTCCTTTTATGCCGTGGGACAGTGGACAGTGGAGGTTATCCTTTAATGTGAGGCGATGTTAATCCCGGCGAGGTTGAGGCATCAAATCGCAAAGGAACTTGACAAGAATTCTACATATAGTAGTTTTTCACTAATAAATATATCACATTTTACTACTGTAACGGAATCCATTTGAATGAGCATGGTTAAGCAATCCCCACCAGAATTTGGCTCCAAAACGGAAAGGAATCCGACATATATATATACTCTAACAATAATGTAATTTTCCGCATGTAATAAACTAACAAGTTCCCATTGAACCAAATCTTTTTTTATATAAAATTGAACTACGGAGGGTGTGGGCTAGTCCCGGATAGATTTTGCGATTAGAACTGATTTAAGAAAGAAAGTTTTTAATTCTTAAAATTCTTTCCTATACCGAACCAAATTGTATTTTTTTTTAATTTGCAATTTTTTAAAACAAAGTATCTTGTACAAAAAAGTTATGACAAATGAACGAAATCATACGATATGAATAACCTCCAATATTTTGAAACCATGTAATTAATTTTTTAACATTTTTATTATTTATAATAATATTATTTAATACGCAATGAAATTATAATAGGCTTTGCAGGGGGGATTTCATCCTAGATTTAAGTCGATTTTGATGCATTTATAACTGCGGTTAACCAAACCCAACCTTATAAATCTCCAATCCTCGATATCCAGACTACCGAATGTGCCGAGCGCCACATTGGTTCCCGTGTGCCCAGCCACACGGAGCCTGCCTGTCAGCGGAACTAATGTGCAACGGCATCTCCAACTGTCCCGGCGGCGAGGACGAGCTGAACTGCCCGGTCCGCTCCGGGTTCCGATTTGGGGACACCCACCGCAAACGCAACTGCAGCGATTACGAGTTTATGTGCCAGCAGGATCGCACCTGCATCCCGATCGAGTTCATGTGCGACGGACGGCCGGAGTGTGCGGACAAGTCGGACGAGGTGGCCGGGTGCACGCAGGCGGCGGCCAACTGCTCCTCCTTCGAGGGCCACCTCTGCGCCAACGGACGTTGCCTGCGGCGGAAGCAGTGGCTCTGCGATGGCGTCGACGACTGTGGCGATGGAAGCGACGAAAGAGGATGCGGTGAGTCACAGTACCCAATTAAAATTTATTTTTCCCAGTCGTCCGAATTGACCAAGTTTTGTGAAATACCAACAAATCGGAACATCTGATTAAACCAGCTACCTCTTCTTCCGTTCAGCGAACCTATGCCAACCTCAGATGGGCAAATTCCTGTGCCGTGATCGCGAATTCTGCCTGGTCCTGAGCCAAGTGTGCGATGGCCACACCGACTGTTCCGACGGCAGCGATGAGTCGGAGAGCTGCCACTCCAAGCCGGACTGCGAGGCCAAGAAGTGTGCGCCGGGGGCCGAGTGCCACATGATGCCGGTCGGAGGAGCCGAGTGCCACTGTCCAGCAGGATTCCGGCAGGCCAAGTTTGAGGACAGGTGCGTGGACATTGACGAGTGCCAGGAGCGAGATGATCTGTGCAGCCAGGGATGTGAAAACACGTCGGGAGGATATCGATGCATCTGCGACGCGGGCTATCTGCTGGCGAACGATAATCGCACCTGTCGCGCCACCGTTCACGACTCCACGGATCAGCAACCCCTTCTACTGTACACCACCCAGATGACCGTGATGGGAATGCACCTGCACGAGGACAACGTACGCAACCATGTCTATCAGGTGGCCGGGAATCTTAGCAAGGTGATTGGCGTGGCCTACGACAGCAGCCATATCTACTGGACCAACATCCAGAACGAGGCGGAGAGCATTGTGAAGGCCAGCGCCGATGGTTCGCATCCGGAAATCCTGCTGACCTCCGGCCTGGACGCCCCAGAAGACCTGGCCGTAGACTGGCTTACGCAGAACATCTACTTCTCGGACAACATAATGCGGCACATAGCCGTCTGCTCGAACGATGCCCTCAACTGTGTCGTGCTGGTCACCCAGGATGTGCATCAGCCGCGATCCCTGGCCCTGTGGCCACAGCGGGGTCTGATGTTCTGGACGGACTGGGGTGCTAAGCCCATGATAGCCCGTGCCTCCATGGATGGCACTCGATCCCGGCCGATTGTGAGCGACAATATACATTGGCCCAATGGCATTGCGTTGGATATGCACCAGCAAAGGATCTACTGGGTGGATGCCAAGCTGGGGAGTGTCCAAACTGTGCGACCCGACGGCACTGGACGACGTACGGTGCTGGACGGGATGCTAAAGCATCCCTACGGCCTGGCCATATTCGAGGATCAGCTGTATTGGTCGGACTGGGCCACGAAGAGCGTGCACGCGTGCCACAAGTTCTCCGGCAAGGGTCACCGCATCCTGGCCAAGGACCGCACCATATACGCCGTGCACATCTACCATCCGGCCAAGCAGCCGGACTCCGTCCACGGCTGTGCGAAGGCCAGGTGCTCGCACCTGTGCCTCCTCGCCGAACCGGAAGTAGGTGGCCACAGTTGCGCCTGTCCGGATGGGATGCGACTGGCGCCGGATCAGCAGCGTTGCACCCTGACGGAGAAGCGCCAGCGGCTGTTTGTGGGCCTGGGACAGGTGCTGCTGGAGATTGAGCACACCGCCTTTGGGCGCCATGTGGTGAGCAAGTCGCATACGCTGCCCTGCACCATCAACGAAATGGTATACAATCGGATCAACGGCAGCCTCATCATAGCCGACAATGACCAGCGATTGATCCTGGAGTTTCAGCCGGAGCAGCAGGAGACCAGCGTCCTGGTGCGCTCCAATCTGGGCAACGTGAGTGCCCTGGCCTTGGACATTCTTAGCCTGAATCTGTACTGGGCGGACGTGGAGCGGGGAGTCATTGAGCTGCTCTCCCTGCAGACGGGCCATCGCGCCCTCATACGCTTCTTCCCGGGCCAGGAGGCGCCCATCGGACTCAGTGTCATGCCCGCGGAGGGCTATCTGTATGTGGTGCTCAAGGCCAGGCGGCACAGCCACATCGACCGGATACCGCTGAGCGGAAGGGGCGAGCAGGTGCACGTCTTCGAGGACGATCTGGGCGATGATGACATCAAGTTAACCGCCGACCACGATATCCACACGCTCTTCTGGTCGGACAGCGACCTGGGCAGGATTAGCTACTCGGACTACCGGCAGCCGCACGCCCAAACCTTCCGCGGTAAGCTGAGGCGACCCTACAGCCTGGCCCTGGTGCAGCAGGATCTGTTCTGGAGCGAGTTGGGCTCCCCGGGCATTTACTGGACGCACAAGAGCAACATGGGACCGCGGAAGAGGATCGACATCGAGGCCAAGGGCGATCCCGGTGCCATCCTGCCCTTCGTGCCTATCGCCGCGCCCGCCCGAATTCCGCTGGCCGCCAGTTCGCCGGTCAGTCGGGAAACGCATCCCTGCCAGCACCTGAACGGCGGCTGCTCGCACATTTGCGTGGGCGAGGGTCCCTTCCACGCCGTCTGCCTGTGTCCGCCCGGATTCGTGTACCGGGACGCGGGCAACCGCACCTGCCTGGAGGCCCTGGACTGCGAGTTCCGATGCCGCAGCGGCGAGTGTCTCACGATGGCCCACCGCTGCAACGGGCGACGCGACTGCGTGGACGACTCGGACGAGATGGACTGCGACGAGGAGCACCGGCGCAAGCCGAAGGTCCTCTGCTCGCCCACGCAGTTCCCCTGCCACAGCGGGGATCAGTGCGTGGACAAGGAGCGACGCTGTGATGAGCACAAGGACTGCCACGACCACTCGGATGAGCAGCACTGCGAAAAGTTTGGTAAGCGAATCCCGAGAAACCTGAGTGATTGTGTACACGCAGATCACTCCAAGCGGGAGTGGAGCATACACGTGGTATTTGTTTGCCGTCAACAATTATACGGTAAAAGCACATTTTTAATTAAAATTCATTATCTGGACTGGAAAAGTAGACAAAGTTTAGCTTCCTCGCATGTTATATAATTATATTATATAAAAATGATCTCATCCTTACTGCAATTTGATGATACATTTGTAGTTAGCCGCGAGAAAAAGGTAGACAAATAATAATCAAATTACATTAGTTTTGAATGTTTGAAGAGCTAGCTTAGAAGAGTTTGACCCTTTAAATAAGGTATTAAGCTACACAAATGTAGAATAGACTCTCTTGCAATCATTTTATTCTAAAAGCAGTAATCCACATTTCTGTTCTTGGCGTTTATTTCCTCGTAATACAACTCCTTTATTGAATGTCTGTACCTCCCCAAGAAAATCTAAAAAAAACTTGGATTCCTTTTAAAATTACTGTAAATCTGGTACAAGGGTACCTGCTGATACCACAGACCAACCAATACCTCTTCTAAACCACTTCCCTTTAATTTCATCCACCCAGTCAAGACGAAGAAGTGCCATGCCCACCAGCACGCGTGCGACAACGGAAAGTGCGTGGACTCGAGCCTGATGTGCGACGGAACCAACGACTGCGGCGACAACTCCGACGAGGCCATGTGCGAGGCGCCCTCGGGATGCGAGCCGGGGATGTTCCAGTGCAGCAGCGGGTCCTGCATCGCGGGCAGCTGGGAGTGCGACGGACGGATCGACTGCAGCGACGGGTCGGACGAGCACGACAAGTGCGGCCACCGCAGATGTCCGCCGGACATGCACCGCTGCCTGCTGGGCCAGTGTCTGGACCGGAGTCTGGTGTGCGATGGCCACAACGACTGCGGCGACAGATCGGACGAGCTGAACTGCGGACAGGGATCCACGGCGGCCAACATAACCTGCACTGATGAGCAGTTCCTGTGCTCGAGCAATCAGAAGCTCTGTCTGCCATCTGTCGCAAGGTGCAACGGCACGGCCGAGTGTCCCCGTGGCGAGGATGAGGCCGACTGTGGCGAGATTTGCAGCATCTCCGAGTTCAAGTGCCGCTCCGGGCAGCAGTGCATACGGCGGGAGTTCCGCTGCGACGGGGAGAAGGACTGTGGCGACGGCAGCGACGAGCTGAGCTGCGAGCAGGAGAGGGCCAATCACAATCACAACCAGAGCCAGATTCAGCCCTGGAACACTTCGGGGCGGGCCTGCCGGCCAGATCTCTACGACTGCCACGACGGCGAGTGTGTGGACATGTCGCGGGTGTGCAACAGCTTCCCGGACTGTGCCAACGGCCGTGACGAGGGTCCCCAGTGCGCCACGGCCTGTCGATCCGCGGCTGGTCGCAAGATGTGCCAGCACAAGTGCCGGGCCTCGCCAGCCGGCGCCGTGTGCTCCTGCTTCGATGGCTATCGCCTGGACGCGGATCAGTCGAGCTGTTTGGACATTGACGAGTGCCAGGAGCAGCAGCCATGCGCCCAGCTGTGCGAGAACACGCTGGGTGGCTATCAGTGCCAGTGCCATCCGGACTTTATGCTCCGCCAGGATCGGGTCAGTTGCAAGAGCCTTCGATCCGGCGCCACGCTGCTCTTCACCACCTTCAACGAAGTGCGGAACATGAGCGAACAACCGGTGATGTTGTCCGTTGCCTGGTCAGCGAATGACTCACGGATCGCCGGCTTCGATGTGGACATGCAGCGACAAATGAGCTACTTCTCCTCCGACGAAGAGGATGTGCTCTATCAGTTCGACCTGCGCAAGAAGTTGGTCGTACGGGCCTTGGGTCTGCCAGCACCCACGAAAGTATCCCTGGACTGGGTCACCGGCAATGTGTATGTGCTGAGTGGAGCGCAGGAGATCCATGCCTGCAGCTTCGAGGCGCGCATGTGCAGCAGGATAATGCAAGTGAAGAGTCCCAAGCACCTGAAACATCTTTCTGTGGATGGCTACCATTCCAAGATTTTCTACATAGCGATACGCACGGAGGGCTTTGGCCAGACGAGCTCGGAGATCCACATGACCAGGCTGGATGGCAGTCGCCGGGATATGCTCCTGCAGAGGAGCGAGAGTTATATGACGGTTCTGACCACCGATCCCCACCAGCAGCTGCTGTACTTCGTGGACCTGCACAAACGCACCCTGGAGCGGATCAGCTATAGGTTTAAGTCGCTGGGACCACATCGCAGACCGGAGATAATGCTGCAAAAGTCCAATGCTCTGATGCACCCCTGTGGCTTGAGTATGTATGAAAATAATGCCTTTATCGTGAATCTGGGCTCCATCGAAGCGGTGCAGTGTGCGATGTACGGATCCCGGGCATGCAAGAAAATCAATCTAAATGTGCTGAACGCGCAGGACATTGTGGTGGCCGGCAGATCTCGTCAGCCACTGAAGGATTCGCACCCCTGCCTGCATGCCCACTGCCATGGGCTGTGCCTGCAGGCGGACTACGGATACGAGTGCATGTGCGGCAACGTGGTGATGGCCGAGGGTGTACGGTGTCCCCACGGCTCCGGCAGCGAGGTGACCGTGGGCACCCAGGGCAACAGCCTGGAGCTGGAGCAGCAGCTCCAGTCGGACAGCCACTGGCTGATGGCACTCCTTGTACTGGTCGTCGGATCACTGGTTGCCGGATTGGGGTACATGTACTATCAGTACCGGCAGCGCGGCCACACGGATCTCAACATTAACATGCATTTCCAGAATCCGCTGGCGACGCTCGGCGGCACCAAAGCGTTCCTGGAGCACGAGCGTTCCGAGGCCGGAGTTGGGTTCGCCCCGGGATCGGGTACGGGCTCCAGCGGGGGCAGCAACGACACGTTCACCACCACCAGCACCTCGACCCCGTTCGTGCCGAATGCTCTACAGCGATGGCTGCGACCAGGACGGCAGTCGTCCAGCGATCCGATGGCTCAGGAATTGCTTCTCGAGAGCCCCAGAGTGAGTAGTAGTGGTAGTAGAGATTACTAATGATTACCAATGATTACCTTACCTCCCCCCAACAGGAAAACAACCTACACTCGCTGGACGGAGGAGGGCAAGGAAGCGGAGGCAGTAGGCGGGTGCCGGACATACTGGTGGCAGATATTGACGACGATGCCGCCAATTCAGCTGGACAATTCGGCGGAAGTCACGCCAGCAATAATGCGAATGCACGAATTGTGCCGTAAATGAGGGAAAACCCCATCCAGATCAGTTCCAGTCATAGTTGTTAAGTGTTGGTCTTGTTATCACTCAATGTATTTATTATGGCGTAGTAATTATTATCGTATTTATATGTTAATCGGTGATTGGTACTGCTTTATTATCCTGATTTATTTTTCAAAAAGGGCTAAATAATAAGAAATTAAACAAACTAAAATTAAAGTGTCCCAATTATTATCTTATTTATTTTATTCAATCTATTTCTCAAAAGTGGCCATATACTAAGAAATTAAACAAAGAAAAATGATTTTAAGTCTAAAACAGAAAAATGTGTATTTGAATTCTTGAAAAATATGATAACGAATTATCAATGTTATTTCGTCATATAACAAAATTTAAAAAGTCCATAAGACTGATCAAATTTGATTTGTTTTTCTATTTGTTCTTAGAAAATATTTTTCCTTTACCTCTTGAGACCTTTTATTATAAAAATGTTCAGTAAAGTTTGACTAATTTGTCTGAGTGTAGTCCAAATACAGTACCAGGGTGGCAACGCCCAACTGTCCGCGCACTATCCATTTAAATTTAAAAAAAGTCGAACATCAAATGTATCAAATCACTACACAATGGAGTATCGCAAAAGGATTGCACCAAATACAGAGTGATTAATTAGCTGGCCATGATGTCAGCGGTGTCTAGCAATCGCGAACCTCGGGCCAAAATTACTGCAGTGGGAAACCGCGGGATCCGACAGACAGAAACAGAAACATCTGCCCGTTCGGATGACGATCACAATGACGGTGACCCATTGCAACAATTAATAACGGTTATGCCGCGAGATTTATGAGCGACGACATATAAACAAGACCAAAGCGCTTTAGCCGTCGACCGCGAAATGTCATAAAAAATGTAGAGACAAAACCCGAACTTGGCTCAGCTTAGGAACCGAAACCAGAAGAGCACTCACAAATTGTATAATTAAAGAAAAGAGCGAGTGCGACTTCACACGCCGTAGGGGGCGTGCCGCACTCGTAAAAACAAAACTAACGCAAGCCAAACCCAAACCTGGGAATACACTGGAAGAAAACGCTGGAGATGAAGTGGTTTTTCTGAAAAGAAGCAATCTGTACAAAAAATAAAACACAGATTTGGACCCAAACGTCACGATATAAAGGATAAAACGGCGTTGTTTTTATGGCAACAAATCGCGTATACGTATCAATATTAAGTGAAATTTGTGTAATCGCTTTTTCCGAAATAAAGTTTCTCTTAACCAAAACTATGAGTAGAAACCTTTTAGAGATAAAATAAATTAAACATAGACATATATTAAAAATGTTCACATATATTTTCACATATCACATTTAAAAGCAATTTTATAAATATTAAATTAAAGGACATACAATTGCATTATCTTGTTATCCTTATACTAAGATCATTTATTTAACTTACGCTAAGGGTAAAACGAGTATGCTTAGGCTGCTACTTTGGACGGACTTAAGTAACATTTAAATGTAAATTTCTCCCAGTGTATACACTCTATAAGGCACAGCTCGGCGAACGTGGTTTTTCCACGGCCAGACAATTTCGGGGCTTCTCTGCCGGATGAGTCGTGGGACATCGAACGAGCTGCGATTGCGATGACAACCGAACATGACGAACCTCCCAGAGCAGCTGGGACTGGGACTCCACTCTTCTGTCCGGTTGCTGGTTGCCGGCTGCCGGTTGCCCGTTGAGTAATGGGCTCTGTCCGCCGACATGTCCGCGCCAAGGCGTTAAAATCGGTTGTAAAGTATCTGGGGTGCACACCGCGATTCGCGCTTAGAAGCGTATAAAAACTAGACCCGGCCAACGGATCAGCAACAGTTGATCGTCGGCTTCCACTCGGTGCATACAGATTAAAGAACCCTAATCCTCCCAAGAACCAAACAAAGTCTCTCAAAATGGTAAGTGGTCAAGGCAGCTCCATAGTAACATATTTAAATAAGTTAAAAATTAGCTTAATAATATTTGTTTTAACTCAATTTAAATTTCAATATGATTTTGCAAAATTGATACTTAATTTTAATTTATTTTTTTAATTTTTCTAAAAAAGCATTACTCAAATATCACAATATTTCGAAAACTTGCAAATATTTAATAATTAAGCATGTTTTAAAAACACCCAATAATTAAAAACTTTAAATTCTTAAATATAATTTAGAATTTAAATTTCTTATTCAATTCCTTTTAATCAATGCTGCATTTTTGTAAGTAAGGACCTACTTATTTACTTAGCATGATTTCTGATCAGGTTATATTTTAAGTTTTGAATTCCTAAGATAAACTTCCCAATTTCCTAACCGCAGAACTCCATGACCGTGCTCGCAATCCTCGCCGCCTCCGTGGCTCTCTGTGCCGGCGATGTGTCGCACTTGTCGCGCAGCTATCTGCCACCCTTGAGTGGTGGCTACTCCTCCGGGTACTCCTCGTATCCGTCCTACTCGAGTGGATCCGGATACTACTCGGGCGGAGGCGTTGGCAGCTACGCCTCGCCCGTGGTCTCGTCCAGTTACAGGAGCTATGCGGTGCCGCAGTACACCACCTATGCCACGCCCTCTCGCACCTACTTGCCGGCGGACACTGGGTACACCGGCTACTCCGGATACTCGGGCTACTCCGGCTACAATGGCCTGGACACCAAGTACGGCAGCAATGGCGGCTACGTCTACTAGGTCACCACTTTGGGAGGCCAGCAACAATGGAGCAAGCGGACATCCATATTCCTGAACATTTTTTTTTTTTCTTGCCTCTGCTAAGATATTTTTTTTGCAATTTATGAATACTAAAATTTTTCGAACGCTTTATACAGAATAACATACAATATAGTGTTTATATATTTGATGGGTACGGTTGGCACTCCTTATTTTAGACTTGAGAGCAGGGATCACATTTATCTTAAAATAAAATATGCTTTAATCGCATTAAAATATGTAAGCTTTAGACAATGCCTAAGACTCCCCAGAAATATTCGTTTTGGTTAATTTTTGGATATTTATGTAGGTAATTTTAATGCAAACTAATAGCTTCCAAAAATATTATTTACCATAAAAATTGTTGGCGGAACGCCAGGTCGTGGATTTTTCATTGGATCAGTGAAAGTGCAGGGAGACTATTTTTTATATATTTCATAAAATCAATTAAAACCAGACAAGAATTAAAAAATATATATAGAAAGAATAAAAAGTACAGAAAATAAAAATTGAAATGCCTTACAATATTTTTGTTTAATCTAGGGGATTAAGGGGGTTAAACGCCTCCCCTGACGAAAATGTTAGAAAAATGTCAGTACTAAAGAAGTATTAAGGTAGTCCTTTTGCTGAAGGCATGAGGTTTGGTTAAAATTAATATACAAAACTACATTGTTAAGGTACTTATAGATTGTACGGGTTCCATGTTTACAAATAAATAAAAAATTAACTTTTCGTTGATTAATTAAGCCATCGAACTTTATTAAAATAACTAAAGAAGTATGCTACAATATTTTGTTTTCTTTAATATTCTTTATTTATTATTTCGATTGATAAAAAAAAAAGTTTTATAAAATATTGTTCAATCGTAAGTTCGTTTTTGTTGAGATCCCTTTAATGCTTCAGGCGGTATTCATAGCCTCCATTGGAAGCGTAGGAACCAGATTTGTGCCCAGATCCGAAGCCACCTCGCAGGCCAGATCCTTGAACAGAGCCCAGGCTGGATCCAGATCCAAATCCGTGGGTAGATCCAGCATAGCTAGAGCCATGGCTGGATCCCAATCCCGATCCCGATCCGGAACCCGAATAACTCACATGGGAGACGGCTGGGGCGGCATAGCTCTTCCTGGAAGCCACGGGCGCCGAGTAGGAGACATGGGAAGCTGCAGCAGCTGGAGCGGAGTAGGATGATCCATGGGATACGGCTGGGGCGGAATAGGATGATCCATGGGATACGGCAGGAGCGGAGTAAGATGATACTCGGGAAACGGCTGGAGCGGAGTAGGATGATCCATGGGATACGGCTGGGGCGGAGTAGGATGATCCATGGGAAATGGATGGTGCGGAGTAGGAAGATCCATGGGATGATCCCACGGAGCTATAGCTGGTCTGGGATGCAGCCGGAGCCAGATATTGCCTGGAAGGAGCAGCCACCGGAGCGGAGTAGCTCGTATGGGAGGCAGCTGGAGCGGAATAGGAGCTATACGAAGCAGCATGGGACGCGGCCGGAGCAGCATAGCTCTTGTGGGAAACCGCTGGAGCAGCGGACACAATGCTATGGGACACTGCAGCCGGAGCTATGTACTTCCTGGAGGGCACGGCGGCCACTGGAGCGGAGTAGCTGGTGTGGGAGGCGGAGGAGTAGGATCCTAGGGAGGCTGCTGGAGCGGAGTACGATCCATGGGAGGCAGCTGGAGCGGAGTACGATCCATGGGAAACAGCGGGCGCAGAGTACGATCCATGGGAAACAGCTGGAGCGGAGTAGGAGGAGCCTGCCGAGCTATAGCTACTGTGGGATGCGGCTGGAGCTACGTACTGCCTGGAAGAGGCTGCCTTTTGGACAAAGGTGGCCGCAGGAGCGGCATAGGATCCCGAGGAGCTGGAGGCCGCTGCACTGTATCCACTCCGGGCACCCACCTGGGGCGGCAGATAGGAGTTGCTCAAGGGGGTGGCCCATCCCACCGAGGCCAAGGCCAAAATCACAATAGCGAAGGAGCGCTGCAAAGAATGGAGATATGTGAATCCCAAAACTAAGGCCAAGGAAGGTACACTTACCATCTTAATGGATTCTCTGAGGTTTTCTTAAACGTTTCTAGCTGCTGTTCCAGCGTTGGGGGAAGTGGAACTGATGCCGCTGAAGCCGTGAGCCGACACTTTTATAGGAGACCCCGAACAATGGGTGTGCAGGTGAGTAGTACAAATCTTCCAATCCCCCAAAGACGCACACACAAAAAAAGGCAAAAAAGAAAAAAAGAACTGAAGCGCAAAAAATAAAGCGATACTATTAGAACGCAATGGAATGGGGCGGCAAGAGATTTTGTTGTCTTCTTCTGGTGTTGATGATCATAGTTTCGGTGGCTGCTGTTGGTCCAACGCACACTGGGCTACATCATAATACTTCGGAAATAATACTTAAAATAAACTGCTTAACTAGCTTTTATTCTCCCCCTTTTCTTAGTGCAAAATTAGTAATGTTAAAATGTTGAAAAATTAACATATTTCCCACGCTTAAATACCTCTAACCTGAAGTAAGCAAAAATTTAAATTGTAGCCAAGTGTCTCGATTAAAGGATACCTAGTATGTTTAATAAAATATATTGTTATTGGTATCAAAAGACCATAAAGTTTTTAATTCATAACGACACACAAAAATAGGTAAAATTAATTAATATTATTTAATAAAATTTAGGGTAATTTGTTAAACACAACCTAAAAATGCGTATGTAAAATTAACCCAAGAAAATAGTTGCTTTCATTTTTCATGTATTTGGTTTTTTGTTTTTCTATCTCTTGAACAATGAAAAAAAAACTTCAATTGTTTTGCAAAATTCGAAACCTTGCTGAACAGTGCCAATGAAGAATAGCGCGATTGGAGGATGTCGTAGACTCTATTTATTTGACCGTTTATTTTTAGCCCTGTCCATTTCGGAAGTCGCTGGGAGTAATTAATGATGCGGGTTCGTGAGCCAGGTATTCCAAGCTAACCCAATACAAGATTGGATTGGATTGGATTCGAATCGAATCGAATCGAGACAGTGCCCCCATGCACTGACAGCCCGCGTTTTAAAGCAACGATTACTCACCACACACATTAATTATATTCCACACATATCGGGCTTAATGGTCAGGCACCTTTTCGCTTGTACCCAAGTGTTTATGTCTTTTGCGTGCGTTTATATAATTAAAAGAAGAAACAACAAAATGCAAAAAGAGAAGAAGAATTAACAACAAACAAAAAATTGCTTAAGCTCCAAAAAAAAAAAAACAAAATACTGGGGACTAAGATGATTGTGGATGTTAAAAATACCCTTGTAGGTTTATATGGTCAATGCAATTTGCATAAAATTGTCAAAGTCATCAGGGGGAATTTATAGCAATAACTGTTTAAGAAGCAAAGTTGGTTTTATAAGCACTTAATTTACTACCTGTTTGCTATTGTCACAAAAGCCATTTTAATAAGATCATTTCGGAGTATACAAATACATATTGGTATAAGTCAATACATAGACTTTTATTGAGGAACATGCACTTTTAAGCTTTTAATAATTCAAAATTGATGAAGATAATATGACATTTATATTTTCTATAAATTTTATTTATGGTAATTAAAAAATATATTTGGCTAGGGATAACTTTTTACCAAACGTAAAATACCTGTTTTTTTGTTGAGTAAAACAAGATAATAGAAGACAGTAATTAATTTTTTTTTCTTCGAGGTGCCTACTTGAATATTGTGAATAGTAAGTTGGGGTTGTTTTTACGATCATTGTTTACTGAGGATCGGTGGAGTGCAGTTATCTCCATGCAGTTTTGAGTAGTCACTAACTACTACCAATCTAACTCGATTAAACAAAAATTAATACATTTTTTTTTGTATGTTTTGAAGTGTTTGCTTTTAATAAATGTGATTTATTTTTACAATTTTTGTTACATATTTTTCTTTAAACAAGACATTTTTTTACATAGGAATCTAAAAAAGCTTATTAATAAAACTAAAAAATGTTAATAAGAATAAAATAGTTATTTTATTGTGCAAAATTATTCACCAAGTTTAAAACATGGACCAAATAAATAATTACCAAGGACTTTTGTGAATTTAAAACAAATTAAACTCTTTATTTTACTTAAAGTGTAGAAAAAAAAACTTTTGAAAATTACAAGTGAAAAAAAATGTTGGCTTTCGCCTTAATTCTACATATTTACTTGGGTGGTATTGTAAGTAGATATCGTAATATTAATTGCAATTAGCAAAAAACCCCTTTAAAATGAAAGAAGCTCTGTTTTAAGGATTGGTTTTGTAGGCCACGAACAGGATGTTGTGCTTGCTGGCCACCGGTTTGCCATCGTCCTGGTCGTGTCGCACCTGCAGGATGTCCGAATCCAGGGTGACGGTGCCCACTAATTGGCCGGGCTTCAGGTAGTAATTCTGGCCCAGCGAAGTGGGTCGATGTTCGGTGATGTAGTGATACCTCATGACGTCGTCGTCCATCTGCTGGATGACGAGATTGGGTCGCCTTGTGGTTACCATCGATTCCACTTCCATTTCCATCTCCGCATAGCTCACTGGTTGGGCGCCAGTTAACGTAAGCAGTGCCATAGTGAAGATTACAATAAAACGCTTGGTCGTCATGACTTGTGTGATGCGATGAATCCAAATCCAAATATTCGGATATGTAACCTGATTCCTGCTGACGGCGATGGCTCAATGCGATTCTGAGCCCTTCAGCTGCATTCTTTTATATCCTGAGCTGCGATTCTGATTCGGAGCCTTCAGGAAGAGCTCTCTCTTTCCCGAATCATGGCCTGATTCTTGAGCGCTCTTCATCCGACATTCGCAGGCAATTTTTTTTTCATGGCCCGCTTTGGGCATAACAAGTTTTTTGGACATTAACCCGATTTCGATTTCGCACTAAGCGATACAATTTATAAATGTATGCACGCTTATATACCTATACCGATTTTATATATTGCATTCAAAAGGCAAACAGAAATGCAAATTCTGACATACCTCCATATGGACATATATACATGTATCCGTATAGGGTATAAACATAAATTCACGTTGCCAGCTGCACGATCTCCATTGGATTCGTATAATTAATAAGCTCTGCTCTCTTAATGGCAAATTAATGTTGACTGACTTATTTATTTATCATTTTGCTCGATATTCGTTATTTATGACTTCTTGATTTCTTCCGTAAAAGTCTTCATCGCAATGGTTTCAGGTTTGTATAACATTTTGCTGGCACATTTTCTTGGCTTGATTTCGGTGGAAAGAGTTATAAATTGATTGCATTATAAAGGTTTTGTATTCAGACATTTTACAAAATTTAATTGGCTGTGATGTTGCGATTTTATGACACTTTTATAGGACATAAAGGAGGCAAGGTGAAATGGAACTGGCTTTTGTTTAATGGTTATATGTTTCTTCAATAAAAGCAAAAATTTAACTGTCAATTGATTGGAAGCTGTGCCATAAACTTGGACACTGCAAGATCACACGAAATTATATGAATAGCAACTATCTAATATTTATAAACTTGTTTTTTAGTTCTTCATATTATAAGTAAATGTGAAATTATGAAAAATTACTTAAAAGATTCGAATATTTACTACTTTTTTAAAGAAATATCTTGTATTACCCTTTTTTTATTGACCTTCCGTTGTGGTAGTTTTAAAATTAAACCATCCAAATCCAATTCCCAGAAGAAGACACTAAGCATACCATAAAATATTTAGCTATCTTTCAAATCAATACTTTTGTTTATTCCCGGATGTATGCAAAATCGATTAAGCCTCTTGGGAATCCCATAAATTCATGACTAATGTCTCAGAACTGGCCAAACCAGATAAAATGCTTAACTTCTTTAACAGCCAACTAGGATTGGGGAAACTAAATGAAACATGCACTGGAACAGGTTTTAAAATTAAGACCATACTTTTTCATAATTAAAGCAATTCCTGGTATTACAATTAGTAACTTTGGGTGATCACTTCACTTAACTTTGAATGATTAGCTTCTAAGTATTTAGCTTATTTGATTTTGCATCTAAATCATTCAAAAGTCAATTTTAATGTTTGTTATTTAAACATCCTGGTTGTTTTTAGATTTAAATAAAACGTTTTTTTTGTTTTAGCACATTAGATTCGATTTATTGTATGAAAAAAAAAAGGTTTCGTCGTATGATTAGTTTCCGGTTTTTGGGATGCAGTCTTTAGTAGACGTATCCACCGTTGGAGCCGTACACGGTGCCCGAGGATCCGGAGTAGCTGCTGACCACAGCGGGAGCGGAGTAGCTGGAGTAGGTCTTGGCCACCACGGGGGCGGTGTAGGTGGACACAGCTGGGGCGGAGTAGGTGGACACAGCCGGAGCGGAGTAGGTGGACACAGCTGGGGCGGAGTAGGTGGACACAGCTGGGGCGGAGTAGGTCTTGACCACGGCGGGAGCGGTGTAGGCCTTGACCACGGGAGCGGTGTAGGTCTTGGTCACCACGGGGGCGGTGTAAGTCTTGGTCACCACGGGAGCGGTGTAAGACTTCACCACGGCGGGAGCGGTGTAGGTGGACACAGCGGGAGCGGAGTAGGTCTTCACCACGGCGGGAGCGGTGTAGGTCTTAGCCACCACGGGAGCGGTGTAGGTCTTCACCACAGCGGGAGCGGTGTTGGTCTTGGCCACCACGGGAGCGGTGTAGGTCTTCACCACAGCGGGGGCGGTGTAGGTGGACACGGCGGGAGCGGAGTAGGTCTTCACAACAGCGGGGGCGGTGTAGGCCTGGGTGTAGCTGGACACAGCGGGAGCGGAGTAGGACTTGACCACGGCGGGGGCGGTGTAGGTCTTGGTCACCACGGGAGCGGTGTAGGTGGACACAGCCGGAGCCGAGTAGCTGTAGGTGGAGGCAGCCGGGGCGGAGTAGGACTTGACCACGGGAGCGACGTAGCTGGCGGCGGGCTGCTCGTAGGTCTCCTCGGCATAGGAACCGGTCTCGACGGCGGCGGCAGGAGCGGCATAGGACTCGCTGGTGAAGGAGGCGGCCGGGGCGGAGTAGGACTCGCTCTCGTAGGTGGAGGCCACGACGGCGGCGGGGGCCTCGTAGGTCTCGGCGGCGACGGCCTCAACGGGGGCTGCCTGGTAGGACTCGTAGCTGGAGGAGGCGGCGGCCGAGTGGGGGGGGAGGTAGTTGTTGGTCAGGTGGCTGACATCGGCCGAGGCCACGGCCAAAAGGGCGAACGAGAGGACAGCGAAGAATTTCTAAAAATACAAATTATAGAATTTAGATACAACGATATACAAAGATAATACAAGATATGATCATTTCAACAGAGGATCTTGGGGAACAGGATCCAAGTAGAAAGCTAGAGCTTACCATGTTGCTGGGACCGAAGTTGGGAGAACACTAGTACCTTCTCCACAGCCAAACCACCTATTTATAGTCGCCGATATTGTCTGGCCAACTTGATACACGAATGTCAAAAGGCGCTACAAAACCAGAACAAAACGCACACCCGAAAGCCACACAAACTATATTGTCTACACTCAAAAAACCCGCCATCGAAAATAAAAGAGCCATAATAATGAAGCATTTCGTCCGCGGAGCTCATTAGCCGCCAATAATATTCCGACTTTTCCCCATTCCACTCCCCTTCCGTTTCTCAGTCTGAATCTCAGTCTGATTCTCAGTCTGATACTCAATCTGATTCTAGTGCTGAATCCGATTCCATTCGCGAATAGCAGATGATGAGGTTGATAAAAAGGGGGAAGAAATGCTATACATGAGAAATGGCAAACACGGGCCGTATGAAACTCGTTATTGAACTCCATTCATAAGTCGGTTCCGCCACTTACTCATCCATCAAAGCAGAATCAGAGGTTGAAGTCAAGGCAACCCAATACCAAAGCCCTCGAAGAAGAGCAATGCCAGCCGAATTCTAAACAGTTACTCCATTAATCATTATGGGGGATTTACCTGGAAAACAATAACTTACATGGCGGGAAACCTTAGCCACAGACTAATTGTGCTTAATGGGAATCTCCCGAACTTTTAGACATCCTTGAGAAATAAACAAACACATATTAGAAACCATTTTCTAACAAATATTTAAGGTCAGTTTCTACTCCTCACAAAAAAGACCAGATCAGGACTTCATATCCAGTGATCATCAATTTTGGAGTCCGCTGGGCTATTCCCATTTCAAAAGTAATTAATTTCTTTATGACACTCTCCCGCCAAAGTCTACTGAACCCAGGGATCACTCTTTATTTATTCTTCCCAAAAACATCAATAAATATCAGCCGCTTAAGAATTCAATTTAGCTATTAGATGATAATGTATCTGCCCAATAATTTATGGAAGCACAAAACCGCTTTAAGGTGATTTATAATTTGGTGGCTTACCGTTTTGTGAAATTGCTATATTTCAAGTCACACATAAGAGATGCAGTTTCACGATAGGTACTGGAATTTCAAGAATTATTCTAAGTATGTGAGATTTATTTATCACGGCATGTTTGTTATCTTCAAATAGCAGTTGAGGCAAAAATAATTGTTTGTTAAAAAGGTAAACATCAAATTTAGTAAAACAAACATGCTTAGAATCTTGAAAAGAATTCTCTTGCATAAATAACAGGTATTTGTATATTTTCAATGATATTTAAATTTCTTTATTCTACTTTTAAAATTAAATTTAAAAATGTTTCTTTAAGCTTACTTTATTTGAAACCCTGGAAATATACAAGAAATCCATAGAAGTGAACGCTTTTCAAGTCTGACTAAATAAAATAAATTTGCATGATTCTTGACTTCCTTATCAATAAAACATTCAAATGAGTTAATTTTTTTTTTATAAAACAAAAACAGTTTATTGGTTTAACAAAAATTGTATAACGATAAAAAAAGGTGCTAGAAATTGGCTACGTAACACTAAGTTCAGATGAACCGATCAGCGATCAGCGATCTGCGATTGGCGATTGGCGTTCGATCCCCAACTCGATGCGAGTTCGGACCTCCGCCGGGGTCCGTTCACGGGCATCCTACTAGTACAGGTATCCCCCGTTGGCGGCGTAGTTGGTTCCGATCTCCACGGACACTGGAGCGGGAGCGGCCACGATCTCAGTCTTCTGGACAATGGGAATGGCAGCTGGAGCTGGAATTGGAGCGGGAGCGGACTGGGTGTAGGTCACCTGCTGTTGCACCGCCTGTGGGGCATACTGCACAATGGGTTGGGCTGGCTGCTGGACTTGGATGGGGGCAGGTGGAGCGGGCACAAAGGATTGCTGCAGCTGCACTGGAGCGGGAGCAGGGATGGAAATCGGAGCAGGAGCAGGAATAGAAATCGGAGCAGGAGCAGGAATGGAAATCGGAGCAGGAGCTGGAGCAGGGATCACCACGGGTGCTGGAGCTGGAATGGACACCTGAACTGGAACTGGAGCTGGCTGAGGTGCACGGTAGGAGTATCCACTGTATTGCGGTTGCTGCACCACCTGTTGAATGGGTTCAGGGATCGAAATGGGAGCCGGAGCGGAGTAGGTCTGCTGAGCCACTGGAGCTGGAGCGCTGTAGAATTGTTCCTGAACCACTGGAGCGGGAGCTGGAGCGGAGTAGGTCTGCTGAACCACTGGAACGGGAGCGGCGTAAGTTTGCTGAACCACTGGAGCGGGAGCGGCGTAAGTTTGCTGAACCACTGGAGTTTGCTGAACCACTTCCTGAACCACAGGAGCGGGTGCGGAGTAGGTCTGCTGAACTACAGGAGCTTGTTGAACCACTTCCTGAACCACCGGAGCTGGCTGATAAACAGGAGCCTGCTGGACCAATGGAGCTGGGTAAGAGTAGGTCTGCTGAGCAACTGGAACGGGAGCTGGTGCAGTGTAAGTCTGTTGAACCAGCTGAGGTTGCTCCTGAACCACTGGAGCCTGCTGAATAACTTCCTGAACCGCAGGGGCTTGCTGAATTACTTCTTGAACCACTGGAGCTTGCTGAACGACTGGAGCCGGAGCACTGTAGGTCTGATGAACCACCGGAGCCTGCTGAATAACCTCCTGAGCCACAGGAGCTGAATAAGTCTGCTGAGCCACAGGAGCTTGCTGAATCACTTCCTGAACCACCGGAGCCTGCTGAATAACAGGAGCTTGCTGGACCACTGGAGCTGGGTAAGAGTAAGTCTCTTGAGCAACTGGAGCGGGAGCTGGAGCTGAGTAGCTCTGTTGAACCACTGGAGCGGGAGCGGGAGCAGAGTAAGTCTGTTCCTGAACAACTGGAGCTGGAGCGGAGTATGTCTGCTGGACCACTGGAGCGGGAGCAGGAGCAGAGTAGCTCTGTTGAACCACTGGAGCGGGAGCGGGAGCAGTGTAAGTCTGTTCCTGAACAACTGGAGCTGGAGCGGAGTATGTCTGCTGGACCACTGGAGCGGGAGCAGGAGCAGAGTAGCTCTGTTGAACCACTGGAGCGGAGTAAGTCTGCTGAACCACTGGAGCAGGAGCTGGAGCTGGAGCGGAGTAGCTCTGCTGAACCACTGGAGCGGAGTAAGTCTGCTGAACCACTGGAGCGGGAGCTGGAGCAGGGTAAGTCTGGTGCACCACCTGGTGCTGTTCGTGAACGGCAGGAACCGGAACCGCAATTGGAACTGGAGCGGGGGCCGTGTAGGTGGTGGTGATGGTCTCCTGCTGCGGCTGTGGTGCAATGGTCTCAACCACTGGCTCGGGAGCGGGCACAAACTGCTGGACGGGAGTGGGTGGCAGGTAGGCGTTCCTCACCGACGTCTGGGTGGCCACAATGGGCTTGGGTGGCTCATAGATCACCTGCGGAGCTGGCAGGGAGATCTTCACGGGAGCGGGAGCGGGAGCGGAGATGACTACTGGAGCAGGGGCAGGGATCGAAACTGGAGCTGGAGCACTTTGGTAATGCTGCTGACCGCCCGATTGGATGGTGAAGCTGGCCAGTGGAATGGAGGCCTTGATGGACTCAACCTGGGCGTGGATCTGCGACTGGATGACCTGCTGGATCTGTGGCTGCACCACCTGCTGGAAACTGGGCGCGGCGGACACCTCCTTCAGGGGCAGTGGTGGCAGGTACTGGCCACCCGGACGTCCACTAACGTCCACCACGACCAAGCTGATAACAGCCAAAACGACAAAGGCAAAGGATTTCTGCACGTGGGGAGGGAACAAAAATCACATATCACTGGGTGGTAATCACTTGAAAAAAATATATGGGTGTGGGGTGTGGGGTGGAGGGGTGGAGGGGGTTGAGATGGCCACTTACCATCTTCACTGGGGTCACAAACAGAGAGCTAGAGGTGCACCGAGCGAACGTAACCGATTAACTGATGACCAACTTGGAGACCCCGTCTGCATTTATAGTTGCCAGCTCTCTTTCCCCTTAATTGGTGCGATCCGCCAGATGTGGATGTTGGTAATGGGAATGCTAATGCAGATGGCCAACAATGAAATCATGCAAAACACATCTCATTTTCGGTGTGGATTATTAGATGGCCAAAACCACGGCTCGTGGCAGAGTCACCAAAACACTTCGTTTGATAACAAACAGTCCACTGTAGCTAGGGCCGGTTACACGCCAAATTTTAATGTGCATTTTTCATTTTCCTGAGGAATCTATTTTTTATGGTCTTACCCTGCAAATGAATAAAACTGAAACTTCAAGTTTTAAACTTTGAATTAATGTTATATTGAAAAAAAATACTTAAATTTTGAAAACAGTTATAGATACTTCTTTACATGTTTTTATTTTTAACAACACAAATGCGAACTAAATTCCAGCAAAGGTACAAAAATTTCAGAACTTTTTTATTCTGTCTCCGCTTTAACCCAATTGTACTCGGCTTATTTGTTCATTACATGGATTTTTGTAAATTAGGTGTAGCTTTTTTTCACTGTATCTAAGAGAAGCACAAGGTTTTGAAAAATCAATGGGTGTGCAAAAATTGTTTAAATATTTATCAATCGGTGTGTCCATCTGGCCAATTGACACCTTGGCCACTTCAACTTAAAGAGTCGAGTCGAGTGCATTGACTTTTGCTTCCAACGGGTGATATAAGATGCATAATTATTTTGTAGGATTTATGCAATTTAGTGAATAGGTTGACTGTGTAGTTACATAATTAGAATTTTATCTTATTATTAAAAACTATTTTAAATGTGAATCAAGTTACTAGTTGAACTCTTACTGATAAATGCTCAGTGCATTGGTGGAATTTAAATTTAAATAAATAATTTTTGTTTTGTATAAGGCAATGTGTTAATGTACAGAAGACTTTAATAAAATAATAAAAGTATTATTTCTAGTGTTTTTGGATTTTACATATGCATTGGCATAATTTATGCTAAGTTATCAGTAGATTCAGCATAGTAAACATTAAATTAAGAAATGTAATTTATTGGTAAGGTTTGCTAAACCTTGCTTGAGACTTTCGTCCATTGTCTTAGCCAGTGGTCTCCAAAAATTTATGACAAGATGTAAATCGGTTATGGGCCTACCAGGCCGATTTCCCAACTTGTGAGATCTCACTCGGTGGCAGACATGTGTCCAACCTTCGGACATTTTCGGACATTCAATGGGCCATAATTTATCGGTAATCAGGGGCCACTATCTCAATATGGTTATATCTTTTATACATGCATTTCGTAGGCGTGTGGCGGAGATTATGATAAGCGTGTTATGGGCTTAAAAAAGAGGCGTTCGAGATAATACAAAAAGCATACAAATAATAATGCCAGATAATGCGGATCTTCGGAGGCCACATCTGGCGCCCCCAAAAAAATAAAGCCCAGAAAAGTAGTGACAAATTGAAAACAAGGTTCAGCAGGTTCACAAAAGAAAATGTCAAGTTGAGGGCCTTTGACAACCGCGGGCACAGTGTGGCTTAATTATGACTAATTGCTGTGCGAACAGCCTCTACATCCGAAACCGTGGCTCACGCTCGTTCGCGATGAATATTCAAAATTGCAACAAACTGGTGAATCGAATTGGATATGCCAACAGGGGGAGCAGAAAGTCCAGCTCGATTTGCATAAAACCAGTGAATGGCAACAGGTTAAAAGCTGCAAAATGCTCCATGGAATATGAGATCAGAGATCTAGCAGAAAGTAAATAATCCCCTTGAAACGCGTTACTAATCTATACTGAAACGTTTTCAATATATCCGATTTCTTGCTTTCCATTTTATTCAGGCAAATTCTTTATCTCCCTGAAAAAGTTAGTGCAACATCAGCTAAGTTAATCCACTCTCTATAAATTTATTTTAATATAAATAACTAAGTTATATAAGTACACTTATACTGCAAATTCTTACAATGTTATCTCCTGTACAAAAAATTGATTTGTAGAAAAAGTTTTTATTTATTTGAATACAAATAAATAATTTTAAAATAGCTTAATATTTAATTGGTCAAATATTATATTCCATTGCAATTTCTTAGTATTGGGTATACAAATCGTTTCATTTGGGGTCAATAGCTTGGAATTTTTACTAGATATTGTAATTTTTAGTAAAGCATTATTTTGTAAGGCTATAATAAAAACTACAATCGCCTTTTCAGATTTAATTTTAACGTTTGTAGCCAAAAATTTAAATTATAGTGATATTTTTTGGTATATAAAATTAATAACAGAAGGTCGAAAAAGAGTGGGGTATACTGTGGCCAACTTATCCGCCATCTGATGTAAGATGAGCCGTGTCATAAAAGCTGAGTGAAGATCTCCCACCTTCGTAACGAACAAAAGACCCAAAGTAATTTTCTTCTTTTTGCAGACTCTTCAAAAGCCATAAAAAGTGGGCATAAAAGTATTTAAATGTGTTTACTGAATCTCAAACAACAACATAGCCAAAAACAAAGTATAAATAATTCAGTGGTGGCATAAAAAAAGATGAATAGAAATCAATTCGGGCTAGCTGAAGTCTATAGTTTTTTTCTTTTTGATATAATTTTGAATGTCTTTTGAAATAAATGCCCAAACATGGGAGTTGAATAGATCTGGAATTAATCGATGAAAAAATTCCCCTATTTAAAACCTATTCCCATGTTATGCCTGAAAAAGAAATCCATTATCATAAATGTTCTTTAAGGGAAACTCTTTGACGTCAGAAACTAGTTTGGCCAAAAGAAAAAAAAAAACGTGAAGTTAAATATAACCTTGCCGATTCTTCGAATTTGGCAGACATAATAGATATAATTAATTTAAGCCTATTATGTTTGCCCTTTAGGAGATCAAATTTGTTCTCTACTTTTTTCTTCCTTTTTCTTTGACGTCAATTTGTAATTAACGGAAAACTGGTTTTTGTTTGTTATCATTAAAAATGTTTTTTTTTGGCTGAAAACCAGATGATTAATAGATTTTGAAATTGTAATGCTTAAGTTAATTAATTGTTTTTGTATGATACAGTAACTGATTTTGGATTTATTTGCTTGAAGTTATAATAATTATATACTATACATTAAATTTGAGTCAAATTATTATGTCAATATATAAAGACCGCCGACTTTTATTACAAGAACGTTCATCTTTGTTTATAAAATCGATATGGTATTGATATGCATATAAAATAAAAAGATTAGCATCGCCAAATTAATCCTATGATCAAATTCTATGACGAAGAATACATTTAGTTTTTGTGGTCAGAAGTCACTCAATTCTTCCACATAAAATGTTAAGAGTTGAATAAACTTTTAGGGATGCAGCCTATAGATCGTAAATTTAGTGTGCATAATTCACTAGGATTATGCTTTTAATCCACAAGCAACTAACTCATCATGTTTTTTGAGACTTTTATCGCCTTGTCTGGACTTTTGAAGACATAATAAATAAGAATCAGATGTCTAACAGTAGTGGTGGTGTATGCATAAAACATATATAAATGTGTATTTGTGTATCAATCAGGGCGATTGATTGTCTCGTTTATGGTTATCAGTCAGTGTGGCGATTTGATTCGATTAGCATAAAGACAAACGTTTTGTCTGTCCATTGGATTATGGATTATGGCCACAAAACAAATAGATAAATAAAAACACAGACGGAAAAATAATAAACAAAAAATGGTTGATAATTTATAATGAACTTGTTGATGCACTAGCTCCTCCCTTTCTCAGTCCCAAATTGGGGCCATAAAACCGTCGGATTACTTGGCCCTCTGGTAGATATATCCGCCATTTGTGGCGTAGACCGTATCCGCTGTGCTTTTGGGGTCATCAGCCAATGGAGGTGGGACCACTGTCTCGCTTTTCTGCTCCTTTTCGGGCTCATCGGAGTAACCGGGCGGTGCTGGTCCTCCGAATCCGGGTCCGAATTGCTGGTATGGATTCTGACCGGGCACTGGTCCACCGAAGCCCGTGGGCACATTGAATCCTGCGGGGTTGGGTCCTTGGAAGGGGCCTTGGGGATTGGTCAGTGGAAGTCCCTGGTTGGTCAAGAATTCTGGAAACTGTCCTCCTGGCTGTGGGAAGTTAGCTCCCGGTGGTGGGAAGCCATTTCCGGGAACTCCTTGGGGTGGAAACCCTTGTGGTGCGAAACCTGCTCCTTGTGGTGGAAATCCGGCTCCCTGTGGGAAACCAGCTCCCTGGGGTGGGAATCCTACTCCCTGTGGTGGGAAACCTGGTCCCTGCGGGAAACCACCTCCCTGTGGTGAAAAGCCTGCTCCCTGTGGTGGGAATCCGGCTCCCTGTGGTGGAAATCCGGCTCCCTGTGGGGAAAAACCTGCTCCCTGTGGTGGAAAACCAGCTCCCTGTGGTGGGAACCCTGCTCCCTGTGGTGGGAAACCAGCTCCCTGAGGAAAACCGCCTCCCTGCGGACCAAAAGGACCTCCACCCGGAGGCAGTTGGAAAGCCGCATTCGGAGCACCACCTGAAAAGGGTCCTCCTCCATTGGGATAGGCCGAGGGCACCGGACCGATGCCTGGACCCACTCCCTGCTCGCCAGGACCTCCGTTGAAGCCGAAGAAGGGCGGGTAGATGGGCAGGGGGAAGTTCGGGGGCTGGACAGGCGGTGGTGGAACGTTGCCGCCCGTGGGAATGGCATAGCCCGGCGGCAGGGGCAATCCGGTGGAGGGATAGAACCCGGACGGGTCCTTCTGGACCTCCTTCGCATCATCGGACTGTGTGGACCGGGTGGCGGCATCCTGTTCCGCACTGGGCGGAATGTAGTCCTTGGCCAGGTGTCTCACATCCCCGCTAATTAGGGGCAGGAGCAGGACCAGCACGGCCCATGGCTGCTGCATCATCTCGTTGTCCGGCTTTATCTCTGGGAGCTTCCACGACGACGGAAACTATGTGGCCACGGGCCTCGGAGTTGGCACTTATAAGACAGCATATTACATAAATCGGGCCCGGCTCATTTCACTTTCCCATTCGCCGAACGGAAATTGCTTTGCATCATCACAAAGGTTCCATAAATAGTCGCGAATAGTCTGCTGGGCAAAGGTGCGAGGGGAAGTGCGAAAACTGAACTATAAAAATTAATTTGTCGGCCGTATTTTACATAAATAAACTAACTCCAAAATCGAATGCCAAATTTAGCATATGCCAAAGAAAAGAGACGATGAGGAATAGCTCGAAGAAAGGAAGAAGCAATAAAAGATAATAACATTTTCATCAACTTTGAAGCAAAAAAAAAAAGTGTTGATAAAGCCGGAAAAAAGCATTAAAAAAATATTAATTTACTGTGCTTGCTAAAGGCTTTCATAAAAGTCTTAAGTAGCAAGTATAAAAAGAATGAAAAGTTTTTACCTAAAGTGGTTTTATAAGCTTGGGCTTAAAAAGAGATTTATATATTCCAGTGCTGACAAGTTCATTTTGAAACTGGTGTTGACAAGTTCATTTTGAAGAAAAAGCTACCAACAAGTTTTTTTGAAACCCTTAAAATTAGCAGAAAAGCTTAAAAGAGAAGTTAGTAACAGCTTCCAAGTTTAATCGAAGCTCTAAGCTGTTTATAAAAAGCTCTATGGATTAATCAAAGCTTTATGTTAAATGTGTTAGCTCAATAATAGTGTTGCTAGTGTGTGTCTACAACCTGAATCCGCTGAATTAAAACATTATGAATAAGCTGAATGCAAAGACTGAAAATTATGGACCTCAAAGAACAGTCATAAATGTATAATTTGGCTCAGAATTTTATGTTCTTGTTTACTGTCTATGGGTCCATAAGGCCTAAGAACATGGCTATTTTAAGCTGTGATATTCAAATTCGGAACTGATGTCACTTCAGTTCAATTATAATAAATATGCACATCTATCAAAAAATATATTCAAGCTTAATTCCAAAATTTGCATTTATCTAAGAGTTTCCTTTTATTATTTTCGGGTTTTAGGACAAAGGTTTTGTAAATGTGAAATAACCAGTTATGTATTTTAATTATTCGAACCACTTACTTTTGACGTCCGATTACTAAACTATTAACATTAATTAATTTGCATTTTCTTTGTTTTCGTAAGTCTTAGGATTCGTCTATAAACTTTTGGGATGGGTAATGGAAAACATGTCTTATTTCAGGTTTTGTAATTAGAGTGTTGGTATTTTTTAACCATATTAATCAATTTAATTATAGAGTAAAATCTTGTTTTACCAGCTTATTTTTGTTAGTTGTGAAATTTTTTTTAATTTATACATACTTGTTATATTCTAAGTTTATAGGAGTATTTTGTGGACTTTGCTTTCATAACTCCCGAGATCCAGGTTTTCAAAAACATGAACAAATGATCAACAGATATAGAAGATAACACCATATTTTCCTCTTTTCTTTAGCATAGTTTTGCAATTACACAATATTCTTTTAAAACCATTGTTTGAATTTCATAGTTCTACTTCTATATTGGTTATTAATCATATTCTCATTTAAATTATAACAAGGATTTCATTAATTGAAGTAAGAATTTATTTAAAATGCTACTCAAGATATTTGAGTATTGTTGTATAACAAAATGTTGTTCATTAAAAATAACTGCATTTCTTAAGTTCATTTAAGCTGATCTGTTAGTAGAGCCTAAAGACCCCTCCCTTGCTCCCAAATCCCAATTAAAATACATATATTTGTTCGGATTATTGGACTTTTTACTTTTGCTTGTTAACAAAGTTTACAATACAGGTAAAAACAAAAAAAAAGGGTAAGATGGTGTATTGGGGCAGAGTATGTATGTATGTACACTGTTTCGGATTCAGTTGCAGGCCTCTGAAGCTCCTTACTTCCTGTAGACATAGCCGCCGTTGGAGGCGTACTGGGTGCCCACATCCACGGAGGGAGCGGAGTAGCTCACCGAGGGGGCGGAGTAGCTGCTGATGGCAGGGGCGGAGTACGACTGCTGGACAGCGGGGGCGGAGTAGCTCACCGAGGGGGCGGAGTACGTCTGCTGGACAGCGGGGGCGGAGTAGCTCACCGAGGGGGCAGCATAGCTGACCGAGGGAGCGGCGTAGGACTGCTGGACAGCAGGAGCGGAGTAGCTGACGGCAGGAGCGGAGTACGACTGCTGGACAGCAGGAGCGGAGTAGCTGACCGAGGGAGCGGAGTACGACTGCTGGACAGCAGGAGCGGAGTAGCTGACCGAGGGAGCAGAGTAGCTCACCGAGGGAGCGGAGTAGCTCACCGAGGGAGCGGAGTAGGTCCTCTGCACAGCCGGGGCGGAGTAGGTCCTCTGGACGGCAGGAGCGGAGTAGGTCTGCACGGGGGGCAGGTACTCGTTGCTGGGCGCCACATAGCTCTGCTGGATGGCAGGGGCGGAGTAGCTCACCGAGGGGGCGGAGTACGAGTTCTGGATGGGGGGCAGGTACTCGTTGCTCAGGTGGCTCACATCGGCGGCCACGCAGGCGAACAGGGCGAACACAATGAGGAATTTCTGCAAGTAGGATAACAAAACACTACACATTATAGCACATTTACAAAATCACAAGCAAAAAAATAGTAAAAAAAATTTAAATTTTTTCTGTAAATAGGTTGGTACAGCTGGTAATCCTTTACTGACCATTTTGAGTTGTGGGTCTGTGGGTTTTGAAGCGACTGTGCTGGATGAGCTAGAGGCTGCGACTGATGCCGGTCCCCAAAGCGGGCTTTCAATTTATAGCGGCCGGCCGGTCCGAAGAAAAGCCCCGGTTCGAGGCGGAGCGGGCTCAACTGCAGCGGCGGCAGCCGTCGGAGAAGAAGAAGATGGGCGAGCGGTAAGAGCGGCCAACGGACCGACAAGAAGCGGCGGCAGAAGTCGCCACCATAAATTCAACACATAAAGCAAGAGGTGCCTGAAGTTCAGAGCCAATTTCACAGCTGGATTTTTCCAAAACTAATTGTCAAAAACAATTAAATGACAATAACTCACTGCAATACCAAAAAGAATGTCTTAAAGACTTGTTAATACCTTACTAAAAATATACAAAGGCCTTATGCTTTTAATTTTAACATTTAAAGGCTGGCGTCTATAAACCCCAATATATAAACAATTAATTTTTCAATTCATTCCTATTGGAGCTTTACATTAAAGATTTCAGATTATAAAATAATTTAAAGAATATGTGTGTATATATGATTTGAATGTTGTCTGTTTTAAAAATTATACTATACAATATTCTCTTAAAAAAAAAGGCAATTATAATATTTTCTTACACTTTTAAGATATTATATTTAACAGGGTTTCTTAAAAATATTATTATTGTGTAGTGTTTTTGTAAATTGACAACCTTTATCAGAAAAACCTAATGGTCTTAAGTAGAGGTAATTAGTAGCTGATATTATTATCAAATAAATTATTTAACTGCTCTTCTGATATTTACGCAGCACGAGATATAAAACAAATATTCAAAGCCTGAAAACTGCATGTGGTAAAATTGCTACTTAAAATCAAAATGTAACAAGATGTTTGCTCATTTTGGAGTTGGCAAATAATAAATAATTAATAGCCCTTATATCCACATCGTGCTATTGCATTTAGCAATAAAATCACTAAAATGGCAACACTAAACAGGGGTGGGGTTAAAAATATAAAGCAAAACTACCAAACGGAAAATCACAACAAAATTAAATTTAACATAAAACGAACGAAATCGCACATGCAAACGGGTTTGGTTTGGCTCATTTACAATATTTTATTTTTTCCATCGACGCAACGGGTTTCGGCGTCTGAACTACTTTGGGACACCTTTCGTGGGGTCTTCCATCAAGCTTATTACTATGGGGGAGGGGGGGATAGAAGGGGGTGCCCTGGGGGTCGGGAGCCCACAGAAACTGAAGACTCGCCCGCCATTAGAGCCAAATGGGGCTCCACTAATTAACATTTAATTTAATACATCAAACGCCACGCAAGCTTTTCTCGTTTTAGCCACTTTTCGGTGGTTAACCACAGAAATGGGCCGGCCCAGAAGGAGATCCATTTCCAGATCTGGCCTCGTCCGAGACACTCGGCTAGATGGATGGCCCCCAGAATGTCGTGTTCGGCCACAGATCCACAGATCCACACTCGCACTTTCTAAAAAGCCATAAACACAAGCCCATCAGAGGAGCCGGCAGAAGACGGCCTTGAGAACAGCCGCCGCAGAGTTACGAGTTCCCGAGCTGGCTTTACATAATAAGTAACAACTTTTACTCGCATCCACATCTTGCGGCTGACGTCGTCCGTGAACTTGAAATGCAGCGCACAGTAAGGCTCCTGCACTGATAAAAATTATTTCCAGCAGAACAACTACTTTATTTTATAATAATCTAATAATACAGAATAACGAGCAAGCGGTTGAAAAATTTTTTGTAAGATCAGTATTATTAATCAAAATCAAAGTATTACTCGGACTTGAAAAGTCTATAGCTAGTTCCAATCAAATGCCATTCACAGCTAAAAAATTGAAAAAAAAATTTGATTTGTAAAAAATGTGATTTTAAATCAAAAAGTCATAATTTTTCGCTCAACATTATCAGTATTTTTACGATAACAATGCGAATAATAGTCCCATAATGGAATGCCATACCTTGTTGAGCTCGTAACAAAATTTTCAAATTTTGTTGTTAAATTTTGAAAAAAAATCATTGGGGGGTATATAAAGATTTTTTTAAGGAAATAGGTGAAATATGTTTTATATGATTTTTCGCTCAAAATTATCAGTATTTTTAAGATAACAATGCAAATAATGGTCCAAAATGTGAAATGTCGATTTATCCCTCAGTGTAGAGTTGCGAGTTTCAGAGTTCGTAGACTGGAGTTATGGAAACTTAAATTTAATATCAGTATTCCGAGAACTATAATTGGGCAACAGTGAACGGGAAATGCTGATCTTAAAACACGTATTTTAAATCAGTTATAAGAAGAAAAACAAATAATCGATGTTGTTTCTGATACTTTAAAATAAGAAATGGCTTTGCTCAGTATTCCAATTTCAAAACACTGTAAAATATTTGCTCAATAACTGGATTGAACTAGTAAATTTACTAGATTATACTCTCAACTATTATTTAGTCAAAGAAAATAAGAAATATAAATGTTTTTCACGTTTTAAAAAAATGTATTTATACATATATGATATAATAGACTGTGGGGTTCTTAATGCTATAGCTTAGTAAACATAACCGCCGTTGGAGGCGTACTGGGTCTCCTGTCCACTCGTCGAGTAGCTAGCCTGCAGGTGACCTGGGGCGATGGTGTCGCCACCGATGGTCTCGGGCACATGGGTCTCGGGATTGAACTCCTCGATTCCATTCGAAGCGGGCTCCTCATACAGATGGGCAGGTGTGACGAGTGGGGCCTGTCCCTGGACATAGGCCGGGATCAGCTGGGCGGACTGGTAGCTACTGACACCCGATCCGGGGAGGACTCCCTTGGCCTGGCTCTGAACGTAACTGGTTTGGACCACGGCGGACCGATCTCCTCCAGACACAACTGTATTAGAAGCGGGCTGATAGGAACTGGAATCTCCGCCAGGCACTACAGTCTGCTGTTGCTGAATGTACCCGTAGTGGGCCTCACGATCGGCCTGGGGAATAAACTTCTCTGGCGTGTAGGTATCAGCGCCAATAGCTGCAGGAACTGGAGCATAAGTATCAGCTCCAATAGCCGCTGGCACAGAAGTCTTAAGGTGAGCGGGGGTGTATTCAGCAGGTTGGTAGGAACTAGCATCACCACCAGGAGCAATCTCAACGCCCTTCAAGTGCTCGGGAGTGTATTCAGCGGGTTGGTAAGAGCTAGAGTCGCCACCAGGAACCACTTCAGCTGCAACAGATCCTGAAGAGGACTGCTTGGGATAAGCGGAAGTATATTCAGCGGGTTGGTAGGAGCTCGAATCGCCACCAGGAACAATCTCAGCGGATTTTAAGTGCTCGGGAGTGTATTCAGCGGGTTGGTAAGAACTTGAATCGCTTCCAGGAACAACTTCAGCTGCCTTTAAGTGCTCGGGAGTGTATTCAGCGGGTTGGTAAGAGCTGGAATCGCCACCAGGGACCACTTCAGCTGAAACAGCTTCATAGGAGGCCTGCTTAAGATGAGCGGGAGTGTATTCAGCGGGTTGGTAAGAACTCGAATCGCTTCCAGGGACAACTTCAGCTGCCTTCAAGTGTTCGGGAGTGTATTCAGCGGGTTGGTAGGAGCTCGAGTCTCCACCAGGAACAACCTCAGCTGCCTTTAAGTGCTCGGGAGTGTATTCAGCAGGTTGGTAAGAGCTGGAATCGCCACCAGGGACCACTTCAGCTGAAACAGCTCCATAAGAGGCCTGCTTAAGATGAGCGGGAGTGTATTCAGCGGGTTGGTAAGAACTCGAATCGCTTCCAGGAACAACTTCAGCTGCCTTCAAGTGTTCGGGAGTGTATTCAGCGGGTTGGTAGGAGCTCGAGTCTCCACCAGGAACAACCTCAGCGGCCTTTAAGTGCTCAGGAGTGTATTCAGCGGGTTGGTAAGAGCTGGAATCGCCACCAGGGACCACTTCAGCTGAAACAGCTCCATAGGAGGCCTGCTTAAGCTGAGCAGGAGTGTATTCAGCGGGTTGGTAGGAGCTGGAATCACCGCCTGGCACAACTGCCGAAGAAGAGGATGATGAGGAGGAAGAGGCGGAGAATCCGTAGCCTCCATCGGCGGACAGGCCCAACTTCAGGTGACTGACATCGGCGGCGACCACGCCCACAAAGGCCAATGCGATGACGTAGAACTTCTGGAAACGGACAATGAAAGGGATAGTGATAAGAGGCCGGTTTGGGTGGCTGCGGAATTGTCCGCGGTGGTTCCCCCTAGAACCGAAACTCACCATGTTTTGGCTGAATCTGTTGATCTGAAGGAGGCGTTTCAGGTTTTTATACCCACAAAAGATTATGGGCCTATGCTAATTGGAGTTATGTTTTGATATCCGCTTGATTTGGTTCCTACAAAATTTCTGTCAACCCATCTGCCTGTATTTTCCTATTTCTTTCTTGGGTTGCGAATTTGCATAGGTAACATAACAAAAGCGGCGATCTAATCAACATGATTAGAACCTCTCCGGGTCCGACCGCCTCGACCTTTTCGTCAATTAAACTGTCGTCTGGCTTATACACAGAGAGAATAATATTATAAGACTCCTCATAATTATCATTTTATTATGCATGTGAAATTGGATTATTAACCGTAGTTACAATTCGTAAGCATTTGATGTTTAAAAAACCAATCAAAAAATTTTTAAAATTAAAATAAAAATAGAATTGAAGTCACACTTTTTTTTGGCCGTGTAGGACTTCATCCTTCCGATGGTTCGCTAAGTGGAGTTACTGATTAGCGCCTGGCAAGTTCAGTCGGGTGTTGGGTGTTGTGTGTCATAATCGGCTTGGTTCGGCAACCAGTTCCTCGACTTTGGCCTTAGAGTCTTAGATCTGCCAATGTGTCTGCTAATTGGGCATCGATGGATGCTTAAACTCACATTATTGCTGCTGATTAGGCGAAGTTCGATCAGAATATCTCTTTTGGTTTTTATGACCCAAGAACGGACACGTTGCATACCCCGCAAAAGTAAAATAATAAAGCCAAAAAGGCGTCTTTTAATTTCATTTTAAGTGATTCAGTTTGCCAACTAAAAATTATCCAGTTTTGAATTAGTTTCGCCAATTTTGGCTACCATGCCGAATGAATTATGAAATTAACCTTTATATAAAGTTTCAGCTTACACTTTATGGATGAATTTATACGCTCGGCTGATTTTATGGTTATCGTTTGGTGAAATTAGCTTAACTTAATAAATTTACTGATTTTCATAATGAACGTTGAAGGGAAACACGTTGCAACCAAAACTATCAAAAGTGGAGTAAGATTTTGAAATTATATTCAGCGAATGAGATGGGTATTTAGTGACTGATTCATATATTCTCTGCCAAAAATCTAGCATAATTAACGAACATTGAACTGGGATGGAACATTCAAAACTCGTTTGTGCAAAATCGGATTTTTGTTTATTGATTTGTTTTGTCAAAAAGTATGAAAATAGATGGCCTGTCAATAGAGTTTATATCTTAATTGTATGAAAAATGACTAAATAAAAATGTATTGAATAAACAATGGAGTTCCAAGGTGGCGCTATAAAAATGATCTTAATTGTTAATTGTGATGTTTAAATACTGTTTTTTCTTTAAAGTTCTAATTATAATTACTATCAGATAGAAAATTATGACAATTTAAAAACTATATTTGGAGATCTTAAGGATAGCCTATTTAATTGTAATCTGTTTGCACCATTTGAGTGTCAAGGAAATGTAAATTCTATTACTACAAATTGGCACTCCCGTGTTAATAAGTGGATGGCTTTAAGATTGTTAAATAAAGTAACATATTGGTAAAAATCGTACATATGTAAAGTACTTGAATATACTAACGTTTAAGTATATAATTTATATTATATTTTGTAACAAAATATTTTTGTTTTTATACAATAAAATTCATTTGGAATTTTTAAAAACAAACAGCATTTTAAATTACAAATCATTTGCCTCTTTCTCATACAGTTACTTTCCATTTATAATGATGAATCTATGAATATATTTATTTGTCAAGTTTGTGCCTAGAAAACTTGAAATAAAATTAGAAATTTATAAAAACATGCATTGATAGGAATATGATTGCCAATAAAATTTCTTAATTAATGTTTTTATATTAAAACTTAAACCACTAACAAGACACTTTTATACCCTTGCAGAGGGTATTATAATTTTGGTCAAAAGTGTGCAACGCAGTGAAGGAGACATCTCCGACCCTATAAAGTTATATATTCTTGATCAGGATCACCTCCTGAGTTGATATAGCCATGTCCGTCTGTCCGTCTGTCCGTCTGTCCGTCTGTCTGTTTCTACGCGAACTAGTCTCTCAGTTTTAAAGATATCGAATTGAAACTTTACACAGCCTTCGATCCTTTGCACGCAGTATATAAGTCGGAACGGCCAGGATCGGACAACTATATCCTATAGCTGCCATATAACTGATTGATCGGAAATGCCATAACTTAAGTGTTTGTTAAGTTAGGAAGTTGGGATTTCCTATGGGTATTTTATTTGGCCAGTCAATCCGACCTACCAAATTTCATAAGGATCGGCCGACTATATCCTATAGCTGCCATATAACTGATTGATCGGTAATGCCATAACTTTGGGATTTGTAAAGTTAGGAAGTTGGGATTTTCTATGGCTTTTATATTTGGCCAATCAATCTGACCTACCAAATTTCATAAGGATCGGCTGACTATATCCTATAGCTGCTATATAACTGATTGATCGGTAATGCCATAACTTTGGGATTTGTAAAGTTAGGAAGTTGGGATTTTCTATGGGTTTTATATTTGGCCAATCAATCTGACCCACTAAATTTCATAGGGATCGGCCGACTATATCCTATAGCCGCCACTTAACTGAACGATTGGAAATGCCATAACTTTGGTGTTTTTAAAGTTAGAAAGTTGGGATTTTTTATGAGTGTTAAGAATGCATCATATGAATAATTTTGGAGAATATAATTCGGAATATTCTGCAAGGGTATTTCAACTTCGGCTCCGCCCGAATTTAGCTTTCCTTTCTTGTCTAGTTTATTTTTAACCATATTATCATATCTTACATTTCTTTTGTCATTATTACAAATTTATTCAATTAACTATTCAAATTTGTGTCTTGATTAGTTTACATCGCCAGCAGAATTGGCTCCCAGTGACGTCAATCTATTGACTTTAAAGTATCGGAAATTATATTTTTAGAGCATGCAAATTTTCAGATCAGGTCAACTTTTTGTTTTTGGCCAAGCCTAGTGTGAATCATATGGATTCATGGGCGATTCTGTTTTGGGGCTTCCAAACTCGTTTCGAACATTAACTCTAGGCCTGAAAGTATTCAGACAAGATGTCTTGCCTGGTCTGGGCTTCAGCTTTTGTTTTGCCCTTGCTTTTGTTTAATTATGAAAATTTATGCTTTGAGCGGTGTAATTAAAAGACAAGAACACAATAAAATTAAAGCCTTAAATATATTTATGGCCTTTATGTAAAACAAATGTCAGAGTCTGTCCGAAAATCAGGTTGAGCCACAAAAGATTTATAAGTATGGTTAAATCGAAAAAATTGATGTTTATATATATTTATTTTTGTTCTTTCACTTTTGTTGCCAAACAATAGATCAAGTTTGAACAAGTTGTATATACATTTATTGATATTGATTATGCATTTGTGAGTCAAACTTGTTGGTGACTTAACAGAGGTGTGGACATCAGATGGGAGCTCAGCCCTCAATTATTTTCGCCGGCTCTTGGACATGCACTGAGAAAATTATAAAATAACAACAAAACCTAAATAGAGTTTTTATGTTATAAAAGTATAAATATTATAATAATATGTTAGATGATGTATAATCATATTATTATTATTATGGCCTAAAAGCATTACAGGTATATTTAAAAACTCTCGAAATTGTGGGTCACCAGCAATCGGTTGTTTTTAAAATTGCTTGGGTTTTTGATCTAACCATCTTATTTATTATTAATTACAGTAATTTGTTTTGTCGGTTTAAAGTTTCTGAAAAACCTTTATGTTTTGAAATTGGTTTTGGGAGGAGACTTCAGTCCTGGATGATCTAATTTTTAAGGGATTTTATAGTGAGATATGAATGATTTATGTTTTTTTCGAGTTTTGCCAAAGGAAAACTTCTAATGTTTAAACTGCTTTTATCGCAGTATAAGGTATACCCATATTCCCCACACCTTCGGTTTCCACTCTGATATAGTTGATTCTTCTCTGGTAGTCGCCCCGCCGGTGCTTTTCAAATATTTGTGCAGTTGGCTTGTTTGGGGATGGCCAATGTTTGCCAGGGGTCTCGGCCCTCGGCAGCGGCCATAAAACAATTGCGGAACCAGCAGTGACAAACGCGGCAAATTGTTTGGCCCAACAGCAACAACAGACCCCCTTTTCCACCTCCAAAACCCCGTTTTTCGGAGCCCCTTTTGGCGGTACACATGCCCCATGTTGGACACACTTGTTAGACATGTATTTTGACCACGTCTTGAGTTCGAGTCTCTGGCGATCGTTATGAGAAAAACAACGCTTAAATAAGACAAGCACGGTGAGCTCTTAAATAACGTTTGCCAAATTGCATTTCTGTTTAACATTTTGCAAAGGCCCACAAAACAATATTTGCATGTTGCAGTCGCTGCTCTTGGGCAATTCCCTTCTGGAGATCTTCAGATTTGAGTGTGAGTCTGTGTCTGAGTCTTAGTTTTCAATCTGTTCAGTAAGTCTTGACATGCCATTCTCGATTCAAGAGCGGAAAGCCCCATCAATCTTATAACCAGTAATTGACTTTTTTGGCACATATGGTGTTAATTAAGTAATTAGCTTATTTTATGGTGAATCTGTCAGCATTTCAGTGTTATGTATGTTTTTTTTGTTTGATTATATGTGCTTTTCTTAGATTTCAGACAGGGACAACTTTTCACATATGTTTTTTGGGTGTATTTTTTATTACTCTAACATTCAATTTTAAAATTAATGTCAAGTTTACATGCGTTCCATTAAGCATTTGTGATAACTTATATTTATTTATCTTTAAAAAGTTATAGCAGTTCCATTAGCAATATATAAAGTGATTGTGATCTAACCCTTAAATAACAAAACCATTAAATGGTTTTTTTTAAAGTAGTAAACAAACCGTAAATTATTTTATTTATTGCGGTGAATAATTCAATTGTCAACTGCGCCTGTACATTAGCATTCATAATTCCTTCACTCTGTTCAAGCTATTCGAGTATTTACCAAATTCTAGCAAATATATGTTTAGATCTCAATGCTAGATCAGCATGAATGTAAAACGCATTGGCTTTGGCTTATTTGTTCCGTAAATTCCCAGAGACTAGCCAAAAGGCAAACAGTTTCACGGCTTAATTCGCTAGGTAAACATAATGAGAAGCGCGTAGAACGGCGTTCTGTATTGGTTGACCGCCTTGTATACCGCCCAAGCACCTTTAAAGCCGTGGAAAATGCGCTGAAGCCTCCAAAATCAAAACAGGAAAATCAGTCACAGTTGGGCTGATGTTTTTTTTTGTATTGGGATGTCACCTAATTGATTGGACAAATATCGCGGGGACTTTTCCATCGACTGCGTTAATTCGTCAAAAACGACGACGACGACGATCAATCGATGCGAAGGTTTCTGGTACTTGTCTGATTACTCGGCAGAAAAAGAGGTTGGCTAAATTCGGATCGCAGACCCTGACCTTCTCTTCTGGCCAAGTAAGTGCGAAACGTGTCAGAGTCCAAGACGAAATGGAATTAAATTTAATCATTGTTTTACGGTCATAATCCGCGAAAGTGAAGGGCAATCGAAGGAAGTCGTCTGCTGAGATCAGACATTTCGGAGGTGGTAGCTTTACGACCGAAACGCGTTAATTAAAATCGTATTGAAAGCGAAATTAGTCCGCAATTGTTTGTTTGTATGGCGCGAACAAAGAAACTTCTTTCTTGCAGATCCATTTGATTTGCCTGCATAATAAAGCCATCATCAACGTGACATCTTCCATAAACTACGGCGGGGTTGGAAACTGGACCCCAAAACAAGTTTGAGCATCGTCATGGGGCTGGAAACCACATTTGCGATCGCGTAATTCGCTCGCAATTACAAAATCAAGTTTACCCGACACTTGAGCATCGAGATCGATGCCAGATCCCCTCTGATTGGCATAATTAGGTGCATTTCAGCTGTCATCGGGGACTGTGCCGCGAAATGTCATTCAATTTGTCAAATGATTTTACGATCGCACCGCAAGATCTGCGCAATTGGATGAGACCAATGGGGAAATGATCGGCAACTATGGGAAACCGAAGCCAATCGCCTCAAAAGTCGAATTCCATCTGCGATTCTTTGATCTGTTCACTCTTAATAAGGTATGTAAATACCACATGGGTTTATTGATTTTCTAGTTTGATAATTGCGGGGATTTTTTTGGTTTTTTTTCCAAAAACCACAAGGAACTTACTAGCTTGGTGCTGGGCTCTGCGTAATCCCATTGAAATGTCAATGTAGTCATGGTTGCATAGATAATAATACCATTGGTTTATTTAAATATATTTCAAAGATGTTATTTCAAAACACGTTATTTTTTATTACATAAATGTTTTATTGTTATAGGTTATTATAGGCTTTTAATAGTTATTTCCTTGTAAGATCTTCTTCCGGTTTCTATTTTACAATGTAAATGTTCATATTCTTACTGACGATATGGTATTTTCAACTTTTTTTGTTTCTATTTTGTAATATAAATGTAACGTCCAATATAATTTAAAATATATTTTTTTGTACAATTGTTTTAACATTAAAATAAGTAGAAAATATCTTTGTTTTTTGTTACTTGTGCATCACTAATATTAATCAACAATTGTTATTTGTAGATTAATAATCCCAAATTTTTTAATTATAAGAGCATTTACTCTTCGACGTAGCACATATGCATTTGTTTCTCTCATTTTTTCCGACACTTGTGTTCACACACTTGAAAATTCGCCAAGTATTTATTATCATGATTTATGAAGGCGGCTTAGTCTTCGTTGGTCACTCGTCTTCGAGGGGGAACCCCATTGAAGTAACCTCGATACGCCCGTGTTCTTGTGCCATCAACTATTAGCATAATTTGGTTTTAATTATATAATTTTTGGATAACACACGCTGGTAATCAATTTGTTTTTTGAAGAAGTTCGTGGAAAACCGCTATGGCTAATGACTAATTAAATTATGAATGATTTATTGTTGATGAGATTTGATGAGAAAATTCGATATGGAAGTAGAGCAAATCCATTTTGAAGTCATATTGTAGTGACAACTACAACTACGACTAAAATAAACTAATCTTTTGTTTAAATTAATAATTAAAAAAACAAATTTGCTGGAACTTATAATAAATATTATTTTTAAAAAAGTACATCCATTTATTTAACTGTTTAATGGTATAATTTTTTTAAAACGTGTTTTTTTGAATTTTACATTTAGTTTAATTTATTAATTATAACTAAATGATCAGGTTATCTACAAATTTACAAAATAGATTTTGATATTTCTTAATGGAATATAATATGTTTGATGGGTTAATTGTTCTTTAAAAGCTTTTGTATTTTGTTAATAACTTTTAGTTTTATATGAATGTGTGTATATAAAAAGCTGCTAACGGTTATACGTTTATGAAAGCAAAACAAACGAAAAACCAGTTTCGATTTAGCAAGCAGCCTATAAGTAGGCATTTTTTGTTCCTTGCTAATTGACAAAAGTGCCCTAAAAGTAGGCAAATTAATTGTTAAAAACCGTCTTGTCTGGCATTCAGCATCTATTGAAGCACTAAAGTAAATTGTTTATCCTGAGTCGGGATCTCGAAAAAACCCCACCTTTCAATTAAGCCGAGTGGCTAAGGTTGTAAAACGAAAATATTGCTGCCTACTTTCAGGCTGGCCCATTAAAAATTAAGAAAATATTAAAGGAACAAAGAGGGGGGATAGTGCGGTTGTGGGTGGGTGCATAAGTAAAAGGACACTAAAATATTACGTGCACATGTGCCGAGCCGCCTCATCTTATCCTCAACTCGACTTAAACCATCTCATCTGAACTCAACTCATCTCATCTGGAGACAGGACAAGCCCCAAGATGATGATGGCTGCAAACGGCGACAGGCAGAAATAAAAAATCAACTTGGCAAAAGCCTCGAGCCCAAAGCAATCAAGCGAAATGAGGTGCAGTTGCCACGCCTCCAGTCCCGCTGCGTCCACTTTTCCGGGGAAAGCCGAAAATAATCACAAGGCGACAAAATGTTGCATATAATGCGGCTGCTTAGGAAGGACCATAAATAAATGCCTCAAGGCACAGGACCAGGATGGCAGGACCTTAAACAGTGCTGTCATCATTTAAAATGGGGATATGAAAAGCCAGTGAATTGAATAATATTTTATATATTTAATATAGGCAAAAATAAATTTGAATAGATAAAGAATTGAGTAAGAAACCGTTTATTAACTTACAAATTACCATTGACTATAATTTAATTATAATAATGTTATAAAATTAGGAGAGCTTATATAAATGCCTTTCAAAGTCTATTTATTGGCTTTACGATTTTGATGGTAAAAGGTAAATCTAGTTTAAAATATATTATCTTATAGTTTGTAAATGTTTGAAATGTGTAAATATATTTAATGAAACATGGAATAAATAAGTTTAAAGTACTGTTTACTGACAATATTAAACCAAACACAAACAAAATGAGAGGATAAAGATATGATTTATTGGGAAACCTATAGAAATAGTGTCAGAGTCATAAAATAGCCAAACAGGACATCTCTAAATCGGACAGAGGACGAAGCCAGGATCAACAGACTGACTGACTGATGGATGGATGGTTCGTGTTAATTATTTTGCTAAAATAATGCAAGAACAGCAACGAAAAATTTGACAAAATTTGATGCGCTCACATCGCCCACACCACCAATTTCCATTTTCCCCGAAAATAAAAGGCAAAACACTGAAATGAAAAATCGCAATTTCCTGGGCCCAGATAACCGCCGGCTACGAACATTTTCTATACAGGAATATAAACAACAATAAAGAGCGGACGACAGCGACGGCTTAATGAGTGACGGGCGGTCATATTAGATGAGATGCGATGTCCTTGTGTTGGTGTCCTGTGTGTGTGTGTGTGTGTATGTGTGTGTGCCCTGTTAGTGTCACTGTGACAGTGTGTGTGTGTGGGTGGGTGTTGGTGAGTTATGGCACATTAAGCCCAGCTGCGACCACACTGAGAAAAAATTACACCCAAATATACATGATTTTCTGGAGATAAAGTGGGTTTTTAAAAAATAAATTAAAGTCATATTATATATATATTTTTGTGCGTAATAAAAAGAATCTCTTATTATTATGTGAAATAAAAAAGTTCTTAAGATCTGATTTTTATATGGAAAACCCCACATACTTTGGCTGGCTAGAAATATACATACTTTATAGACTTAATTACAAACATATTAAATTGTGATTTTTCTCCCACTGCATATGTGTGTGTAAGGGCTATATCTTCCTTTTTTTTGGTGGATATCTGAACTCCTTTCGCATTCTCGGGCATTTGCATTATTCATGTGCTTGGGAGAGAGTGCCGGGGAGTGCGGGGGGGGAAATGATGGGAAAGAGTGGAGAAAGTCGCGGTAGTTTTATTTTAAAGCCCAAGCGTTCGTAAAAACCAAGCCCCAGACAAGTGCAGTTCGCTGTCGTGGGAGGTTCTGTGAAGGGGAACATAACTATATACCCTATAATCAAGCTAAAATCACTGGATTGCAGTAAGGTTTATATAAAACGCCAACAATGATCATAATTATTGACAAATCTGTAAGCCTTTCAGTCATGCTGGTCTTGGATTATTTAATAATGTTCAATTTATTCCCCAACTGCCAATGTTTTAGAGATTTTACCAGAATAAAAATATTAAGCTTCATATATTTAATAACATTTTAAGAGCCTGTTTCTGAAATCCATTCGAATTTATTTAATTTTGCTTTACAAGAGGAAAAGGTTGCATGTCCGTTTTATTTATAATTATCTAAGGTATTTAAAAATCTTAAAAATCGACTAAATATTATAAAAAATATTTATACTATAACACCTTCAAAATTATTGGTTAAACAGCCTGAATGATTTTTCAGCAATAAAGAGTTGGGTTTTGAGATGTTTAACTAAAGAGGATTTCCGTGGTCATGGTGTTTTTCGCTGGTAAAAGCCTTTTCCTTCTCCGAAGCACCTCCCATCTCTTTTTAGTTCGTTGGCTGAACACTTTTGATGGCTTTTTTGGGGTACGTCCTTCGTAGTTCGTCCATGAGACCGCGAGTCCGTCGTGTGTTGATGCTGATGACAGCATCCTCATCTTCATCCCCATCCTCATCCCAGCTGGGAAGCTGAGGAGCTGAGGAGACCACGTCGACCTCATGATGAAGTTGTCGTTCATCGTTCGTCGTTCATCTTTAATCGGGGGGCTGCTCGTTAAGTTGCCTTCAAGTCAAGTTGTTTGACAATCTTCGCAGAAAGATTCGCGGGAAAAGCAGGGGAAAAAAGTGTTATAAATTGCATTTAGTGTCGGGCCACGTCATTGCTGATTTGTTACCGCTGCCACGGTAAATGGTGGTGGGGGGAGGGCGGAAGGTGGAAGGGGGGCGAAAGGTCAAACTCCAGGCCTTTAACAATGGCTTCTGTCCGGACTCCGGAATACCAGATACCAGATCCCAGATTTCAGATCCCACATCCCAGTTGCCCCTCTGCATATGCAAATTGCGCTGGCAATGATGCGTTTTGGAATTCCGAATTGTTTACAAATTTCCAACAAAATGCTAGCGGGAGGAGCCTAGATATGCTAAAATAAAACTTCAAGTCATAAACTAAAGACTTTGTTTACAAATTAAATGCAGCATGCAACAAGCGACATCTTCATCGCGTCCTAGGAGAACCCATGGCTATATCCATATCCTCGCCTATCCAGATATGCGACTTCAGATAGAGGCCTTTGCTTTTGCTTATGAATTCGCTGGGTAGAGGTCTACCTGGATCCCCCATCCTCCCCCCCTCCCAACCGATCCCGATCCCTCCTGGCGCTTGGGTGTGATGTGTCCGTTGCACTGTCCCTCTGTCTGTCCGTCCGTACAGTGAGAAAAAATATCACCGAGATGAGTTGTCCGCTCGATAAGTTCTGATAGTAAGATATTTGAGGGATTTTTCCAATTTTTATGGAAGTTTTATATCTTTTTATCATCTTTAAATGTTATTTTAAAGTGTTGTTAAGTGGCATTTGCGCATTATATACAACACCAGTAAGTAAGCAAAATAATATTATACACATTTTAGATGTTTTATATATGCATAATGTACATTTTTAATATTTTTGTTTTCGCAATATTATTTCGATTTAAATAGTAGTTAGTAATAATAGTGTTTGTTATATATATTTTTTAACAGTTAAACATTATTTTCACTACCTGAAGAGTTTTATAATATAATAATAAATTTAAAATAGATTTTTGAGATTTTTAAAATATTCTATACAATTTTAAAATCAACTTATATGACTTCTCAATGCACTTTATATAAAACTTGTTTTTTCCCCTGTATGTGTCCGTTTGTCCATTTTGTCCGCTGGCTCGTACTTTATGCCCACCGTATGCAAAGCAGCCCGCAGCCCAGCTACATGTGTTTTACATGAATTTTAAATGATATGTTAAATAAAAATGCGCAGCTAAACAGCCCAAGGCACCGCTCCACAGTGAAGACAACGAAAACGGACACGGGATTGGGAATGGGAATGTGAATGGGAGTGGGAAAAGAAACCACTGCAACCACAGTGAGTGCAAAGAGTGCGTGGACAGCTCACATCGCACGCAGTCATAAAAAAGGGAATCCCGAATGGGAGCACTTAAATGCTTTCTTCAACACTGAATTCCGTGTTGTAAAAGTTTATTATCCAATTAAAAATTGCTGAAAATGATCATAAAAGACGGTGATGAGAAACTATTTTAATTGACCTTGAGACATCTAATAATATGAATAATATATGAAAAAGATACAAATAAATTCTTTAACAACATCTTTATAAAGACCGTATGCAAATATTATTCCTTAAGCACACGCAAACTACCACGTACATTTTTGATCTTAGTCTTGACAATCAATTTTGAAAAAAGTATAAAGTGTATATACAAAATATTTTTTTAATGAATATTTTTATTTTTTTAAGTTAACCATCACAAATAATTTTGTCATCGATGGCAACTGAAGTATAGATTATTTAAATGTGTTAATTTATATTTAAATGATCACCTTAACAAAAGACAAACCGTTGTTGCAATATGTTAACTTGTGTCTCTAAATCTCTTTCTAACTAAATGATATACTTTTTCTTGTTTCACCCACTGTGCAGGCGTATAAAAAGGCGGAGAAATGGACGCGGGGAGCCGGGCGAAAACTATGCAAAGTTTATGCGAATCTAAAATATTTGCACTGGGCAAGCGCATGCGCAGCACACTCAATTGTTCAAATACATTTATATATATCTTAAAGGCGGGGGCAAAGGGGAAAAAGGAAAATCCAGCAGGAGAGGGAAAACTGGGCAGCAGCCGCCGATGGCCGGAGTTGGATGTTGGATGTTGGATTCTGGATTCTGGATGCTGCCTGATGCTATCAATTCAAAGTCAAATGGGGGGACAACAAAACAAATCGGCGCTGCATCTATAATGAGCCCAGGCCAACGTAGACCGGGCTCAGATCGCTGGCTCAAAAAAAAAAAAAGGAAAAGAAAAGAAAAAGAAAAAGAAAAAGAAAAGAAAAACAGGCCGGGCCAAGGCCCCGAGTCGGAATTGATGAGAGCGGGCGACCATATGGCCAGCGGGCTCGGGTCTGAGCCCAGACTGGGATCCAGGTCCAGACTCGGGGTCCGATGTTTTGACTTGCATGTGCCTCATTGAGTTGTTCGGTGCGGAGGCCCCTGGCCCCGATCTTCTTGGGGAGCACGATCGGCTACAGGGACACCCACCCAACGCACACACATAGGCCTACAGGTGGGGTCAAGAAAGTAATAGAGCCCCCTGGGGTTCCCAAGAAATTCGGAGCCTTGATCAGCAACATCATTATTTCAAAACGGCCAATAACCGTAGTTATGTTTCATTAAATATTATAATTTTAAAGTGTTGCTGAACGCAACTAAAAAGGATAATATTGATAGCCTTTATTAGTATTATTAAATGTAGTATTAACCAAAACTTGGATTCTTTTTTGGATTCCTAAAACAGTAAAATATTTTGAAACAGGAAAATCTACAAAAAATCTCTAGATTTCAATATATAATAGGAATTAAATAAATGGGCAATCAACAAAACAAAGGGCCTATTATAATAAGCTTGAGATACTGAAACAATTTTGTATTTTTATAAAGCATTACCCATCCTTAATAACTAGCAAACTATAAATACAGCTTTGGCTTATCCAATACTATTGTATTGACCGCAGGTGTGCACACAGATACGTCCAGTGCCCTGGGGCCATCACCGTTCCTAGTCCGATTCGCATTGATTGCGAAAATTGTTGAATGCCGCACAATTGAATCCGGTCGCGGGTCCATAAATGTCTTCATTATGATCTTGAGTAGTTTGGCCAATTTGCTGGGGCCCAACTGACCAACCGACAATCGGGGATATAGAGGATATGGAGGGGTTTTCGGTCTCAAAGCTGAGCGTATTATTCTATTTTAAATTGTTAGTGGAACTAGGTAAGCCAATATTTATATTTAAAATATTATTTAAGCTTTTAATAGTTTTGGGCCAAACACTAAACTCAAATTAAAATGTAATAATAATATAGTAGACTGGTAAAGAGAAATCAAAAATAAATATTGTATTATTTCTTTTAAAATTTATTTTATTTAATAAAGAGGTACAATTTAGTTCTATGACACTAGCTTCAAAGCAATTTAAAAATCATTTTGATGTGGCATTATTAAAATCATTTGGCTGTATTACGAAATTCTACTATTAATAACCTAAATTTGATCACTAATTTGATCTGTACTGTTAACATTTAAGGAAGAAATTAAAGTTGATAAAACAATTAATTCTTTTTGCCAGTTGGCATATTTCTACGCCCATCGCCGGTGAAAATTTGCAATTGAAAAACTGTGCCAACACCCAACAAAGGAATAACCTACGTGGCTGGGAGAAAATCATGCAAATGCAACCAAAGTTCCTGTCGAAATCGGAGTCGGAGTTAAAATCGCAGAAGGAAAGGCAAAGGCAAAGGCAAATCAGGCATTAAATTGCTCATGAGGCCGACAATTTCTTTAAACACAGAGCACTGCGCAGCGGCTGAGTTGGTAATAGAAAAGGATTTGACTCGATTGAACACCCGAATTTGCAATTTTCGAGTTAAGCTCCGTTGCGCCCCCAACGCCTCGGAAAAAATGGTGGGCGGTGAGCTGAAATTATAGCCTGAGCCCAGGCAAGTGGAAGAGCAAACGGAGTTTTTGCCGTCTTTTTTCCAATTGCAGCCTATTTTTTTTTTCGTTTTTTTTTCGGGGCCATCTCTTGGCCAAAGCACTTAACACGTCAACACGGTCGCCGGCAATGTTTTCCCAAGCAGTTTTCGGTGGGAGTTGCGATCTGGACTAAGCAACGAAGCGGGAATACGCTACTTCAGTTTGTCCATAAACAATATTTCTGGGAAAATAATTTCCATTTAATATTCCCTTTTAAGGGCCAAATTTTGTTTTTATTTTGAATAAAGCTTTTGTGGAAAGAAACGCGGAACTTAAATTTTAATTTTTCAGAAAAATTCCCATAACTTATTTAGTCCAGTTGTACTACTCAAAACTTAAGTAATACATTTTAGCTTATTATTAATCTATCTTTTCACATGTTTATGTTTTTTTCTCTTTTTTTTTGATTTCTAAATTTTGTATTGTTAAATTTAGTCAACCATTTTCGAAAACATGGCTTTAACATTTAAATCAGCTTGAGTTCCTTGACATTCACTGCGATTACTCACAGACCTTACAAATGGAGGAAACTCCATCACTCACCCGGTGTTTTGGCCATATCGATAAAAACAATGTTGCGGTATTCCTCCTTATGCTGACTTGATTACCCAGCTAACCAGCTGCCGAGCCAGAAATTGAAGCCAAATCCAAAGTCGAGGATAAACACGAATGGTTGATTGTAGGTGCAAGTTAAGTTGCACTGGGAAAAGTAATTTGATTCTTGTGTGCCATAAAACTATGACTATTTGAAAAAGATTGTTATAAATGTTATTAGTTATAAATTATTGTGTATCGGTTCATAAAAAGGTTTTACAAGTAATCAGAACAAAAATAGGGGAATCTATTTTGAAGTCCTTGAGTTCATCATTTTTTTTTGCTGTGTGTTAGCCAACTACGATTGAGAATAGGATTGGGACTCGCATGTTGCATGACCATATAGATCGATAAGATGGTCGAAGATCGATTATTATCTATTTTGGCAGAAATCGATCGTGATCGATTTATGCTGAGCGGGGCTGAGGTGCTTCAACAAGGTTAAGTGGCTGCAGAGCCTCAAAAAAAGAATTATAATGCCCCTTTTGGCCATCCGAGCTGTTAATGTGGCAACATGAGTTTAAGTGGACATGGGGAGAAATCGCCTCCACCTCCACTGGATCGGATAAAATAACGTAATAGCCGATATAATCTCGGAAAAATGTTGGCAATCTATTTTAAAAATGGACAAAATTAATTAAAAAAGCTATAGTTATTAAAAATATATTGATACCACACGAAACTGCCCCCTCCGCCAATCATCAACCCCCATAAACATGGAACACATCATAGACTCATGCCCAGCAATTACACAGGACAAGCAACATATCTTTAAAAACCTACTAGCCACCGACTACCTAAAGAACCCTACATCAGAAAATATCAAAACAATTAAATCATTCCTAAAAAAACCAATTTATACAACGAAATCTATATCCAAAAATTAAAACTAAGAAATATTGTTAATTTAAGTTAACCTACAATATTACGTAGTCGAAGGCCCCGCAGCTAGTACTACACCACCATATGTTAGTCTTAGTTTTGTAAACTTTACCATCATCTATAATAAATAAATAAATAAAATATTGATACATATGATGATGGGTGATGAGATATTTCGGATCTCTATATATTTATTTGCATTTCTGTGGCAATCGCAGTGCCCCCTGATATATCCTTAGCTGCCAAGTTGACTGTTCGCTTTGCTTTAGCTTTTTCGATTTGGTTAGTATCGTAATCTCTGGCAGCACAAATAACAAATAAATTTATAAATTAGCGGCAAGGAGTGGATATGTCGACGTCCCCCGAAGATCGGTTGCGCGAGAGCCTCAACCGCTGTCTGTCGGACTCGCTGGTGAAGGGATTCGGAGGTCTGGTGATTGGGTCCGTGGTCACCCTGCTCTTCTTCCGGAGGCGCATCTGGCCCGTCTGGCTGGGCACTGGATTCGGCATGGGCATGGCCTACCGGGGATGCGAGAAGGAGCTGAACGAGGTGAAGTTCGCCCATCGGAAGTGATCTCTGGACAGCCGGACATTTGATTTTACTTTTGTTTACATATGATTCCATGGTTTGTGTTTGGAATGCGGACGTCTTTTGGTGTGGGATAAAATGATTTAATGGAAACACAATGCAATGGATTTTGCTTAATAAACTTATAAGATGGTTTTACAAATTGTGGATAATTACTCTAAAATTTGTTGATCATATACAATTGTTTGTAATCCAACATTTTTCAAACACTAAATTAATGGCCATGCAATTTTAATGGTATGAATCAACCTTCATCTAATAGCCCATCTAGAGTTGAGAGAAAGCTCTGAACTAAACAGTTTTAGTTCTAATCAAGATCAGTATGCGATGTGGAACAAGTGATATAAGTCAATCGGCGACACCTAATTTTCCTTTTTGGTCACCTCAAGTTGCTCTTTCATGTTCACCGATCTGGTGATCGTTCAAGGGCTCCATAAATCGTCTGATCCCGTTGCAGACTGGTGCTAATGCGACAAGTCCACCGGAATTCCCTCTGCCCTCCACTTCTCTGCTCTCCCCCTGTCTCAACTTGCCTTCTTCTCGGAAAGATCGCTGTTCGCGATCCATTTGCCAAGATATAGTCGAGGGCTGCGCTGAGAATCCAGTCTGCAGCCGAGGCAATCCGATCGTACGATCAACCGGGCGAAAAGCAGGCAGTCAAAAACTGGAGGAGATTGTGTAGCACGGTCGGCAATTATAATATATACAAAATCCATTACGGTTCACAGGTCAAATGTAGAAATTGAGATAGATCCGCGGCCAGAGGCTGGATTTGGTTCATTGGCAGCTTTGCACGTTGTCCCCCCTCAAGATTCATCTGCAATCGTCTTTTCAGAGCTGCCAAAAGCAGCTACTAAATGGTTTACAATTAAAAATTTATAAAATAAACATATATAATATAAAATCTATATAACAAAACAGATTTTCAAATAATTTAGTCTGAAATAAATTCATAAATATATAAAATATTTAGTTGACAAGTAGAAAATTAATTATTTTTATTTCTTTGATAAGAAAGTATACATTTTGTACTAATGAAGAGATTCTAAAATTTTAGGGCTTAAAAGCAAAACCAAATATTGAAGTAGTATCTGCTTACGTTTTTCTGATATTAAATATACGAAATGAAAAGTACAAATATTTCCATATTGGGAATGTCATGTCATTTCTTAAGTTCGTATAACTTTTATGTATATTCTTACCATCGGTTTGAATATCAATTTATATTATATTTTTGGCTGACTTAATGGCCGAATGGGCAGCACTGATCCTGTCGACATCGTCATCGTCATCGTCGATCAATGCTCAATTCAGCTCAGTTGAGCCTGTAGCGCCGCATCGCATCGCATCCCATGCCCATCAAGATAGTCGAAGACCCATTGCCTCCATTGGGTCCCTCCATGCCCGATCCCCAATTCCCGATCCCCAATTCCCGATCCCCGATCCTCGATCCTCGATTTGGGCGGGGAGGCAATCGTGATCGACTCGAACTCTGTATTCTGGATACTGCATTCGGGACTCTGGATTCCGTCTGTGGCTTCCACTCGCGGCAGCTCAGAATTCGGCAGCAATTTTTCCTCGCCGTTCCTTTTTCCACCTTTTCCACTGCCTGGCCATATATATATATGGATATGTACGATATACACGATATCCGATGCGGCGACAGATTCGTTTTGGCAGCTACGCAGTCTCCAGCGGAGATGATCAATGAGGTTCACCATCTACCAGTTCATTTATAGGGAAATTTGAAAACTGAAACTTAAAAAAACTTAATATTTCAGGAAAGTGAACTTTTATATCTCTTTGAAAATATAATAAACGCTTTAAATACTGATGAAAACAATTTAATTAACAATATCGATAATAATATTTTCGTAATGATTTAGACATTTCCGACCCCATAAAGTATATATATTCTTGATCAGCATGACCAGGAGAGTCAATCTAGCCATGTCCGTCCGTTCGTCCGTCCGTCCGTCTGTTCGTCCGTCCGTTTCCTCGCAAACTAGTCCTTTAGTTTTAAAGCTATCTGCTTGAAACTTTCTCAAAAGTTGTCTTTCTATTGCAGGTAGTATATAAGGCAGAACGAGTCGGATCGGGCGACTATATCATATAGCTCCCATAGGAACAATCGGTTTTAATTATTTGTTCTTCGGGATTTGGTAATATTTAAATATTATAGAATTACGGTTAAATTAAATTAATTAAATTAAAATCGGACAACAATATCATATAGCTGCCATAGAAACGATGTCAAAATGCAGCGCCAAATCGACATAGCTTCATTGTTTTTAGTATTATAGGCATAGAAATCGAAATGTAGTAATTGTAATAACTGCAAGGGTATATAAACATCGGCTTGCGAAGTTTGCCTCCTTTCTTGTTTTTAAAGTTTTGTAAAGTATGTTTTGAATCTTTAAGTTTATAGTTTTTCTTTGAGGTCCGAACTAGTTCTCAGATCGCAATGGGCCAGCTCTGGCCACTGCCAATCTTTGTCTAAGCTCCATCCCACAAAAGCTGAGGCCTAGACCAAGTGGCCAAAGCCATTCCTCTGCACTCGAAGCTCTCGCGCTCTCCACGTTTAATAAGCAATTTTGATTTGGAGCAGATTATGTGACGACCGAACGAGCTGCAAGTTCAGGTTGCATGCCACACTGATGCACTGCACCATAGCTGCCTGGCTACTGATACACTGCGAAAAAACTCTATAAACCATGAAAACCAGCGTAAAGGGGTAATATAAAAAATATTTGTTTTGATAATGTTTCATCTTATTTCAATATTATTTATTTTTATTGCAACATTTCTGAAAGTACTTGGTATTTTTTGTATTACCATCATTTTAAGCCCACCAGAGCTGCCTAGAAATAGTTCATACGTTTTTTGCCGAGTGTAGGCGAGCCAAAGGAGCTTTTGACTGCGACTTGCACTTGACTTTGTCGCTGACCCGGCAAAGATTTTTAACTGGGACTTGTTGCCAGTGCCCCGGCTCCCTGATGCCGATGCTGTTTACATGGAACTTGTACTGATTGCTCCTAGTCATGCCCCCGATTTGGAGATTCGCAATTTTATGATAAGCGCCCCAAGTTGCCGAGAGTTCATTTTCGCAGGAATTGCCGGAATTTTTTTTTATTGAATTTTAATTGGTCAAATGCTGATGAGCCAGCCAGCCAGGTTCAGTTCAGTCCCGAGCAGTGCAGTGCAGTTCAGTCGCTGAGTCGGTGAGTCGGTGAGTCCCTCAAGATGGCAGAAGCATGTGCCTGATGGCCAATCCGGAATGGCAATGGCAAAGGTTCCCAAGAAAATTTAGATCAATTTTCCTAATTTACCCGGGCCGCGGCGATTGCGTGTCGTGGCGTGAAAAACGGCACTTGAGGAAAACCCACAGAACGTGGAGGAGAATCGAGGAGGAAATTCCACCGGCGGAGGAGGAGACACTCTGCGGAGGCAGAGGCAGAGTCAGAGGCTGAGGCAGAGACAGAGGCTGAGGCAGCGGAAAATAAATCACGACTCAAGTTTCGAAAGCGCGAAACTGTTACCAAAGCACTTAAACTTAAATTGGCCAAAGCGAGCTGCGAGCTGCGAGCTAATCCAGTCGAGATCCCACAAAACCCCGACTTTTGGCCGGGCGGGGAGTCCCAAATTAGAAATAGTGTAGATAGATACGCCAATAGAATTTATAGCGAGCCTCGGACTGCGTTCCTTTTGCTTTTGCTTTTGCTTTCCAACCGCTGCTGCTCCTCATGATCATGCCCTGGTCAGGTTAATTTTGGGCACGACCACGCGGCCATGCGGCCATGTGGATGACGATGATGATGGCAACGCACGAAGGAAGCCGCACCAGGTACACTGGCAGAAAATAAAGGGACTTAAATTCGATTTTCATATACATCAAATCTACATGCAGTGGGCTGAGCTCCTATAAAAATGCCCATACTTATATATATATATGTTAAACTTATAGCCATAAAATATTAAGATGATACATAAATGTAGAACTTTTATTTTCAGAGCTTTGGGATGGTAAATTAATTAATAATTTACATATCCATGGCACTATGATATTAATGTTATAAATAAAAAAAATAAACAAATAAAAAGATAGCATTTCCATAGCACTATTAAGTTAATAAATAAATATAATTTCCGTAGTAATATAATATTAAGGTAACAAATAAAAAATATACATTTTATTTTGCCCTTCATGCTTTTCTTTTATACGAGATTATATTTTGTATATATGTTTGGGCCGAACAAAAGTTATCAGTTTTTAAACTATACAAATTTGTTTCAAAATCTATTTGTTTATGTGGCGCATGTTTAAGCTTTCCTTTTGTTAATGCAATATATGATCTTAAAGAAGAATGTAAATTTATTGCCTTTAAAGATGGTTTGTTAGGCCCTTCAGCGTGTCAAGACAAAACATACTTTTATTTTGCTCAGTGTAGGACTGGATGAGCAGGGGGTTAGGTGGCGGTCATGGAGCTGAGGCAGAAACGTGCTCAGGGATCGCAGCTTAAGTTTAATGGAACCAATTGAAGATATTTTGTGGGCAAGTGATAAAGTTGTATGCCCAGTTGGTGGGTGCCTTCCTTGCTGGAACTTGGCTTTTCCATCATCAGCCACTCGGTGCTGCAAGTTCACTCCACGAACCCATTAAATGATGCGTAAGCCCAACGTGATCATGCGTCTCCGAGGGGGCAGATCACACGATCCTGATACGCAGAGTGGAAAACCTGAGGAGAAATCAGCGTGAAAATTGCCAGCGCTGAGTTATGTGAAAATTGCGGAAGAATTTCGTGAGGCGGCTTGTTAGTAGATGGAAGCAAAGCAAAGCAAGGCTAAGCAAACCAAGCCGCAACCAAAACCAAACTCAAGTCAAACTGAACTAAACTAAAGTAAACCAACATTGAGGAGCCAGGTCCAAAGGCAATTGGCCTGCAATCAGTGGGGGAAGTGGGTGAAAGGCGCTGCAAAAGGGGTTGGGAAGTAGGTTAAGGTAATTCCCAACACACAAACATATGGCCAACAAAATTTACCTGAAATTGCAGTGAGAAAATAACTACCGTTATGTCTTTCCATCGTAGGTTTGCATTATATAAGCCCTTGCTTCTTGTTCTATAAAAATCATATTCATACAAAATTTAACAAAGATCAGTTATAAATTTTTAATTACGGTAATTGATTTAGAGGAGAGTCCCTTATTTTATTTAATTTAAATATCGAAATTAAGCGAACAACAAGTGATTCAGCAAATTGAAAACAAATAGCAAATTGAAATCTATGATACTAAGAAAATATTCCCTTTTTCTCCTAACAATTTTCGGCACTTTTAAGTGATCTTAGGAAATTTATATATTTGTTTTTTAAATTAATGGAATGCAAAATGATTTTAGAAAGCTATGGAAATTTTTTGAGAAATTACATTGAATATTTAGTTTTCAACAGATTTCATTAAGAGATTCCGGATTTTGTGATGGCTTCATAAGGTTAAGTTAAAATAAATCTTATGAGATATGCTTAAAACTTTTTTGATGCAAACCATTTTAGATTCAACAATCTTTCCCTTCCATTTTCGTTCCATTTTTAGTTTTTTTAATTTTCCGGACAGTGAAAATCTATGGGATCATTTGCAGTTTCTGCTGCTGTCTGTGACGTCACGCTTCCGCTGCCAACCAATCAATCAAAGGGCCGTCAAGTCCATAGTCTCCGTCTCTTTCTCTTGGCCCCCATGTTGTCTCTTTCTGCGAAAAAGTTCTTCGACTTCTTCGTGGCTTCGTTTGCGGCTTTCTTATTTATTTTGGCTCATTTTACGCTTTATGCACTGCGCGTTTCCCGTCCCTTTTCGCCCATTTCCCATTTTCCCACTTTTCAAATGGATCCATCTCCTTCTCCATCTCCACCTCCACCACCCAAAACCCCTTCGTTTGTTTCCCTGCGCTGTTGTCCATTAAATTTGATACCCACTTATTTGGCCAATAAAATTAACCTACCTCAACTTGTTTGGCCTTCGTCATAAAGGTGGGCGAAACTCCAAAGAGAGAGACGACAGGAGGGGTAAGACAGTGAGGGCAAGAGGGTGCTGAGAAAGAGACGGCGAGAGGGTGGTAGGAAGAAGACGCACAACAACCCATGCTCTTTGCTTTAATGTCAGACATGCGAGTGTTTAATGTTTGCTCAAGTCTCGTCTGAAGATGGTCGCAATTCCCAAACGAATCGGATTGAAAGATCCCCTTTTCTGAAAGCAATGAATATGGAAAATATATGCCTTAAATGGCATGCGTGTTTCAAAAAATTCATTCTGTTGATATCCTAATGGGAATTCTTTTTTTTTTTTGATTACCTTTTCACATCTAAATGGAATTACTTTCTTATTCCACAATAATAATGGGTCAAAAAATGTAGTTCAAAGACATAGTGTAAACAGTAGTCAACCAATACATCATTCTTTAATAAATTTTGAGAATTAAACCTCAAGTAAAGTTAACTTTTTGTTAATCCAAGATTGAGGGAAGTTTCTTTAAATATGTTCTTTATTTTTCTGGATGTTTCTTTTTTTTTTCCAGAAGCATGATCGTCCGAATCGATGCACCGATCGATGGGTGACCCCAACTCCTGGGAATGCATGTGGTGAACGCATCGTGCGCGCAAATAAATTAGCGGCCGCCAAGTGTTGACATTTATTGTCAAGCCAAGCCCCAAAAAAAGCGACTGAGAGCGAGTTCGAAACCGAAACCGAATTCCCGGCAGCAAAGTAAAAAAAAAAAAACCAAACGAAACGAAACGAAACGAGCGACACTTGCAGCGGAGTTGCAACAAGATACGCGTCGCACGTTGCAAGTTGCAAGTTGCACATTGCACATTGCCGCACGCTTTTGGTCAATTTCAATTTATTGCATCAAGTGACAATCGGGTTAAATGGGCGGGGAATGTGAATGGGAATTGGAAATGACAGTGGCAAGGACCCAAGTATCCTATTTAATTGGTGACCTGGACAATGTCTAAATTGTCGCACCTTTTTCAGGCGCAATTCTCTGCAATTTAGGTTTGGATTCGGGTTTCTTGTTTTAGAATCGATGGTATAATATAAGGCCTTTCATTTTATTCGCTTTACTGTTTATTCCTTTTATATATATTTATACATCTTTTTAATTTTATATATATTTATAACCTTCGTTTTTACTAGTTTTTCGCTTTTTAATATTACAAGGATAACTATCAATTCTCAGTTTTTTCCTTAAAATATTACTTATGGTCAGTTTGATTTCATCAACTAATCCTTATTCTCACCATTATTTTTGTTTCAATCTTTTCGAATTTGTAATTTGAATGGGATAAAATAGGGCTTTTCAAATATTTTCCATTTTGGATATTACTTAGTTAGTTCTTACTACCTTATCCTTATTCGTCTTATTTCTTAGCTTTTTTCGTTTACAATAATTCTTTTTCCATTTCTTTTTCTGGCCAGCGAAGCGCAGCGGCAGAACGCTTAAAACAAGCCGCTTTTTTTTGGGTTGAGAAAAAGAGGTAACCAAATTTAGCCCGAGCGCGTTGCAAGTTGCCTGTTGCCAGTTTCCAGTTGCCAGTTGCAAGGCAATTAAAATTTTGCGCCAAACAAAAAACCGAACAGAGGGGTCCGGGTCCTCCTCCTTCCGTCTCTTTCTCGTCGACGTGTTGCCGTCCCTTTCTCGTTGTTTCGGTGCCTAAATAAGTCAAGTGTTGCACAGACAGCAACGCGAGGAACCTCAAAGTGGCAGCCAAATGGGCGTATGAAATGCAATTAAATTAAATTTGCAGTTTTCCAGAGTCCAGTGGTGGGTAGTCCAGCGGAGTGGTAAGGGGGGAGGGGGCTTACTCGCAACCTGTCATAATGGTCAATGTCAATTTCGCATAATTAACATTTAATTGAAAAGTTTTAACCCAATGATAGTGCATCAATGGGAAATTAGCATGGCAGTAGAGGGGGCAATTTGAGGAGGGGCTGGGGTCACTTTTTTTTTTTGCGGTGCGTGACAGTGCGTGTCCTTTCAACAGCAACGTTCATTAATGGGGCTGTGAACAGAATTTGCCGAAAGTGTGAACACCAGTTAGGTAGGAATTCTTGATGTGCCATTCCTAAAAGCCTCATAATTTAATGTTTAAGAATGGCTGTTTATAATATATCTAAGATAACTCAATTACAGCTTAAGAAAATTGATCAAAAGGCTTGATTTTAATCAACCCAATAACTAAACATAATGGTTAACTTTAAATCAAAACACTTGTTCTGGCTTAAATTAAACATTTAACATTTACATATTTTGTGGCAAATATCTTTGTATCTTTTTAGAGGTTCTACAATTATTCGCTTTTAGTATTTCCCTGCTATCTTTCCACCTTCCCGTTCGAAGTTCGCATCATTTTTGGTTTCGGCGGCTGACTTTTTAGCCAGTTCCTCAGTCTATTGAAATGTCAGTCAACGGCCCTCCAAAATGTTTTATAGCCAATTATAGTTGTCAAAGTGTGTGTGTGATGCCTGCGAGCGTAAGTGTGTGTGTGCTGCCAGCGAGCGTAAGTGTGTGTGTGTGTGTGGCAGGAGGGGGTCTTTTGGCCCCAACTTCTGGCCAAGTCTTACTTCCTGGCTCCGTTTCGGCTGCGGATTTGGTTTCAATTTCTGGCGCTCAGCCGGCCTATCGATAACAGATGATAAGCGGCTCAGCCCACTCAGCCACCCACTGACAGGCCATGTGTGGCTGCACTGGGAGAAATTACAGCATCATTACCTTTTATTTTGTAGCCTATTTACTTAGTTTTTGTTATTATCTTATTTACAAGTCATCTTGCTATCATGGTTTTAATTTTACTTTATTTCGAATACATAAACAAATTGTTCTTTAACTCTACATTTTAAGAAAATCAATATTATTTATCAATTCTGACTACTGATTTCTATTATAAATAACAATCTCTAATTTCAAAAGATTATAAGCAAGAACACAATTATCTACCCACAAATATATGTACATTTTTGTCAGTGCACTTCACAACCTATCCCCACCTCCCAGAGTTTTCCTCCTTTCTCGCAGTGTGTGATTTTAAAAGGTTTTCCATGTTAAAGCGATAAAATGGCAAAAATTGAATAACTGACAGAGTCAAGGGAGAGGGCCTCGTGGATTTTCAGTAAATGCGGGTGGGGGCTTAGCTGATTTGGTAAATCGATAGCGAGTCTCTAAAGGCGAATTCGAGTGGCTAAAATCCAAATCAGCGAAGCTTAAACAAAGCAAAACTCAGCCTGTGGGTTAATTCGCATTTTCGCGCGTTTCTTGGCAGCTTAAGGTGATCCATCCCCAAGGAACTCCCTTAAGATCCCACTCCCATCCCCCTATTTATTTTGCCAGCCGCCACTTTGTTTACAAAAATTATGCAAAGCATGCAATTGTTTTAATTCCTCCTCGTGAGGGTCTGCTTTTTTGTTTTCTTTATTTTTTTTGGGTCCCCTTTTTTGTGTAATAAATTTAACGCCAGGCTTGGAATTCGGGAGGGGAAGTCCAGACTAACTGCTGGCCCCCAGGGCATTGGAAATGCATCACTGACCTAGCTGAGCCGAGAAATAAAAGGAAAATATATTTTGGTAAGGGAACCTTGGTTTTTTCGGTTTATTTTTTCCATTCCTGATATCTCAGGTATTGCTACAAAACAAATGAACTCTGTAAAACATTTAACAACACAAGTAATGATTAAAATATCAAATTAGGTATCAAAAGTAAAAATCTAAGAAAATGTTAAAAAGTTTCAACTGTGATTGCCAATCGACATTTTATAACGACTTCAACAAGGTATGGCATTCCATAATGGGCCCATTACGAGTATTTGCATTGCTATCGTAAAAAGACTGCTATATTTAATCATTAAAAATCGCATTTTTTACATTTCACATTTTTTATAAGAGGGAAACTCATGATTTTTTTCGTACATTTTACAAAAAAATCTGTGAATGCCACTCGATTTTAAAGTTTGTTACGAGTTCAACTAGGTAAGGCATTCCCTTATGGGACCATTATTTGCATTGCTAATAAATAAATAAATAATTTTAAAAGTTACATTTTTCACATATGTATTTATATTTATTTTTGGCGAAAATTAATCATTATGGCAATTCAACAAGGAATTTTGTCTCTGTTTATCTAGTTGGCCTCCACCCGCATTAAAAGTTTGGCCAACATGTTTTGCAGAAAAATGTTTTTATTTAAATTTAATTTGTTTATTCTACATGCTCTACTTTTTGATTATAATTATATTTTAATAAGAAACAAAGAAATTCTATTTTATTGTTTTAATTGATTTAAAAGATATCCAGAGCCCATTGTTAGCTTTAAGTTCAATTAACTCAACTTGTTAAATAGAGTTGATTAAACTCAAGCTACAAATGCTAGACTTAAAGGATTATAGCCCATTGAAGGTTCCTTGACAATCAGGACGAGCACATAAGTGCGTATTGCGGTGGCTGTCGTTGAAATGGGGCTTGTGCAGGGTTAAAAGGGGGTTTCTTGATTCTGATTGAAAGTCCCAAACTCAGAATGCGGCATATTTTAGCGTGACTATGTGCCACTTGACTCGATTGCACAAGAACAACAAAAGTTATGCTACAATTCATGCATGAAATATGACTTCTAACTCCCAGCCCCAAAAAACCCCCTTAACACTTAAAACCACAGGCGGAGAAAAGGGGGCTCTTAAAGGCTTGATGGTGTTTAACTGAGAACTAAGCAGTGATGCACAGTGAGAAAAATATTGCGGAACATTTGACAGGGCCATCACTGAAAATAAATTTCATATTATTGTTAATTTTAAAATAAGTTGTATCGAATCTTTTGTAGCTAAGCCTTATGATCTTCTTAATTGGTTAATTACCAGTTGTTAGAATATTGTAGATATTTTTGAAGTGTAAGCTTTTGCCTAGTTTAATTGCAAGAAGTTTCAATGCAAATTATAAAAATGTTTTCAAATTGGATACGGGGAATATATGGAAACTTGATTTATCAATGCTAGTTTTCATGAATATGTAGTTTTTGTTTAATGTTAATAAATTAAACACTTATATATAAAATATGTTCAATTTTTTTTTTTTTTAATTCCCGGAAGTAAATTGGAGGTTTTGATGTTTTTTTTGTATTGGTTTCCTTTTTAAATACATTAATTTTTTAAACACTTTAACCATCGATTTCTGGAAGTGTCCTGAGCTTTATCCTCATCGTCTGCGGCTCAAATTAAACGCACGCAGGCGAAAGCTTTTCAAGCTTTTCTAATGAGCATTGCTCCTGCGTTAACCCTTCACACCACAGGTCCCCCGAACACCGAACCCCGAACCCCGATCCCCGATCCCCCTAACCCTCCGGCACCGATGGTGGTGCCACAGGCGCAATTATTGCAACTTCAATAAATTTTCGACTTGATTACGCACAGAGCGAAATTAATCGCCGGCATACGTCATACGCCACCCGGCAATTCCAATTCCAATTAAGACCTTCGCCTGCTGCCTATCGCCTATCGACAATCGAGTGGCAGGAAATTCTAGGAAATTACTCACACTCATTAACATATTTACACCTAAAAACGAACGCTGACAAATGACAAAGAGGCGTAGCCGGCAGTCTGGTGTTTATCCAGTTCGCAATTAGACAAGGTCCCGCTTCCCTGCCTCTTATTTTCGTCAACTGGCGGTCCGAATATGCAAAAAGAGCAGGCTTAAGCTCAGCCCGGGAACTTAATACACCATTCCCAATTCCACTTTGAGTAGAATTAAAGGCGAAATCAAACCTCCAAAACTATTTTTTACCCAAAACAGATATGTGTCAATTGTTTGATTTTCTTTGGTAATTGGTTTAAAAAAAACTTAGCTTTAATTTAAAATGCATTTTCTAGTCTTTTGAGGTACAGCTGCACCTTATTTTAAAACAACATTTTAAATCTAAGAAGTAGGTCTTAAAATATTATGCCAAGTATAATCCAAAGTTTAGTAGCTTGTCTTATCGGCTGCAATGTATCATTATAGTTTTTTACATATATTTATATTGTATGCCTATCTATTATAATAAATTCCTCTAATGTTTTTTGATTTTTCAATTATTAGCACTAAAAAAGTGTTGAATTTGAGGTGGATTGGTTTGCCCCATGTATGCGGTTTCGAGAACACGGTGGATGGGAAACAGGAGCGGCTGCCGTCAAAGAAGTTGGGCTAGATCAGGGAGTAGGGTAGGGGGAGCAGGGGTCAGGGGACCTCAGACGATTACGATTAATGAGCAGGCACTTAAAAAATTTTACACGGCACGCGCTCTACGCAGCTCTTTGCAAAGCCACCGCCATCCCCTCGTCCACGAACTCCTTTTCGCATTAAGTTGTCCAACACCTGCCCAGTGGGCAAAGCGATGGAAAGCGGCCTGATTGCCAATTTGTTGTTGGCCAAGTTTAGCATTCGCATTTGTCTCTGTAAATCCCTCACAGAGAAAAAAATATACTAAATCAGATCTGCTATAATAAGACATTATACTTTATGGACTTCATGTCTCTTATCGACATTTGCTTTTATAGAGCCTCTTCTTATCAGCAGTTTTTATTTTCTTTCTAGACAAAAAATGATGTATACAGATCAAATCAAATTTATTTAACTGCCTTTTGAAAAGCTTTGATCCCTCAATCCTTAATTTTAAAATATAAATTAAGCTGGGTACTTATTAAAACATTTTTGTATGCTGTTTATCCTTCCACAAATTACTTATTAGCATAGCACTTTGTTAAAGGTAAATTTGGGTTGCTAAATAATTGTATAACCGTTTAAAAATCGAAAAAAAATTAGTTGTTCATTGCGCTTGGGACTTTTACAGTATTAAACTAACTAACTGTCTTAGTCTATGGAACATGTACCTTTAATTTCATATTACTTAAAAAGGAAACTGACTACATGGGTTCTTGACTTTTTTTCGGTGCAGTAGAATGCAGGAATTTGGGAGGGAAAAGCAAAGTAAAGCCATGCACCTTGCACCAATTAAGATGTTCTCTCAGAACCCGTAACTAATACGCCTCACCATGGGTAAGCCCCTCCAATTCCTCTGCTGTTGTGACAGATTTGCCCATTGACAGGGCCTTAATGGATTAGCATTTGTCAGTGTCGTGTTAGGCCAGAACAAAAAATAAAAATAATAAAAAAAGCAGCCACAACAATGCCCGCCAGGTGGAAAACAGGTGGAGGATGAGAGGGGAAGTTGTGGACAGATTCTGATTTGCATAACCGACGATCATCGCTTTAGTCGAGTTTAGTAAGGCTTGAGATATGGCTGGGCGTCAAGTGGACTGGATCTTACAATTAAAAGCAGGAGGTTATCCTCCTATAAGGAAATTTGACTCAATATATGCAGATTCATTTTTAAAGATTAATAATCCGAGGATAAGAAAATCTTTACCTGCGTTTAGAAATGCTTAAGATTATTAACACAGAGGTAAAAGCAAAATATTTCAAATATAATTCCAACACTGCAATTTAGAAAAATTATAATTTTTGAAAGACTAAGCCCTATTTCTCAACATGAATTACATTTCAATGTGATGTTAATATTTGAACCGACTTCATTTAGGAGTTTTTAGTCGGATAAACCTATACATGATATTGAGAAATGAAATGTTTCCAAAGTAAATCAATGCCAAAACTGATCATGACATTGAGAAATCGGCACTAAAATAGAAATTTTATAAATAATATGTAGTTCGATTTATTGGTCCGGTATTATATGATTCCACTGTGATTTTAAATTACTCACTTTGCAAAGACACCTATTTTAATTTCGGTTTGAATAATCGGCATGTTAATCCGATCGTTGTCTGGTGCAATCAGCGATTTAGCCACAGTCTCTGTCATTAGTTAAACGACACGCAGCGGCGAGAATGGGCCTCTGTAAGTTTAAGTGTAAGTGTAAGTGTAAGTAAGGTAAATGGAATGGAATGGGCCAATGGATCGCATTGGTAGACGCACTTTGACAGCGGCCCAAAGTGAATAACTTGCGGCACGCTAAACTCGTATTAATTTTAATGATATAATATGAAGAGACACGCTAAATTGTTTACAGGCCGGTACAATGGGGGGGAAGGAGATGGGGTTCTGAAAAACTGGGGGATTGGAGGCCCCGAGAAACCGATGCGTTCGGACCCAACGAGTTACCCATGATTATATAGAGTGAGCTGGCCTCTCTTTCCTTCTCTCTTCTTTCTGCCAGCTGAGCTGGAGCTCATTAACATTTTTAATTTTATTTTATTTAATTATACAGAAGTTTATTGCTTCCGTCGTGCCGATGCGTTATTTTCCCCCATTTTTCGCGCTAAACTGCGAACTAACCTGGTCGGTGGCGAATGAAAGGGGGGGAAAAGAGGGGATTGACGGGTGCAAGAAATGCAGTTTTATAAATTATAGTTAAGAGCTGATTACACGCACTATAAACGTTTTACTCTTCGCACCACGCGAACCTCGAGGGGCAGTCGGGTGTTTAGGTCCTCTAATTGATTGGCCGCCACACTGAAATTAAATGGGATACCATATTGTACAATAAAGGTTTACTATTATACATTTTAACAGTTTAAGTTTAGACACAATTTACTATCAGATTATTATGTATTTTATTTTATTTCAAACGTATATTAATATCTTTTAAGGAAATTTTACTTTCTAAAACTAAAAATATTAAAATAGCATAAAAACGGAATACAACTTGCTAAAATTTACAATTTAAGATAATTTTTGAATAACCATTTTGTATTTATAGTGTTTTGTCTAAACTTAAGATACATATTTAGCTGTACCTAACTAACAAGTAGTATTATGAAAAATATCTAAGGAATAAAGTATATTTTAATAACATCAGTGGATCTTAAAATAAATAGTTAATATTTTTTCCGTGTAGCTCGGAAGTGGTTCGTTGAGTGGTCAGTGGCGGCGGGGATAGAAAAAGGCGATCTGGGCACATAAGCCTTCGTATGTTTACGGCCACTTATCAGTAGTCGTCTCTCAGTCAGCACATTATACAAATTAATTAGCGGTGGCTCATTACAAGCCAAACACCCCACCCAGAACATCGGATTCCAGGCCTCAGAGTCCAGACTTTCCCCACTAATTTACCACCTTTTGTGGCTCATGTGGGTACACACACATATTTCACAATCAAGTTGGCAACAATTTGCCGAATGCCGTTGTTCAACAAGACAATGTCTCATAAATCCATCAAAAGGAATTGTTCAAAATTGTTAAAAGTGTGAAAAAATTATGTGGTGTCTTGAAGACGGCTGGAACTGCAAATGTGAAATTAAAACATGAAATTAACAGAATTGAATAAAAAACTGTTCGCAATTCAGTGCATGTACAAATTATTTGTGCAAACGCAAGCAAAATTTTATCTCCAAAGAATATTTATTAATTGTGAATTTATGAAGCATATAGAATTTTTTTATATTTATATTTTTATTTACATAATATATTCTGCTTATTTAGGCTTCTAATTAGAAGCGTCTGGCATTGCCATTAGGCATAGCAAACTAAATTTCCCATTTATTTTAATAGCCTTGATTAGTATTGGAATACTAATTACATTTTTATTAATTTTTTGACAGTTTTGCTATCTGCTTGCCTGCTGGAATCAATTTCCGTTCGAAGAACTCAATAACTGAATATTAATTGAAAACTTGGCTGTCGCAACTTTAAATAGTTGCCTCTCCTATGAAATTTGATGGAGATTTGGAGATGGATTCAAGCCCAAAAGTTGACCAAAACGAGAAACAAGAAGTTGGACACAAAGGCGTATATTGAATGTGGGGATAGTATTCGAGTGGCCATGCCCACTCCATCCTGCCACTTGACTCCAGACAGACAGTCATGTGTGTGTATATGTATATCGGTTATATGGATGGATATATATCCTATATGGTCTTGCACAGGTCGGACTGCGTAGACAGATGGGCAGATGGGGGAGTGTAGCGAATATCTATCAATGTGCTTTCGGTTATTCATCAACGAAAATGTCTAAATTATTCAAATGGAAATGTGGAAATGTCGTCCGTCCTCCCAACACCCCCCTCCCCCTCCCCCTCCCACTCCACCTCCAATCTCCGATCCTTTTGGGCCACTCCTGTTTTGTTTCTGTTGGTCGGACATGGACTGAATTGATGAAGCGGCAGCAGACCGACAAACCGTTAGACGTAATGCGGACAGATGAGTGGGTGGTGTGCTGTGGGTGGTAGTATGCAGTATGTGTGGTGGGGCAACCGCTAACAATGGCCTCGTCCTTCGTCCTTTGTCCTCCCCCCAACAATTTCCTTCTTTGCAAGTGCCCGAAATGGTTTCGTTATTCGCTCCTGTCTGCCGCTCGCTCTATATATGTCGGCTGGATTTTATGTCTAGTCAGGGGATTTCTATAAACACACAGTCCCCAAAGAAAATATCCTCCATCCTCTAAGCATTGTAAATATCCTTTGGAAATACATATGCAATTGAGTATGTAATATGTAATTTACTAACCTCTTTCATTTTGCCCGTTCTCTTCTTTTATTTTTCCTTTGATTTGTATTAATTATTTATTGGTTTAAAGCATCTTAAATGTAAAAGTTTCTGTGCTAATACAAGTATGATATGATTTTATAGATTAAAAAACTATTACCTTAATGTAGATGTTATCAGTCTAATGGCTTTATCTTTAATTGTATTTATGATAATGTTACGTCCTTTTTTCTGGTCATTTTAGAAAACTGTTACTTACAATAGTAAACAGTCTTATAACCAATATTAGAAAGGCACGATCTGGAAGAGAACTACCCATTTACCAACACGCATCCCCCCGCATTTTTCCAGTCCCTGCTAATTTACTGTTATGACGTCAAAGAGCCACGTTGTGTTGTTGTTTTTATTTTTATGGCCGAGGTTAAGTCGAAGGTTAAGGTGGAACTTGAATTGCTTGTAATTGTTTTTGTTGCCGGCCGCAGCAGCGCCTGTTTAAATGTTTGTCAAAGGAAAAAGACGTGTCAACTGGCGCCGTTGTTGCTGCCCCCCCCCGTTCCGCTCCCTCCCCGTACCGCTCCCTCCCCCGCAGTCCCCTCGCCTTCCATCTAATCGGACAGGTCCAGGCCCAGGACAAAGAAAAATGGTCCACGTTTCATTGGAGCTTTGTTCATCTCGTTGTTGCACACATAACAACAGCAGAGGTCGTGGGTTTGTCACCAAAACTCAAGGTTCTATCACCATTTTATATTTTATATTAAATATTTTATTTGATATTATAAATTAGTTATGATATTAAATCCAAGATGCTTTTTTATGCTCAAATTAGACGGCTTTAAAGTGACATTTATTGTTTATTAAAGCAATTTACTGCTTTATAATAAAAAACAACGTATTCCTGATTTATTAGACATATATATATATACACTCTTAAGAATTGAAATAGTTACTATAGGTTTTAGATATATTTTTGTAATGTTTCCGAATTATATTTTGTAAAGTTATCAGATTAAATGAATATAAAATGTTTAGTTTATAATTTGCTTTCTAGCTTTTAAATTAATATGTTTGCAAGCCAGACCTGCAAATCGTAACTGGCAATGGATGTTGGGCATGCTTGTGAAGTATTATTAACTTGACCGCTGCTGTGCACAAAAGTGTTGTTATTGGGGCTGCTGGTGTTGGTGTTGGCAAAGCAGCGAACAGGATAAAATTCGCTGTTTACATTCTCTAATTTCGCTTGTTCATTGTCCAGCGAAGCGTTTCGCGTGCATCGTTCGGCCCCCCCTCCCACACCCCTTTACGGCCGCCCCTTGACCCCCAACATCCCCTACCCACCCCCCAACCCCCTCTTGAAGGCCAGAAAAAAGGCAAACTTTGTTTGGTCAGTTGACCAACAGAGCGCTGGTGAAATTAAGCCGAGTATCCATATCCGTTGTCTCAACTGCAGTCACACCCCCTGAAAACCGCATTCGAAGCTTCCTCTTAACCCATTAACCACCAATGGTCGAAAAGCCGATCAGTTACACTGCAAATTTTTGTGCATCGATGGAAAAGCAATGCGACTTTAGCTTAGTGCAGTTCCTTTGGAATTACAAATTTAAATAATTTTAAATTCTAAACAGTAACAATTAAATCGGATTTAAAATTTTTTTTATTACCTACAAAAAGGAGTTACTTATATTTTCTAATATCATTAAGGAATATATATATATTTGTAATATAAATTTGTCTAAGACTAAATCCAATTTCAAACCTGAAAACAAAATGAATCGTTTTATTTTGAAAGCTAATTAAGAACTCAACACTTCAGATGCCGTCTTAAGTGGGTTAATCGCCCAGGAGCCCCACTCTTAGCCCCTTGTTGGCCAAAGTGGGCTTTTGCTTCTTTTGGGCTGCGGCGAACATCTTCTCTTTGCTTTTCATTTGGCTGCCTGGCAAAAGATTTCAAAGTAATGTTACATCAACTGGAAAACACTTGCACATACAGTGGAGCCTCTGCCCTCTGCACCCCATTTCGGCACCTGTAGACATCTCCTGCCAGAATCCGCCTTTGTTCTTCTGCCTCAGTCAGCATTTTTGCAGACAGGCGCAAGGTTTCTAATTTTTTATTTTCTATCTTGTTTTCCCTTGTTTTGCTCCCGGCCACTGTACAGTGTTCACATATCGATGTACTGGCGGAAAACCCATCTAAATGGTTGTAGGGGTGGGCCCGAAAAAACATTCGATATTGGGTGGCCCCAATCCGAACGGGAAATTCACTCAGAAGGGGTGAACATTTTTAAAAATTATTCTTCTTTACATAGACATACTTGTGGAAGTGGCATTTGCATCTCTTTGCAGGGAACATTGTAAAATCAACTTGAACAACTTTAAATTACTGAAAACCTTAAAAGAAAACGGTCAAAAATCTTACGGAATTTAACAAAAAAATGTTTAAAAATTAGTAAACATTAGTTTTTCGCTCAAAAATATCAGTATTCTTACGATAACCATGCAAATAACTGTACAATAATAGGATGTGGTACCTTGTTGAACTCGTAACAAAATGTTCAATCAATTGGCAGTCATAGCTTTTTTTGTAAAATTAAAAAAAAAAATCATGATGAAACCCCTTATAAAAAAAATGAAATGTCAAAAATGTGATTTTCAATGATTTGTCGCTCAAAAATATCAGTATTTTTACGATAGCAATGCAAATAATGGTCCAATAGATTCTACTATAGATCATACCTTGTTGAACTCGTAACAACATTTTTTAATCAGCTGGCACTCCCAGATTTTGTTGTAACATTTTCAAAAAAAATAATGCTTATATATAATATGAAATGTAAAAATTGTTAGTTTTAACCAAAAAGTCACTTGTACCAAAAAAAATCGAGAGATAGTGAAGTTGGCAACTGAAATTCCATTGACAAGCGCAAGTTGTTCGGCTTGTTGAAGTTTAAGTTGTTGTTGCCACTGTTGTTATCTAGTTAGTTGGCAGTAATAAAAGTGCAGAAGCACAGTTGCCTTGTCGCCCTGTCTCTAATTTGCACAAATGGCAAAAATGTAAACGAATTTCTTATGTTCATTAATTCTGTCGACGTCGACGCCGACGCCGACGCTGACGCCGACAGCGCTGCCCGGCACTTGTATCGTCGTGTCAAGTTGTTGTTTCAGCTGCAGCAGCAACATCAGCAACAACGATTGCAACTGCAACTGCAACATGATGCTATTTTTATTAGCCTGCCTGAATTCGGGACTTGGGGCTTGGGTTCTCTGTGTCAGCGAAAGGTTAAAGCCACTGGTCAAGTTCAAGGCGTGAGAAATAAAACAAAGTACGGGTACTTTGGCTGAAGAACGAAGCTGCTGAGATTCTAGTTTTCCAGACACCTAGCATTTCCCAGCACTTGACTCATCCGAACTTTGCAATATTTTTTTAAATTACATTATATATATATTAATACCAAATTATCAATGGCTTTTCTTACTGTTACTAATAGCAGATAACATAAATCATGATAATATAAAATCAAAATAGCAATAAAATCTTAAGTACCGAAAGAAAATAGTCGGGAGACTTATGAGACTTATGCTAAATAAAAACATACTTCGAATCCTTTATGATGATTAAAAAAATTAATTTTAAAAAAGGTTGAAAAGGCTATAAAAGCGAGATATAAAAATAAACAGTTTAATTAACAAGAAAAATAAAATGGGAAATTGCGGAAATTTAGCTTTGTATTTGTATATTCGTTTTTATTTAAGTTTAAGCAACTTATATTTACAAGTAAAATATGTTAAGCTTCAATCATTTCCACAAATGAATCAAGAGCACACTGAAAGTAGTTTTAATATCAAATCATAGGAACAAGTTCACCTGTTTTACACCTTATTCTATTTCAATGTTTGTAATAAATTTCTCTATGTTTTTGATGTAATAAGGTAATGCATCCCCTGCTCACCTTTCAGTTTTTTCTTTGGACGTGTGCCAGGTTGCCGACCCGAAGTCCTCAACAGTTCAAATTACAGAACCAATTTGGTGGCTCTCGTTTTTGCTATTTCTGGTCTTTAAACTGTCAAAAGCCCAAAAGGTGGCAGTCCGGCGAAGGAGTGTGAATCGATTGCATATCGGGGGTATATCGAGGGTATATTTGGGGGACTAGGGGACTGGGGGACTGGCGGCTAGGGGTTTTTGGGGGGAATCGAAGCTGGAGCTAGAGCTGGAGCTGGGCAAACGGGTCGCAGCTGCATGGGCCAACTAAAGGACCCAAGTCGAGTGCTGATCATGCTCTCAGCTCACGCAAAATAGTCGTGCACGATCCGCTTCGTGATTTTGTGTAACGAAGCGCCCAAAAAATCTTTCTATATATTTACTATATATATATATATATATATCTCTAGCTGGGTCCCATGACCGAAATGAAACCAAAAAGTAACAAAGCGAAATACGCTGGAAATTCATCTCGTCGCTGGCCAGTCGAAATCGCAATCGCAGCCGGTGCCAGTGCCAGTGCCAGTGCCCTTGACTGTGGACCCTCCTCCCAAGACCCTGCCTTCAAAACCGATCCCCCACTCCCACTCCCAAGCCCATGCCCAAACCCATGCCCATACCCAAACCCATACCCATACCATACCCACTACCATACCCATTTCCATTCCCATTCCCATTCCCATAGTGCTCTGCCCTCGATCTTTCTCTGGGTTCTGGGGCGACACTTGTGCATCATTTTGGTGACTTTTGCTCTCTAAAATGGCAGAGGGTCACTAGAATACCCAATGAGCTTTGTTCTATCTTTTACCAACAATTTTGTTTAGCTCTTCTTGCAACAAGCTTACAACGACACCTTTAAATATGTTATGTATAGTAATTACAAGGCTTACAAATTTAATAAATATACATCAATACGTAGATTATTATAGCAAATTAATAATAAATTAAAAAATATTTATTAACTGTAATTAATGTACATAGTCTACTTAATATTTGTTTATTCAACAAAATAAACATTTTACTTTAATTCAGTTAATTTAGACTTCTGACTTTCGAATTTAAATTACCAAAAACAAAAATTGTATTAATTTAGACTAAAGTTTTCTGTTTACCTTCCTTAAATGGATCAGTAAAAGACATTCTTTGCCTCTTGAAATGGGTAATTTTTTAATTAAACTATCCAAACCTATTGTTTCAGGATTCCGTTAGAGATATGTGTTTTTTTGGGAACCAGAACACATCTTCAGGGTACTCCTGGCTACCAGCTCCCCACTCCACGCCAGCTCAAGTGTATCCAGAGTTCGTGAGGTTCGATTGATCGGGCTCCCCATCGCCGTTTGGCCCATGTCCATGTCAATCCCGATCCCGATCCCGATCCCGAACCCGACCCAATCCCCTCGCCAGGGTGTTTGTCTTACCTTGAAAATCGCTGACTACTCGGAGCAACTGTTGCTGCCTCGGTGGTCGGTGGTCGATGGATGTTGCTCCTCCGCTTCGTGTTTCATCGCTGCGAGACTCATCTGGAGACCATCTATGTCCATGTCTATGTCTATGTCTACGTCTATGTTGTCTTCCTCGGCCAGCGTTACTTCGCCATGGATTTGGATTTGGATGCGGACTGGGATCGCGAGTGCAACTGCGACTGCGACTGCGACTGCGAAATGCCTGCCAGTTATTTGCTCCCATTGTTCGCAGTTCGTGGCTCAATATTGCGTTGTACACGCCCCTCCCCCCCGCCGTCCTTCGCCCTGCCTCCCCGGTGAAGTGCACTGAGCAAAAATGATAGCTTAATAGACTACAAAAAAGGTTGTGCAATTTTGTATTCTGTTGTTAATGGCTTAGGATCCAAACAGACAGACAGTTTCAAAATCAAATTAAAAACCGAATGAACCCACACTAAAAATATCGAAAATTACATGCACTACAAAAACATTATAGAGCTTATAAAATGTTATGATTTTGTTAAATCTTCAACTCAGCAATAAACTTTTAAAAAGCAGGCGTATTTAACTGCAGTCAGTATGAAATAAAACTAAATTAAATATGTTCTTGCTAAGATTTTCCCTGCTGACAGAGACTTAAGGATTTAATTGGCCTACCCAAAGAGTATCCTCAATTTTCTCTCAGTGTTCGGTGGTTGGGGGGAGTGGCAGCGAGCGACGCACGCCAGCTTTCGTTTTTCGTGTCCTGCGTTCGCCTCGAGTCTTTTGTCTTATTTGATTTATGAGTTTTATTGTTGGCTCTCCGCGAGGCTCAGTTCTTCACGGATCTTCTCCTCTCTTCTGGAGCAGTCTTCTTGAGCAGTCTTCCCCCTGAGACCCCCCTCCCCCCTTAGTTATGCACAGGGTTCTGCGCTTTTCCTGTTCATTTTCGTACAAAAAAAAGTAGCGTGCTTTGATTTCCCCAGCAATTGGCTCGATGTTGATGTCCCTCCTCCGTTTTTCCCCAGCTGCCAAATTTGGTCCGACCACGTCCTTCTCTCCCCGTCTCTGTCTGCCCGCCCGCATTCCGTCTCCTTCTCACCGCACCTGGCCCTCTCTTTCTCACCGCATCTGGCCCTCTCTTTCTGGCCATAGATCATTGCGATTTGTGGAAGACAAGTGCCTCAGCAGTTCGAGTTGCGTGGGCGTGGGAAAAATGTTGCCAACTAATTAGGCAATTGACAGGAAGGATGGAAAAGATGCTGGGGGAAAGATGGGAAAGTGGGCAGAAAAAGTGGAGAATTGGTAAGGTGGAAGGATCCGAAGATCATTGGTAGATGACTTCTGCGGCAGTGCCCGAAATTCGAGTGGAGTGGTAGCTCCCTGTGGTCATTTTATAGCTTTATTGGATGTTTTGTTCGGAGTCTAACAACCATTAGATTTTGGTTAAGTTTATTTTAGTTTTATTAACGTCAATTGGTTACTTTCCTTATCTCGAAAAAGGTAAATTGGCAACAGTTCCCTGAGATACAAATTTAATAGAACAGGGAAACTTGTATTTTAAAGTATTTGAATCAATACAATGTAATTATTTTTTTACTTACTTTATTATTTATGATTTTTCAAAAACTCATGAGAACAAGAAACTGGAGCCAAGCAACTACTTTTGTGTAAATAAAATATGTTGATTAGCTATTTATAATTAAGGTTATTTAATTTCTATTGTTTATATTGTAAAAGGAATTTCGTTATTAAGTATAAGAATTGAAACGGCTCGACCATATTCAATTCTAAGATTATGTTATATTTAAGCTTGGGCTTTCAGAATCAGATAAAGTCATTTTTGGGTATCTTTCAATGAGGTCAGAGAGCCTTTCCCAAAACCAACTTGTCTTTGTCCAACTCGAGGTGACAACCTCGAGGAGAACTCCATGTAGTCCGCTCTGTCCCATGTCCCTGTCTCAGTATTTCTCTGTTTCTCCGGAGAAAGAGGATGAGAATGAGGATGAGACTTAGACTGAAACTGAGGTGTCACCTTGAGGAGCGGAGCATAATAAATAATTGTGTGCGTTTCGGGGCTGGCGGTTATTTGGATTTGTTTCGGTTCGCTGCAACGCAGATTGGGATCGGACAACGACGCGTTCCCGATTCTCTCCATCTTCCTCTAAAAATATATATATCTATAGAGGAGCAGGAACCCATTCCCATACCCATACCCATACCCATTCCCATTCCGATCCCGACTTTTCTCTCGTCTCGCTGCGAATTAAGCTGTTGACACATAACATCATGTCGCACTTGTCTGCTGGCACAAATCTCGCCAGGTGAGTGGAAACGCGCGCGCAACATGAGCCCCATGATCGCAGGTTGCCGTTGTGTGTTGCTGGTGTGTGTGTGTGTGTGTGTTGCAGCTGGAGTTGCTGCTTTGTCCCCGGAGCAACACGATGGCACCATGGCGAGTGCAACAACAACGGCGAACAACGGGCGGGCTCCTTGAGTGGGAAATCGGACCAAACGGACCAGCGAGTTGGCCAAAAAGCTTTTGGCACATCTTGCCGCATGTTGTCGCTGTGCCGCGATGTTGCTGTTGCTGTTGCTGTTGCTGTTGTTGTTGCTGTAGCGCCCATGACCACGACAACAACATTGAACGACGCTGGCAATTTGTGATTGGATTTTGTGGCCGGGCAAAGAGTCTTGCTGTTCACTTTTTTGTGGCAGTCTCGGCGATCGTCAAATTGTTTTCCTGGCCATAAAGTTTGGCGGAGCTGTGGAGGTTGGATGGTGCGGATGATGACCCAACCGGGTCTGTCAACCTCCTTCGACTCAGCTTCTTTTCAGCTCCTCTCAACGCTTGAATTGACATTTGAAAGGGTCTTTAACTAGCATTTGGTAATTTAAAATATACATATTTGAAATTAAATATTAAACTGTATTAAACTTTTATGTGATAAATAGTAAATAAATGATTGGATCATTAAAAATAATTGTTTATGTTGTTAATGAAAATGAAAAGCAAATTAAAACGGATACTTGACCTTTACCAAATTAAATAATACGTCGTTTAAATTGTATTTGATTTAAAAACTACTTTCTAATTTGAATGTCTGTGATCGATTTAGTATTTAAGACCTTCAGCGATTAATTGAAACCCCTTTCAAGTTTGGAACTGGCAGTTTGGCTTTTCATTTTCTCTCGGCTATCGGCTGTGGGTGACAACGTGGCCAGGGGGATTGGGATTGGGATTGGATGCCAGAGCTGCATCACTCATACGCCTCGTGGTCGAACCGAAAGGGGCAATAGGGGGGGGAGGGGGGGCAGTGCTCCTGCAGGAAGCCGCCATTTTTGTTTTCTGGCCAGCCCCAGCATCATCAATTCCCACTGACACGTCATCCATCTTGGGGTAAAGGACGAAGGACGAACTACGAAGGGGAGCCACGCATACACAGCGTGTGGGGGAAAAGGGGGTAGAGGGGGAGATGGGGAGATAGGGTGGCAGGAGCAGAAGGCCTGCGGCAAAAGTCCTCTAAACGACCTCTGGCGCCAAAATGCTGCGACCCCCGAACCAACGGCAACAAACAATCGGAGCCACAAGGAGCTGCAAGGGCTGGAGCTGCAGCAGCAGCAGGACTAGGACCAGGACACAGGAACAGGACGAGGCAGCAACTGGGGAGCCGTAGTCCGCACAAGATTAGAAAATTCGACGTTGTGCAGCAGGCAAAATTAAAATGGCGACGAGGAGCCAAACACACGGAAAACAAAGAGTTTCAAAATAACACTCAATATTTAAATATTTTAATAAAATTTAAACTATATTTTACTTTTAATAAATGGCTTAGTTATCTAAATAAGCCATAAGCTCTATTAAAAATGTTATAAAAGATTTAATAAAACTTTTTACAAATCTTAAGCAGACAAATTCTGAATAACTGGTCGTATACGCAATTTGTATACCAAAATACTGATTTAATATTTTCAATATTCCCCAAATATAAAAACTTATTAAGAAATATTTTTTTAATTCAAACTGTGTATTTATAAATGTACATGTCACTGGCTAAAAGTCTTTTTGTTAAAAAATAAGTTGTTTATGTTTTACTGAAGTTTTTAAATGATAAGATTGACTGTAATATATATAATATATATTAAATATATTTTTACCAGCTCCTAGTAGATTCTTAATTCCTATTCCTTGCCTAAAAAGCACCTGTGTTTTTTACTGTGTATTTCGGAGATGTGGTGCAGAGGGCAGGGGGAGGTGGTGGGCAAAGCCGGCCGCATCACGAATGCAAGGATGTGGATGCACTGCACACTGCGGGGACTCCCCGAGGGCTGCTGCAGCCATTAAAATCCACAGGCCAGCGTGTTCAGAGGGGGCTCAGAGGGGGGGGTGGTACTAAAATGGGGGCGGCAAGGAGGGGAGGGGGCTGGAGACGTGGCACGTAAAATGGTCGTCGGCGTTTGCAACGCACGCAAGGACATTTGAAGGATAAAGTCGCGTGCAACAACAGCTGCACTGAGCTGCCGTTACTTGGCATACGAAATAAACTTGGGCCGCATCACCCACCAAGCACCACCCACTCTGCACCACCCTGCACCGCCCAGAAACACCCCCTTGCCCCCAAAGAGCAACGCGACTAAAGTAGTAGAAAAATTGAGTAGTAAATAAATGATAAACGAAAATAAAATGCAAGGACTCCAGCTCGCTTTTTTAGAGAGCAAATGGGTGGGTTGGATGGCAGAAGGGGGGAACACGGGGCGGGGGGCGTGGTGAGGGACACACACGTGCTCTGACAGGATTACAAGAATGCTCGAAGGACCAACAATGCCTGCACACAGAAAATAAAAACGTAACTATATCTAAACTTTATTTTATATATGTAAGTGTAGTCAGCATATTACTTGTAAAATCTATTGCTGCTTAGATAAACATTACTCTATTTTGAATTAAAATATTTGTCTTTTATAAACGACAATTTTAAAACTCAAATAAAAAAATAAATTTTAAGTTTTATAGAAGTGCATGTTAAAAGTCGTATATACTAAAAAGTTAATTTTGTATTTATTTATTGTAAAAGTTCCATCACAACGTTTCATGTTTTGAACATATAAATAAGTGAGCTAGTCTTTAAAGGATAATCCTAACACAAGTTGATTTCAATTGTAATATTTCTATAAATATATGACAAATTCGATTTCGGTGTTTTTTTTCTCTGTGTGGCCGAAAATGAGAGGAAACAGGAAAACCGTGTGAGGTAAAGGCAACCGAATGACTGCAATGACGCTGTCCTGTTCCGAGTCATCCTGCCATTCCCTCCAACATGCCCCCCTGGTGCCAGCTTATTGCAGTTTTGGTGGCAACTAAATTCACATTTGCTGTACTGTCGTATGGCCCCCAGATACCGACACTGAAACGGCCCATCCACACACATTCCACCCCCTTTCTTTTCACACACACACACAGACACACACTCTGCCCACCTGTCGCCCACCTAAAACAGATCCTAAGCCTTCTTAGTTACTCTGCTCCCTGCAGGTGCATATTCGTTGTACTGGAGGGGATTTCCAGGGCCTTAAATTTTGACCATGAAAATAATGCGAACTTTGACAAAGACATCGAATGTAGATGTTCTGCTAACTTATCTTCATCTATTATTGAGCTTATTAAATGTAAAGTTGTAGGCCAAAGTCTTTAATTAGATTGTTAGTTTGAAAGTTGGAAAATGATTTATATCTATGCCATAAATCACATAGTTAAAATTAGCTAAATGTAAGACCAAATGCTAATATTTATTAAATAAAGTATGCAATTATACTTTTATTGATATCTAAGATATAAGGTTTATTTAAGAGCATTATTTAGTTGGTTCTGCGATTGATTTCATATCAGTTCCTTTTGGCTATACTTTTGTGCTGCTGTCGAATGTGGAAATGGTTAAAATAACAAGCAAATGTTACAAGGAACTGACGAAAAAAAACACAAAACCACCTGGGGAACAGAGAGAGAGAAAAAGTCCAACAAAGTTCGGGCATTAAAAGGAAAACTCGGGGAAAATGAGATGCAAACGGCTATAACCATTTCGGTTAATTAAAGTCTCCCGATCCGCTGGCCATCATCATCATAATCACAGCACTGCCAGCGTCGACTGCGAAATAAATTAAATTCAATTTTGCGAAGCGTTCGAAGCGATGCCCAGGAAACATTTTCATGGCCCAAACTGCGCTTTTGCTGACCTTTTGCTCGCCAAACAGCCAACGGTAATCAGTGCCACATAACGCATACATGGGCGGTGGCGAGGGGGGGGGCCGGTGGAGGGGGAGGTTTCGGGCCGGGCCAAAACGATTCAGAATGCAACTGAGAACCAGGCCCATTGCCGCGGTGAAATTTTGCAGCCACGCAAAAATCACAAAAATCGTGCGTGCCCTTAAGACGCTCATAAAAAACGGAAAACAGCAAATCGCAGAGGGGGTGGATGTAGGAGGGGGGGAAGGGGAGGGGAGGGACCATGGCCACTAAAAAATTGGTGGAGGGAGGGGCGTTTGGGTTGGTTGGCAAGGGGGGCTGGAGGGGGGGCTCCAACTGCTGCACGTAAGGCACGACTTTTTATTATGCTTTACGTTCTTGGCTCTCGCGATGGGGCCAACGGCGCCCACCCGCCTGCGCTTTTTGTACGCCTCCACCGCCCCCTCCCCTCCCCTCCCTGCCACTGCCCGCACTCCCACTCCGCCTCTGACCTCCCCCCCTCCACCTCCTCCTTACGAAAATCTGCGCATTTTTCGCCGATCCCCAGTGCCATTGGAATGCATAACAACAACGCAAAGAAGAGCAGCTCGAAAAAAAATAAATAAATAAAAGAAAAGAAAAGAAAAGAAAACAGGGGGCGGGGAGGGGGTGATGGCCAGGGGGAGTGGGAAAAAATAGTGCAACGAATGTCATTCGCATTGCTTGCCGACGATCCCCAGCGATCCTCAAGTTTATGGCGCCCGCAACTTGCTGAAAAGCGAAATACGATAAACCATCATTAAATAAATCGTTCAACATATTTTTTTAAAAGAAGTTTCTTAGGTCATAACATCTTAAAAGAAAAATAATTATCTTAAAAGAAAAATAATTATATTAGCATACATATTTTAAAAACATATTTTAAAAGAGAGGTATGACTTTCCAAGAACTGACCTTTTTTAAGTGTTTTAACAAAAAAAACCGAAAATCGATTTGCACTTTTCCGGTTCTTCATCAAAAGCATATTATATTATTTAAAAACACTTTTTCAAGGGTTTTTGTTGTAACTTTGCCTAAAAAAGATGCACCGCCAAGAAAATTACAGTTTTGTGCAGCTGAGAACCTTTACAATCAGTTCCATGTTGATTTGTTAAAATTTATTTTCGAATTTTTCTTAAGGGGTAACACTTGATTTTTTTCGGAAATTGGGCCGAACAAAATTTTTTTAGCTGAGAATACCAGTATATTGGAAATTTTGTAACGAATTCAATGACTTTCCAAGATCTGACCATTATTTCCAAGGGTTTTGATTAAAAAACTGAAAAAACGAGCTGTTTTTTTTCTGGATTTTGGCCATCAAAAACATATAATTAAAACTCATTTTTTACGGAGTTTTTTGTTGCAGCTTTGCCAAATTAAGACGCACAGCGAAAGGAATGACTGTTTTGTGTAGCTGTCAACCTACACAATCGATTCCAGCAGGACTTGGAATATTTCATTTTTTGACCGATTTTCGCATTTTTCATAAGGGGTAACACTTGATTTTTTTCCAAAATCGGGCCAAAATAAAAATTTTTGACCTGAGAATACCATTCGATTGGAAATTTTGTAACAAATTCAACGAGGTATGACATTCCAAGATCTGACCGTTATTTCCAAGGGTTTTCATTAAAAAACTGAAAAAACGAGATGTTTTTTTTCTGGATTTTGGCCATCAAAAAAATATAATTAAAACACATTTTTTAAGGGTTTTTGTGTTGTAGTTTTGCCAAAATAAGACGCACAGCCAAAAGAATGACTGTTTTGTGTAGCTGTCAACCTACACAATCGATTCCAGGAGGATTTGGGAAATTTCATTTTTTGACCGATTTTCGAATTTTTCATAAGGGGTAACACTTGATTTTTTTCCAAAATCGGGCCAAAATAAAATTTTTGACCTGAGAATACCATTCGATTGGAAATTTTGTAACGAATTCAATGAGGTATGACATTCCTAGATCTGGCCATTATTTCCAAGGGTTTCGATTGAAAAACTGAAAAACGAGCTGTTAATTTTGTGGATTTTGGCCATGAAAAAAAAAATTTTAAACACATTTTTTAAGTGTTTTTTGTTGTAGCTTTGCCAAAATAAGACGCACAGCCAAAGGAATGACTGTTTTGTGTAGCTGTCAACCTACACAATCGATTCCAGAAGGATTTGGGAAATTTAATTTTTTGACCGATTTTCGCATTTTTCCAATGATTTTTTTCCAAAACCGGGGCAAAATAAAATTTTTGAGCTGAGAATACCATTCGATTGGAAATTTTGTAACGAATTTAACGAGGTATGATATTCCAAGATCTGACCATTATTTCCAAGGGTTTTGATTATAAAACTGAAAAAACGAGCTGTTTTTTTCTGGATTTTGGCCATTTAAGACTCACAGCCAAAAGAATGACTATTTTGTGTAGTTGTTAACCTACAATAGTTTTGACAAAAAAAACGAAAGTCAAGTTAAATTTTTCCTGATTTTTAACATCAAAAACATATATTTAAAAACAAATTTTTTAAGGGTTTTTGTTGTAACATTGCAAAGTGAAGACGCACAGCAAAAATAATGATTGACATTCCAAATTCCGAGCAGTATTTAAGTTTTGACAACAAAAAAAACATAAAAAAACATAACTTGGGCAAGACGCACTAATTCTTAAGTATCCTTTTTTATCTTTAAGCTAATTGCGATTGTTAATAATTATTAATTACAGGAACCATTCAATAAGTTCGTGGTTTTTGATTATAACCTTTAATTAAGACAAAGGAGCTTTCGTATCTTCTTTTGTTTGAACTTTGGGAAATTTTCCTGGCCAACATGACAGAAACATATATGTGAATACATACATATACATCCCTAAAGGGACATCTGCATTCTCTGACCTGAGAAAATCAAACAGCGAAACCAACGAAATATGTAATTGGAATTAGCGTTAATTAAAAAGAACTCGCTGTGGACAAGAAACAAGAAACAAAGAAAATCCGTGGAAAATCCGGAAAAGGTGGATTTCACCTGCATGCGGGCAGCGTTCAATCAATATGCCAGAGAGCTTGTCAAAGGAACCACCTCCCCCCCTCCCAAACACACACCACCTTTTCAGCTATGTAAATGTGTCCAGCATCGTCATCGGTTCCCATTTCTTTTTTTTGACCCCCCCCCATATGTGAGTCCAACATCTGCGGCACCTATAGCTCGATATCGGCCCTGCATTGCCACGCCCCCGCATGCGGCCGCCTCCGCCGATCTGATTGGCCGGCAAAGGAGCCCGCACAGAACGGCCAAACGGCGAACACCGAAAAAAGGACAATAAAAGGATGAAAATGAAAACGGATGGAAAAAATGTTGCAATGCGAAAAAACTGCAATTTGTATACCCTACATAGGGGCAGAGGTGCAGGGTATGCGAATCAGGGCAGAGTCCATCAGTTGCAAAGGATTGGGTTTATATACCCCTCATGTATAACTCCAGAAAAGTTGTTGTCCTCTTAAAAGAGATCTTCAAAAAGTAATTACATTATTAATATTCCATTTGTATTTTGAATTGGAAAATGTATATTGTAAGTTTATTATCCAGAAATTACTCCTTACCATTTTTCTTAAGATCTAAAACTATTATTAAAATGTATTTAACTTTTTCTTCCTAACAATTAGCTGATTATCTTATTCTTCATTTGATTTAATGATTTTTACGGTAGATAATAACATTGATACGTGTTAGGTAATATTTCCTTTCCATTTTCCAATAGCTTGGTATTTTCAATAGGGCATATCCCAGTCGAACGACTTACATTTTTGCATATTCTTACACCCACACACACACATGTCCTGGGAAATTTTAATTTTTCTTTCTTCTCGTCCTTCATTTGCTTCGGCTTCTTCTATTTCTTGTGCCATTTTTTCTGTTCACTGCTAATCAAAAAGCATAACAAGAAGCACTCGCCCCCCGATTTCGACCCACTTTGCCCGCCCACATTTTCTCACCGCCCCCTTGCCCGCCCCTTGCCCGCCCCTTTCTTCCCCGCCCACTGCTGCACATGCTGGTTATGTTTGCAGTCGAATAAACAGCACCAATTCATCACATGCTGCAACAACAACGTTAGCTGGATACAAAATGGCGCCACCAGGCTCAGATACCCATTCAGAGCCACCCTAATCCACCCTAAACTGCCAACCACCCGCCTTCCCCAATCCTTGGCAAAAAGGAGGTGCAACCTCCATTGGTGGTAGCCCCTTTTTGCAACGTTTTCTTCCATATATTTCTTGTTGTATTTTTTGGTGGCATCAGCTCGGGGCACTAAATCAACATTTCACTTTGATGAATGATGACCAATGTCCAGGCGCGGGTGTCCTCGCTTCGATAGAGTCCTGCTCCTGCAGCGCAGCATGCAACATCCTTGCCGGCAACAAAGGCATACAAAATAAACAAGAGCGCTGGCTAAAAAATATGGGTGGAAAAATGGCAAAACAAGCAGAAAGCTGGAAAAACTGTTGGGCGCAGCAAGCACACACATAGGAAAACCCAAAACAACAACAACAGCAACAAAATAGGAGAAAAAAATGGGGCCGGGATAAAAAATGGACAGCAAGAGGAGGCTGAAAATAGACACGAGCACTAATCGAATTATTGCCACTGCAGAGGAGCAGAAACCACCCAAAAACTAGCAGAAACATACCGAAAAAACCTCCAAACCCCCATTCCCCCCTGCCCCCCATCCCATGGAATATATAGCATTTTAGAGAGCGAGAGGGAGAGGGAATCGGCGAGAAAGAGAGCTGCATCCTTCTTGTTTCCTTTGTAATTAAAAAGGAAAATACGACAAAAATCAGCAGAAACAGTGGTGGCCAACGGGGCGTATGTGTATCCAGTGCATATGCATATGGATATGGATATAGATGCGTGTCGATGCGCTGACCAACCAAAATCGAACAGCTCTTTTGGGGGAGGCAAGGATATAGCCAGAAAAATCGGTCGGGACTCGCTGGCGTATGTGTACCGCAATAAACAAGCAAAAGAAAAATATAAACGAAAAAAAAAACGCAGCATGAATTAAATGTCCCCAACAGAGCCAAAGCTCAGTCATAAAACCGAATCCCCCATTCCCCGAATTTTCATCTGCATTGAGTTGCTAATCAATGCAGCAAGTTGATGAAGGTGAGCGGCAAATGTTGTTTGTCTGCGCACAGTTTTGATCCAACTTTATCCCCTCTTTACCGGCGATTTAAGCCTCTTTCGTTTCGTTTAAGCCTCTTGTTTTTCGATATTTCCACAAATAACAAATCAAAGCGAAATGTGTTTCTGCCCTTGCTGTCATTATATCCTCAAATTTCGCTTGATAACTTGCCTTGACTCCAATAAAAGTCTCTTAACTTTGGGATTTTCATCCACGTGGGTTTTTAAAGTTGAAAAACTTAGTTGACAGATATTTCTTCTCAAGCATCTCACTGTCGGAAAACTTTGAATTTCATAAATGATGCATATGAACTTTTATAAGCGATTTTCACTGCTTATTTAAAATAATGTTTTTCATTTGATTTTGATACGTTTTAATAACTTTAAAAACAACAATAGGCTTCATTTAATTGCCTTTTTAAACGTTAATTTGTTATCCTCGAAAACAAATGCATTATTCCATTAAATTTAACTTTTAAGGTCATGCTTATCTATTAAAATTTATTTATCTGGTGTTGTATATATTTTTATCATTAAATAAAAATTAAGAAGCCCATTAAATAAAATATGTAAGTCGATAAGCTAAATAACTTTAAGAAAGTAACAACAAGTAACCTTCTGTAACAATCCAACATCGGCTTACCTTTCTTAAACTATTCTCTTGAATCTCCATTGAAAATGAGATGGAAAGTACTGACAATTGTCTTTTGTTAACTTAATTCGAATAAGGCTCAAACAGAATGCAAAACCTCCAGCGAAACCCCAAATCTCAATCCAAACAAAAAAAAAAAAAGGCCGAAGAACTGAGAAACATGTGCACATGAATGGTTGTTGTTGCTGAAAATGCCAACAATGTTGTTGTTGTTGCTGCTGTTGCTGTTGCTGTTGCAGTCAATTGCATTGCAACATTTCATTTTCTGATATGAAAGATTTAAAGTTTGCAACATAAAAATGTCACGTTTTTCATGGTCGCCACAAAGACCGACAAGCCATGTTGAACTTTTCTCGTTGACGTTGCTGTTTCTGTTGCTGCAGTTGCTGTTGCAGTTGCTGTTGCTGTTGCTGTTGCTGTTGCTGTTGCGCATGTGCAGCAGCATTTGGAGGAGACACCCCGACCCCCTGATCCCCTTACCCCTTCCCAACTCCCGCACCCACGTCCCTGGCACTATTTCTTCTCCCCAGAAGTGAATACTTCTCCACAGAGGAAGAAAAAAAATATTTTACAAATTCCCATTTGAAACTAAAAGTGATGATTGGAATTCATTAAACTATATTTTAGTAACAAAAATGTATATACAGTAAAACCTCAAACACTTGAACCATTATATTATTATTATCATTTTATAAATATTTATTTACAGAAAGATTATGCCACTGAGTTTACACTATTACAAGTAAAGCTTGTCATTAACTAATTTTTAGATAAACATTTTGAAATCATTTGATTGCATTAAATGCAATACCAAGCATACAGTCAAAAATCAAGGACTTATATAATCACTAAAACTTGATTTAATTTGAACAATGTTTTTGTAATCCTTAGAATATATAAAACATATTTTGTAGTTTAAAAAAATGTATAAGTAAACACAACTGAACTAAATAAGAATTGGCTAAAAATTACAAATCTATAGTTTTCATTTTTTGAACGGTGTACCACAACTTCACTAACTAACTTTTGCCAGTCTATTTATGTTACAATTTGGTGGCTGCCAAGCGAAAAAATGTTACCAACTTTGCGTTTGTTTTTCAGCTTTTTGTGTGTGTGTGTGTGTGTGGAGTGTGTGTGTTGGGGTTCTTAACTTTTGTTGTATTTTTGGAGTCTGTTTGCTTTTGTTGTTCAGCCTGGCTTGGATTTTTTTCGGGCTTGTTTGACAATGCGCGTCGTGACATCTGCCAAGGCTCAGTCGAATCAGGCTCAAACCAGGGGCACAAGATCGCGGGGAGGGGGATGTGGAGGGGGTGTCGGAGCCTAGTTGAGAAACGAGTTCCCAATGCATGCGCCCGATTCTTATTAATTTAGCAGCATCAGAAGTTGACGCAGTTGTACGCACCATCGCAGAAAAGCCACTCCACCCCCTTTTTGCCTTAACCCACAAGGTACCAATCAAAAAACTAATAATTGTCCAAGCATTCTTAAAACAAAAGTCTAATTACAAATTCCAGTTTAAAGCTTTCTAATAAAGGGTTCCAATTTGAAACATTCAAAAACAATATTCATTATAAATTCTATGGTTTACTTTATTTTATTGTTACATTCAAAAATTAATAGTTGTTTATACGAAATCGATTTTATTTAGAAGAAAATACTGGAAAGAATAAAGCCATCCTATAGTCTTAAGATTTTTATTCCAAAGCGAGTACCAAAAACAAACGGTGCTTAATATTCTCTAGAAAATATGTAAAGTCTTTAAAGTTGAATAAAAATGAAAACCGACGGTAGGATTGAAAACAACCTGACTTTATGGTGGAGAAACTGACAAGGAAATCACTCTGGTTAGCAGCCTTTCGTTACATGCATTCGCCCGTTTATCACGATCATTGGCCTTTAATGGGTTAAGCTTGAACCCTGTCCTCTCTCCTTGGCTGGCTTCATAAATTTTTATTGCCCCACCGTGGATAAAACCCACTGGAGGCTGGGACTCCGCCGCGGTTGAGTCGAAGATGCCACCGATACTGATATGAGTTGCGGCCAAAAGCCGTCCGAGGGGACTCGGAATCAGTAGCCAACGTTGTCGGGAGATTTCGCTTCGTTTTGTCACAAATTAAACACGTTTTTCCGCAGAACCTAATGAATAAACAAGCTGCATTTTTTTTTTAGTTTTGGTAGGTCGGGCGAACGCCACCTGACGGTGGATGGTTGAACTAGAGTCATATAAGTTGTTCGGGGGAATCTTCTAAGAAATCATTAACAATTTCTAGACTGACAAAAAATACATAATACATAAATACTATTAACATAATTGTAAGGCCAAAAATCGACCAATTCCTTTCTTATAAAAATACCAAAGTACAAGATATAAATGCTGAAATTTTAAAGAAAGAAAATTTATTTCCCACCTCTGTATGCAAAAAAAGGCTAACTGGGTCGTTAAAAAATATGTAATAAATGTGGTGTTTAACAAAAATGCATCACATTCTTAATGATTAGCTCATCTGTTTGCAAAACGTTTTAGTATCATAAAATCGACTTGCGATAACCGAAGCCAGACTTTATATTCGATTTACCCCGAGCATTATTCGTAAGATCTTGTAAACACCGTACAACACTTCCGTTTACAAGGAAATTGGCTAACAATCTGCTGGAAAACGCATTCCATTCATTGGCCACGCCCACTCAACGGTGGTGCAAAATGAATGATATTATGGGGCAGTAAATAAAGTGAAAATCCCAGTTGCGAACGATCCAAAAAGCCATCCGCTGATGACATAAGTGTTAATTGGACAAGCAACTCGGTGTTGTTAGGCTCCATTTTACGATATATATATATATATATAGTTTCCCACTCTGCAAGTGAATGTTGCCGGGCAATTACGCACATCTAATGCAATTTCAATAATTGGGCATCAAATTTATGGGGCGACACAGGCACAAATTACGAAGTGCGAACATCTCGACGCGATCTTCGCAAAATACGAGGCAATATACGCGGCCAGGTGCGAATCTTGGCCACTTTCCATGTGCTCGCCAGCAATTATTTCTATTAAAAAATATATATGGTGATTCGCCCCTTCGCTCAAATATGAAAATGTTAAATTGTGCTCCATAAAAATATTTCCTATTTGGCGCTGCCGCTCCGTATAATTGTTCGCAATTTGCATGCGATGCGATGCGCACATGGGATTCTATTAGGCAAAACATTTCGCAATTGCGTGCTGATTGTCGGTTGCAACCAGCAACCAGCAACCTGCAACCTGGAACCTGCAACTTGCAAGTTGCAGCACCGCAGCAACAAGTCGGTCGGTAGAATTCTGGGCGATAAAGAAGCAGCCAAGAGAATGGATGAAAGACCTGAAGAAAGGCCTGAAGATGGGTTTGGAGTTAGCTGGGGAAATTCTACTTTATATTTAAATACATCCTCCATTGCTGTAAGATTATTTCAGACTTATTTATTGCCCTTAGGCCAATACACTAATGCCACTATGTATTCTTTAACTGATTTGTTAATGGTTTGAAAATGATAGAAGCCAGTCAAATAAAAATTTGGACTCATTAACTTTACAAACGTAAGAATAATTTAAATATTACACACAACTTGTATTTGATTTAATTTGTTAATTAATGTAATGGTAATCAAAACAGAACTTAAAACATATTATGTTGTATTAGTATTAGTAAGTAGTTTGGCTGATTTGTCTTCATAAAAGAATAACCCAAAGTTTTTAAGATAATTGATTGGAAAAAAAAGGAAACTTAAATAGATAATAATTAGATTTTGTTAAAGTTTTAGATTGATAGTTTTATGTTTATCATGTTAATCGGATAAAAAATGTATGCAATGTGTGGCCCGTTATGGTATAAATTTCTTTATTAATAATAGATTTTCCTCTGTGCATCGGTGGCTTCTCTGCTCATCGCTGACTGACCGAATAGCCGGAGGGGCTTGGCTGGGGGAGATTTACCGGAGGGGGAGGGGCAGTAGCCACTTTGCATGCACGGCATTATTAGTTCCGGCCGCCTGAACGCATTTTCTGCGCATCTTCTTGGCCAAACCGCCACCCCCCTTCCCCCCTTTTGGGCCCACCTCTGGTATTAATAATTTTAATTAAGTCTCGAATTGAGCTTTGCGCGTAATTATGCGAAACGCGACAGCAAAGCAGTCAAAGGTCCGGCATTCGAGTGTGTGTGTATGCAAAATAGCAAGGAAACCCCCCTACCTTAACCCTGTATTAAGCCCACCTAACCACGCCCACTTTCCTTTTCAAGTTGCCGCCTTTTAGATTTAAATCGGAATCCACGTCTTTGCTTAGGCAAGCATAACTAATCTAATCGCAGGGCATTCTTTAAAGGGCATATATTTAGCTGGGGAAAAACAGAGCTGAACTTAATGGATGTCACGCGAGTCAGAATATTATATGATAATGTATTTAATTCTTATGTGCCTTAGGTATAAAAGATTGTTGGAAATTAAATAAAAATATAATTTCTGATTACAATGTACATCGTTTTTTAAAGACAACACTTAAGATTGTGTTATCCTTGCAGATCAGGACATATAATAATATAATAATGTTCTTTCCCTTTAAATTGTTTGATCCTTCATTATTACTCTTCCGCTCTATAAATATCCCGTACTTGCTCTTTTATTTTTGCTTTCACCTTTTCTAGGCCTTATTGATGTCATGACAATGTAATTACTTGGCAGAGAACTTTGGCCATCGATGAGATGTGGCCCAGAAACCGTTTTAATTGCAGTTAGCAATAGCTGAGGAGGGGGGAAGAAATCTTTAGAAGAATTGAAAAATAGAATGTGGCCAACTGTGAGAGATGTTGCCGCCCACGTTGGCAGGCAATTTCATTCTATGGTCCACCTTTTCCCCTTTTCCAACTTTTCCACATCGACGACCCCCTTTTCGCCGCCCATGGTGAAAAGTGCGTACAGCAGGCTGAGGAATGGTAACAGCAACAATCCAGTTAACAGTAATTGCTGGCGCGTCGTGTTTTCGGACCACCAATGGATTGATTAACTACGTGTTCGATATTTCAGCTGCCCCCTCTCAATGCCCCAGCCGGCGCCCCTGCCCACTCAAAGCTGTGTCACTTGGCTATTGATGATGTGGCCCAGGGTGCTCTACACTGCCAGAAATATAGTCTTCAATGGCCTTAAAAATATTTGTATTTAATTGCCGTTAATTACAGTGCTTGCATGATTTTTGTATTACCAATTTAATATTAATATTGCTTTGCAAATAGATTAAATAAAGATTACTAGAATAAAATTCATTACGATTGAGGAGGATCAAATATTAAATGTTAAAAAATGGTAACTAAAAATAAGTTAGTTTGATCAACAATTAGTTTGGAAAAAAATGTATCAAATAATAAAATTCTATAAAATATAAAAGCAAGGAAGACATTTATTAAATTTGCGGTTAATAAAATGAAATTCGATGGACTAAAAATTGTGTCAGCTTGTAAGCTATATGTTAGACATATATTTTTTTTCAGTGCTGCTCCGCCGAGCCAAGTGTTCCAAGTGTTCCAGCTTGAGCAAGGCAGCCAAGTCCAAATCAAATTTACTATAATGACCACTCAAATGGACAGCGTAATGGGCCATGCGGCGCAGGAAAGAGACGGCAGATGGGGGCAGAGAAAGAGACAGGGACAGCGGGAGAGACAGGGAAAGAGAAAGAGAAAGGCCGAGTGAAGTTGGCCAGCGGAAAGTGGGCGAAACTCGGGGAGAAGCTAATGGCATTTGGCTGGTGTTGCGTGCATTTGACATTCTGGCAGTCGATGCCTCCAATAAAAAGATCGCTGGTCGAGCGGAGGGGGGGTCTTGGTGAAAAACCGGGGAAAAGGGAGGAAAATGGAGAAAATGCGCTGACGCAGCCTGTGGGCGACATCCGAGGAAGATATACCTCTCTAAGGATGATTTGCTAGGCCAACTTGGTGATAAAATGGAGCACATATTTAGCCAAAGATTAGATAAGTCAATAGATAAGATAAGCCAATCACGAAAGTAAAACAAGTTGAAAAAGAAAGGTTCTGAATTGCAAGACCTTGGATTGAAAAACCCATAAGGTAACTAAATAACTCCGAACATCAGAACTCAAAAGAAATGTACAACTATCAACATCATTACAATTTGAATGTTTCCTTACAAAGTGAAAATACCTTAAGTAGAGTAGTTAGAGCATTTAATTTTAACAATTTTAAATAATGCAATTCCGATGATATTTTATTTTTACCACTTATTAAATAGGTATTGTTCTATTAATCCAAAAACGTTTTATATAATCCAACAGAAAACCGATAACTCTTGTAATTGCTACATAAAATCAACTGTCTTAAAGTAATTCCAATATTCGGAGTGAAACGAGTTAAGCCAAATTAATGCTGAAAAGACAACAATTTAAGGGCAGCGTTCGTTGAGAAGAGCGGCCCAATAAATCGATTTATGCTGCCAAAAAACTGATGTAATAACGAGGGGGAATGACCTGGAATGTGCCACGAATGATATCGGGGAATTTCGAGAGCCCAGGTATAGATAATGCCGAGTTCAGGGGACGCGTGTTCCCCCAACCTAATCGCTTCCATAAATTGCGTGGCCCCGGGGCGATTATGATGCCGGTAATACGACTACCTCAGTGGCAAAGGGGCAGCTGCCAGTTTTACAGTCCTGCACTTCGAGGAGAAGAGGGGGGGGGATCCCCCATTCGATATGTGGATATGGGATGGGATGGTAAGTAACGGATACATTCACATAGGGGCCTCCACCGAGTGTTTGGCATTTTTCGGCTGCCGTGCGTCGGGGATTTCGCACCTCCTCCGGCGGCGACGTCGTCGAGGGATTAGGGTTACCTGCCCAGGATCGGGGCACCTTGCGCACCTGCAATCCGAGGAACAACTTAATTGAATGTTGAAGGGGCACCTGCTTATCGCCGGGCAATTAATTCCAGCGATTTGCTTAGCTGTAAAACTTGTAACAGGGGTTCCATAAACAGATCCCCATTCCCAATCCCCATCACCATTACCATCTCCCTCCATATCCATATCCACATCCATATCCACATCCAAATCCAGATCAAGGGGAACCGCTGTCTCCCTGCTTCGGGGCATCGTTTCGGTGTTTCTGGTGTTTTCGGGGTTCGCGTTGCCTGTCAACTGGCCACCACAAAACGTAAATCAAGAAATTTGCTTAACCCACGCGCCACCAACTCAACTCCCCGCTCTGTATCTCCCAAATACACTTGACAAATAATTGCTACAAATTAACCAATTGGAAAACCACTTGTTCCTTAATCTCGCAAACTGGCATACAATGTTTTTCTATTTCCCAAAACAGTCTGAAAATATGTATTTTTATATCTGTGAGATACTTTTCTATCTGAGAGATACTTACACATGATTTTTTCATTGACTTTAAAAGGTCTATTTCAATTATTTTCAAAGATATTTTTAATAAGATTAAATATCACCTAATGGTTTTAACCATAAATACTTTAAAAATTCTTGCCAATTAATTCTTTAGCAACTATAAGTTCTAAAGGACTCGCAGTATCGAAGTTAAATATGGACCTGATTGGGACTACTTTTTTTATGTTAGTGTATTAATCCCTATGGCATAATACCCAACCAAGTCCCCGCAACAGGTGATCTCTTTGCATATCCCAAATTGGGGGAAATTTGGGGGAATGGGCGGCGGGGCGGTGCTGAAAAATAAAAACAGGAACGGGGCGCATGCGCCGTGGTCTCCTTTCTGTCTTTTGGATCTGCCAAAGATCTGCCAGAGTTGCCATAAAGCACAATGGGTGGTAAATTGAAGCTTTCAACTTGCGCCAGTTCGCCGATGTTTGTTGTTGTTGTTGTGGGGCCCCGTCTTGATTTCAATTCGTTGGCGGCTGTTTTGACAATGTGCGCCGCTTTAATTGGAGCCGTGTCATTAAGAGCACGCAATAAGAAAATCTGACAAAGCACCAGACATCGCCAGACAGCTAGGAAAGGGAGAAAATGTGGGGCGGAAAAGGCTAAAATTAGAAATAAACTTTGATACAACTTTATAATCTATAAACTTAACAACCAAGCTGATAAAAAAAGCTATCTTTTGTTTTCTCAGCTGTACCCTGAAGTACATAGATAATCAAGGCGTCTAACAAAAATTTATAGATATTCAATATTTACGTCAATCCAGTTATATATACTAGTTTAGATTGTTAAATACATAAACTAATGTTAAGACCATAAGCATTTCAAGAAAAAGAGAGGCATAAGCATTGAAAATACAATATTATCTTAACAAAATTTTAACATTAACTTTAGCTTATCACTTATCGTGAACGTTTATATAGATTAACCCAAAAACTTACACATTTTAGTATACTATTTATAAGGCCGTATCTGCAAAATGTTATAAGCATGGCAGATATTTTCACCTTTTCACAATTTATTCGCGACACCCACACATCGAGCAGTCGTGGCCGAGCGGTTAAGGCGTCTGACTAGAAATCAGATTCCCTCTGGGAGCGTAGGTTCGAATCCTACCGACTGCGATAACTAGAATATCTTTTTTATACAATTTGTCAGGCGTTAATTAATTTAAACAATGTAAATGTAAAAACCATAATATTTTATCATATATATAAAATATAAGTTTACTAAAACTTAAAATTTTTCTTTTGTATAGATATCTATTTTTAGATCGTCGACCCTTAAGTTGATCAAACAATTAGCTAATTTCTTATGGTGTAGTGTAGCTCAAGTGTTAAATTGTTCGCCTATTGGTCGGTTGTCCCCAGTTCAATTCCCAGATGATGAAATGAATATGTATGGAATTATTAAAACTTCTGTAATTTTTATTTATAGATCATCTGAGTCTTTCTCTTTCTAATTCGCGACATTAGAAGAGCACGAATTGTATCATTAGATATTACAAAAAACTATCCCTTTCTAATTCACGAACATTAGCCATTAGCCTAATAAATATTGCGTTTGCATAAATATGGCTACATCAAATCGAGGTAAAATATGGCTTGTTCTGTGTTTCTGCCCTCAATATCAAAACCTTCGATATTCAATGTGGAAAATTAAAAAAAGGATACAAAAATAAAAACTGTCCTGCCAGTTGGGCAAACTCTTACCTTACCTTGTTCTGGCACCCACTCACAATCCTCCCGGCAAGTCGATGAAAAAGTTTTCGACAGGTCTCCGCATTTTAGGCCGAATGCCACAAAAAACAGGCTAAAATAAGCATGGCAAAAAAATACGAAGCTCAAACTTCGACTGAATACCCTAAAGACTGACTTCTCCTTTGGGAAATATTTAAAATATTTATTTCAAATTTCATTTGATTGCGCTGGACTACAAAATACCATCTGTAATTGAATTTTTTATTACTGCTTCAATGTCCATTTAAGTTTTTAATTTTGCGGAAAGTTTTAAAGCCTCCGAAAATGTGTGGAGCCATTTAAGCTAGACAGGAAACTCTATATTAAAAATTAAATATCATAACATAATAATTTGGTAATTTGTCATAGATAATTTGATTATTTTTTTTTTTAATTTAAGAGAACGTAAAAATTAACATAGAATATTAAAGCTCATAATAGTATTAGAAATGATATTAACAAAACCAAAAATTCTTATTTGACGCTTAAAATTATTCCAAGCTATACCCATTATAAATAGGGTTCGAGAAGTCGGGAAAATTGTCGCCACAAAAGTTCTTGAGGGTCCTGTCTTCCCCCCTTTCCTTTCGACCAACCACGCCCCCTCGTTTCTCCGCCCACGACTGTGGCTTTTGGCCTCTGTTGCTGTTGTTGGACTTTGTCTGTTTCCTTTTTGGCACAGACGCCGTTATGTCTCGCAAAGTTTCAAGAAACTGGTTCTGTCTCGCTCTCGTCCTGGCCACCGTTCTCCCCGTCTCTTTCCCTCCGACAATAACTTTCTGTGTCATATTTTTAAGACTGTGTTTGTGTGTGTATGCGATTCGTTTTGATATAATTTATTGTAAAATTATTTCCGTTTTGCTGTTACTTTGTGGCTGCCCAAATTCCGGTCCCCAAAAAAAGATGAGAAAGCTCAAAAACATATTTTTCAAGTTTTGAAAAACTTGGAAAAAGAAATAGACTAACCAGTAGAAAAAGCTAAAAATTTAACTAGAAATTTCAACACACAAAATGTTTTTTAAATGTATTATGTAATCATTATATTTCAAGAAAAAACTTAGGTCGAATTAAAGCTATCTTTTTGCCAGTGTAAAGACCGAAAAACGTGTCCCATCAAGGGCCCATTTAATTGGCGTCTATTTATGTCATCGCAGATAGTGCAGATCGCACCGATCGAGAACAGATCGTGAGTGACAAAGCCAAGGGGAGGGAATCGAAATCGGAATTGGAATTGGAATCGGAATCGGGACTGGGCCTCGAAACAATGAAAATTGATATTGTGGAAAATCTTAAAGGCCGCAATCACCGCTATCGAGGCCGGCTCCTCTCATTACGCATATTGGGTGAGGTGGCCAGCTCCAAGCGCCGACTCCCAGCTTCCCAGTTTTGGGAAGTCTAAGGACAGGTCCAGTCCGGATTCAGCGGCCAGATCAAGCAACGCAGCCGGCGATCAGGTCTGTCCATCATTATGTCAACGCTCTCAATGCGCATGTCAATCAAGATGAAGTGCCGCTGATACGTTCGTCTCAGGACTTCAGTCTGGGTCCCCCAGATTGGTTGATAGTTGATTGCCCCGCCCTGACTCCCAGCTGGCCACAGAGTTATTGAGGAAACGTGTGTCCATGGGTGGGAAAGAGTTCCTGGATTCAATCTTGGTCCAAATGTGAAGATATTTTTTCCTTAATTTAAAATATATATATTACAAAATACTCCATTGTATTTTCAACTATATTCTCCACTTATTTAGCTGAATCCTCAGAAATAGTTTTCTTTCTTTTCTATTCCTACAGCACTCCGTAGCCTAGCCATGTATGTTTTTTATAGCACATATAGTGGATTTATAACCGAAGCTCCGAATTGCTGGCATCCTAGGACGATGGCTCTCACTCATTTCAATTTATGAGAAGCGCCGAGAAGGGCTCTTGGTCTGCTCCGAACCACCGCCCTTCGTCCTCTGCGCCGCTATTTTATTATTTTGTGCAATAATTTTTTATTGTTTTGCTGGTCGGAGCTGATCCTGGCGGAGTGGCAGCAGGACGACAGCAGGATTCCCTCATCCGTTTCGTTTTTCGTCCACTTTCAATTGTTGTTTCAATGGCAGCCCTTGCAGCGCCGCTGAACGCTTGATATTTATTTGTTGTGTGCCGGCTATAAACGTGAAATTTACTGCGGAATGTCATTTAAAGTACAAACGTTCTGGCTCCCCCATCCGCTGGGTTCCTTTTTTTCGGGATATATTTACTTGTATTTTGTTGAGGGCCGGACTAACGGTTTCTATGCACGCCAAATGACGCCGCTGTCGATGGCGCTGGCATCGCCCCGAGTCAAAGTTTTTTTGGCCTATACTCTCTCTGCGGGTATAAAAGTGAAATTATCTGATACACTTCTGGAAAATAAATTCTTAAGTTTTTTAAACTGTGTCAATACGGAACACAACTTGACTGGCAAGCGAAACGCCCGATATAATTTATAAGTACATTTTTTTTCTCAACAGAAATTTGGTAATCTAAAATTGTGTTATATGTTAAAGTTTAAAAATAGCTTTCAAGTCGAGAGATTTAGGATTTATAATTTTGTTTTCTTATTTTAGGTATAAAAAGCTCAAATTGTTATGTTTATACAAAATGTTGTATTATTTTTTAAGTGTTTCTCCAAATTGCAAACTGCACTTAATCGGTTTGAAACCTAATAGTGTATTTGATTCTTCGCTCAGCGGGGTTTACCTCCCCGTCCAGCACTTTTTTTTCTGTCGTATTTTATAATCCTTTTCCTCTTTTCGGCTCGAGCTGGAACAAGGCATTTTGTCTGTCTCGTCCTGGATCTCTCCCCTTCCCTCTCACTCGCCCACTGTCCTGCCGTCTCGCTTCCACACGGCGTTTGTCATTATGTGGCTGCTTCCGGATTATATTTTCGGTAGGAATTTCTGTTTATTTTGCACGTCTTAGCAGCTGTCGCCGGTACACACGACCGCCCGAGGACCTCTCGCGCAGGACCCCTGGAGTATCCCTTTAATTTCGTCAAGTGGCCTAATGCCGTTCCACTAAGTGCGGCTAATCAGCTACCAACAAAAAAGAAAGGTAGCTCTGCGGGATTGGAGTGGAGTGGAGATCCAAATCTGAAACGGATGTCGCCGGTTGTGCTCAACAAGGCCTCTGCTCCTGCGAAAAAGGACGGGCGCCAGAGGCTCGCCAAAAATTAATTATTAAGCCCGAATATATTCGCCGAGATATGAAATAAACTGTCTGTCTGCTGGCGAGAAAGGAGAAAGTGAGTGTAAGGGGGGGCGGGGGGTTGAGCTATCTGTCTGGCCGCCTGTTTTACACCTGTCCCACAACCACCTGAAACTCACCTTTGATTTAGATGTTGTGCGGGGGCTGTGTTTTTGTGGTAATCTAGATTTGGCAGGGGACTCAAGAACTCAGCCGTTGGGTTTTGGTTATGAAACGTTTATGCACAGCGTTCTCAATTTAATGGGAGCCTTGACTCTTATACAACAGACTTTACAGGTAAATTAGAGGTTTTATTATGTTCGATTCCCATGTATAACTATTTCGTTGGCATACAAATTGTACATTTTCAAGCTATAAGGTGGTTAATAAAATAATAAGCTCGCAAAAAATTATTTCTTTAAACCGCAGCCGGTAGGATTCGAACCTACGCTCCCAGAGGGAATCTGATTTCTAGTCAGACGCCTTAACCGCTCGGCCACGACTGCTTGGTGACGAAGCTGCCAACAAGATCTTCAAAATCGTCTGGATCCCCCCCTCTTTACGTAATATTGGTTATAAGAGTTAAAAAATAGTCGTGACTTGTTTCATGTTTTTTCTATCGTTTTATAATTTAATTTATGGTCAGCTAAATTTTCACCATTATCTACGCCTCTCCACCTATCACAATATTAAACTACCTTTCTCCCTCTATCCCCTACACTTTCTAGCCCTTTCTCCCTCTTTTTCGAATTTTTACTTATTATTCACATTGTATAATACGTGAACAATCTGCAAACAGATAAACCAAAGTTCGCATTTGATATACACAACCAAATAAATTCTTTTATGTTATATAACTAGAAAGAATTTTTTGATGGTTAAAACTAAAATAGTTTTGGAATATAACGAATTGAAAATACAAATTTTGGCTGGCTTTTTGGAAAGTGTATTTAATAAGAAGGTTACAATTTTTGCCTTTTAGCTAATTCTACATTTTCTTTAATTTTCAATATCTTTCGCACGTTTTTTTTTACATATTTTTGGGCTCAACATAAATGGAGCTAACACACATTACCTAATTTTTAGTGAATTGCAGCAACATTTTGAAATTAAATTTATAGAGTATATCCCTCTCGCTCGATTCCGTGCTTTGGAATACGTGCGTGTGTAACGCATGATAAGTCAGGTAGCTTCTCTTCCGTTGCGCTGTACTTTAAAAATAATGTTTGCAATAAATTTGCTAATTAGTTGCGGAGTCTTGTTGAAGTCAGACTTGCTCTTATCCTTACACATCCTTTTAAGTTCGAGTTTTAGCTTATCTGGCGGCTTTTCGTGACAGCTTAAGCCACGTCGAAACAACTGACCGTGTGGCCTAATGGATAAGGCGTCGGACTTCGGATCCGAAGATTGCAGGTTCGAGTCCTGTCACGGTCGAAAAGTAGTTACATTTTTTTAATTTCTCTAGCTTGATAATTGATTCTTATACTTTTTTTATTGTCAAAGTCAACATTTCAGCAGCAACACATACATATGAAAGTAGACAGTTAAGGCCTAAGCATATTTTGGGACCGACAACTAAAAGACCATAAATGTTACGCCTTTTATTTTTCTGCACTTAATTCTCTTATGTTGCTCAGTTTTAGATTGTTTTTTGTCAATTCAGTGAAAGTTTGCAATTTATGCGACAATTGCCATTACCAATTTCGAATGTTAAGCAGCTCAATTGGCACCAACAAGAACAAGAAGCAGTCGTGGCCGAGTGGTTAAGGCGTCTGACTCGAAATCAGATTCCCTCTGGGAGCGTAGGTTCGAATCCTACCGGCTGCGAATATGTTGTTATATTTTGCATGACAATAACTTAATTTTTACATAATTTCTAAAAAGCAATTAAAGTCTTCTAAAGCTTGTATTCTTTATAGCGCATCTGGCGCACTTACTTAAGCATATAAACACATATTTTTCTTGAATTGTTCTTATCCTAATTCTGAAAGCAAGATGAAGGCATTGGAATTTTTAATGAGGACATATTGAATTTGATTGAGAAAATCGACCAGTAACAACATTTTACATAAGCCCCCAGGAAGCAACTGCTAATAAATCTAAGTGTAGTCTTTAGACCCGTCTAATAAATTCATATTTAAAATAAGTTAAGAACAAATTTGGTTTGTTTCATAATCAATAGGTAATATGTTGGGAAACAAATAATCAATTCAATGTTGTATTAATAAAGGAAATTTGTAAAATTAATAATAGTTTGTCTTTAATATTTACTATCTTTGAAACATTTTCATTGAAATAAATTTGATACCTCAATGGGTTAAGGAAGTACCTCTAATTGGGGCTTAATTAATTAATTGTTAGCCCTATGTCACCAAGTCCTGTTATTCCTAGATCGACATAAGATATCAAGCAGTCGTGGCCGAGTGGTTAAGGCGTCTGACTCGAAATCAGATTCCCTCTGGGAGCGTAGGTTCGAATCCTACCGGCTGCGTATCGAAGTCTATTTTTTCACACTTCGCCGCCATTAATTCCTATATTTTTGTGTCCGCTTCATTTAAACTTGATGACAAATTAAAGTCCGTCAGTCGGGGTTTTGTTTCTCGCGCTGCCCCAGCGGATTCCCAATTAGGAGACAACAAGTTTATTCAGCCATCACATCCAGCCATCACACACCCACTCATAGATGGCCTGGACCTTTACCAACATCATATCCTGTTTAATTACAATTTTCCTGTGGTCGCGTAGCGTTAAGCCAACCAACAGACCGCGTCGCCTCCCCACTTTGGTTTTTTCCAATTCAATTATTATGGATGGGGTCTGGTTGATGGTGGTCTAAGGGTTTGACATTTTCTGGGGGGTAACATAGTTGGGGATCTGCAAAAAGAGGCAAAAAATGCTAGTAAATGCCCACGACATTGGTGCATGTGAAACATATTGTTGGTGGGGCGGCAGTCGCCCTCTCTCTCTCACTCCGCGTTGTTGCTGGCCCGCTCTATTTTTAGTTTCCGACTAGGCTGACCAGGGGGTATAAATATATGTATGTAGGGTTCGATCTGAGATTGGTGTATGTCCTGCATATGAAACTACGTTTTGTGGGGGATCCTGGCACTAATGCGCCGATTTTAGCATGTTATATTAAATAAATAAGCTAATGGTTCGTTCTTAAATAAACTTTAAAAAATTTAAACTTAAATTAAATGTCAGTTCTCAATGCTAATCGAATGTAAATTTTGTTACGAGTTCAACAAGGTATGACATTCCATTATGGGACCATTATTTGCATTGCTATCGTAAAAATACTGATATTTTTATTCAAAAAATGGTTAAAAATTCAATTTTTCACATATCACATGATTTTTTTCGAGAATGTTACAAAAAAATCTGTGAATGGCGCTCGATTGGAAATTTTGTTACGAGTTCAAGGTAAGCCACTTTTTGATTAAAAACCACATGTTTAACATTTTTCATAAGAGTTTTGAATGGACAAATCTTTCTAAACTTCTTAAAGATGTTTCTTAGAAAACAGTATAATTTCAGGATTAACAGGGTATTTGGAGGTTTAAGTGACTGTCACTGTGGATTTTTTACTGCTGTATTTGCCGCTGATTGAGACTTCACTTTTTGCAATCGATGGCAAATTGATGAACACAACACACCCGCACACACACACTCGTACACACACCCACTTGTATGTGCACAGTTAGAGCGAGATGGGAGGGCGGGGAAATGAGAAGGGGAAAGGGAGAGAGAACGAGAACGAGAACACTGCGGAGTAATTAACGTGCACACGCGGCACGGCACATAAGCAACCCCCTGCGACGGCGAAGGGTTAAAGGGGGTGGCTGGGCGACGGCGAACGCATGCAAATCGCAGGCGGGCACATGGGCGTCGCCTTTTGGTCAGCACTGTAGCTGCGTTTTTTTGCAGTGCTGCATTCGCGCTGCGATTGGTTGCGGCCAGTGCCTCATATCGATGAGCCGGCAGCACACATCCACCCACTCAAAAAGGATACCCAACCACACATATGGCCCACGGGATCAGGACCAAAAAGACTAAGGACCAGGGACCGGGGACCAAGGACCGACATCCATCAAGCACTCTGGGCCTTTGTTATTCCCGTGCGTTGCAATGGGGTTGCAGTTTGCATCGCATCGCCCATCACCCCCTGGAAATTCCGGCTACACCCCCATCGGATTCCAGAGCAATCGCTGATAGGCCCAGCCATCGAAGTTCCCCGGAACTTAATGAATTCAGTGATTCTTACCAAGTTCGCAATTAAAGTGAAACAGTAACGAACGACTGACCCCTTCTCAATCCACAATTTTTATTTGGGGGAAGGGGGGAGGCAGTCCAGACATCAGACATGCAAAATTCAAAACACAAAACTGAAATCCCAGAAAAGAGCCACTCTCGTAGGCACACGTTCATGGCCGGAATTTAATTTTGATAAAGGTACAAAATATTGACGATACATCAGAGAGGTAATGGCCTGGGGATGCGAAGGGCTATGAGGCTGCCGGGGGTTGTCTGAGTCCCTGAAACGGACGAGCGAAAGCCAAATGTGCGAACTACTGAAGGAGCCGTTAACTGGGCCAAAACGATGACGGGATACCCTGAAGACAGGGCTAAGCTAAAATTTAAAATGAAATAATCAATGGAGCCTCAAATAACATTTAATATATATACATTTTTCATTGGTATTCTTAACTTTATTGTTTTAATTTATTACTTCGCCTTTTGATTTCATATGCACACGTTTTACAACAATTTTATCAGATTAAATATATAAATCTTCGTTTTATAAAAGTAGACTTTTTAAAGAGCCTATAATATAGTAATACATATAATTTGAATTGTTGTTTACAGATTTCTTGTCAAAAAAGTATACAAGTATTAAATAAAATAACTATGTACAAATGTAAGCTTCCACAATTTAGTTAAAGAAGTTATAAAATGTTAATACCAATCGAACTCTTCAATGCAGTGAAGTTACCTTTTTCTGCAACAGATTGGTAGCAACAAAAGGGCAAGAACATGGCTAGCATATTTTTATGGAATACCATCCACCTACACCTCCGATAGCCCCCCTACCAATTGCACCTTCTCCCACTCTGCCTTTTACCAAAACAAGAACAAAGAGACTTTTTTACGTTAACAAAATTTTTGCAAAGTTTTCTCGTTTTTTTTTCCGTGTTATCCTCTTTATTTTCGAGGAGGAGCCGCATATAGCAATCGAAAAAAAAAAAAAAACAAAAAAAAGTGGAAACGCAAATACGGGAATACATAAAACGAGGCACAAGCTGGCGGAGAATGGACTGGGGCAAGGGGGTCCAAAGAAAAGTCCGCACTCGCGACACCCCCCTCCCCCCCACAGGATCGTTCCCTATGTGAGTAATCGGCTGTCCATGTACATATATCCGTAAATGTCAGACGACATCACGCTCCACTGGACACAGTGACGACGACGTTGGCACTGGCGACCGATGGAGGCGCCTCCTCACGCTGACCAGGCCAGACCGTCGAAACCAACTCCCCCCCTCACCCCTCACCACTCATGGTAAGCCCCTCCCCCACCCCCTTGGTAAACCCCCTCCAGTAACCACCTGCCCGCAAAATATTGGCGCAAACATTAACTGAGGCGGAGAGCAAGCCAATCCTGCACTAAACAAAAATATTTTTTATAATATTCGTGGACATGTTGTTGGAAAGAAAAGTATGCGACCCACAAAAATGGAAAACTAAATTATTAAGGTTACTATTTTTAAGTAAAATGGTCAAAATATGGTTTAAAAAAATGATTATCCAACTTTTTAAAAGAAAGAATAGAATAGAATAGATATTATAATTTAAGTCAAAAGTTTGCAACGCAGTGAAGGAGACATTTCCGACTTTATAAAGTATATATATTCTTGATCAGCATTATGATTTGGTAATATTTAAATATTATGGAATTACGGTTTTAAATAAATTAAAATCGGAGAACAATATCATATATGCAGCGCTAAATCGACATATCTTCATTATTTTTAGAATATAGGCATAGAAATCGAAATGTAGTCGGTTTATAATAACTGCAAGGGTATATAAATTTCTTGTTTGAATTTAAAATTATCTCTTTATCTCAACGTTCTGAATTAGATGCAAGTGAATTACTTTAATAGTAATGTTGAGTGCCATACGTAGGTACTTGAAATTAAATGTTTATGTTAAGACAATTATTTCAGATCTTAATGAACTATGTTCCAAGGAATAAAAATGAACTCTAATGGTGTATAAGTACCTTTATATTTCACCATATTGCTTTTCGCAGAGTGTGTTCACAGTTTGAATTATTTGAAACAATATCCTTTAAAAAAATGCGATACGATTTCAAACGATGATGACAAAAAATCAGAGCAGGCCAGGCCAGGCCGCAGGAGCCACGAACAGGAACAGGATGAGGACGAGGATGCGGATGAGGATGGGGTCGAGTTCGAGTTCGAGGATGAGGATGGGAGTGAGGACGAGGACGAGCTGTAGGACCTGGGCCAGACAGGTGTTTGTCAGGTGCTCGGAATGGGCAGCGTCTGTCGCTCTTATCAAGCTCTGAAAAAAACGAGCCGAAATAAGAATGGCAGAAGAAAAAGTGGCCCATGGATGACGGGCATGTGTGGGCTGTTGTAATAACAAAAGCAATAACCAAACAAAAGCTTTTGGCCAAGTCATTGACCCACGTTTCGCCAGTTTACCAAAAGAGGAGGAAGTTGGAGGTGCTTTTAAAGAGCCGTTCGATACGTGAATATTATATGCGGAGGCGGAAGTCCTGCCTCGGCTTTTCAATAAAGATAAGCTTGAATCAATGATTTGTATTTGCAAGTACTTCGAAATAATGGAGCATTCAATAAGCTTATAGTACATGTATAACATGTTAAAAACAAGACTACTTTTCAAGATACTAAATAATATTGCCAATTTTTAATGTATTTTATTAAAGAAAACATCCACGAACTTTTAGAGGCATTCTACTTTAAATTTTGAACTAATTGTTCAGCTTATGACCTCTCGAGGTTTTGGTAACATCGGGATTTTAAAAGTTGCTGTAAAAACGTTCCATTATTTAAATGAAAAATTGTTAAGCCAATGTTTACAGAATTGAAAATCAAACTTTAAAGTTATGCCACCTTTAAATAGGTAAGTAATTGGTTTGTTGTGTTGTTTTGGGTCACCTTTCTGCAGAAATCGTAAATACAAATTGGATAAAGGTTCAAAGAACTGTGCGATAGAGCGGATTTAAATGAAGTAATTCCGCCAGGAAATTAATTGAAGGAACAGGTATACATACATGGATCCGATTTGGCTCAATCTGGGGCCAATCCAATAACTTGATCGATGGCCAGTGGCGGTGATAATGGCTCGCTGGGGGAACTCCTCGGCTCCTTGCCTCTTCAGCTCGATGACTGACCGCAGGACGTGGCTCCTGGCTGTCGTTTCTTGGCTCTTGGTTCTTGGCTCGTGGTACTTGGTACTTGGTGCTTGGTACTTGGAACTTGCTCCTGGCCAACTGTAATGGTGCTCCATTTGTCTTGGCCAACTCCGGCAGCTGTGCAATCTGTGTGCGGACGGTTGACAAACGAGGGGGCCCAAAGAAAGTCGCAAGACGCAAAGTTTTTGGGGCAGCCCAGTGAAATGGCTCAATCAATTAGGCGGCTGTCATAATGTCTCCCCCGGGAACTGTTCGCAAACTGTTTGAGAAACAGCTGCCTCAGCCGCTCTGCATGTTGCTGCAACATCAGCATCAACATCAATAAAAATAAGAAATAAAAACAAACAAAAACCCGCTGCGTGCCCCTTTCAACTGCATCTCGTATCTTGTGTGATGAAATTTATGCTTAATTAAAAGCGACACAAGGCGTCACAAGCAACGCACCACGCGTTCGCCCAGATAAGAAGGGGTCCGGGGAGGCAGCGTGGCCATCGGCGGGTTAAGGGGCCCCAGAATCGCCCGGGAATCGCGTTCGAGTTCGAGAACTCGCGCACAATTAATGCGATTTTGAAACGCACAGATCGCCGAGACCTGAGAAGCAGCCTACACTCGCAGAAAATATCTTATTCAAGTTTTTTTAAAGTGGTTTTTAACTTAAGTAGCTTAATGTATCTTTCATTTCAAATCTTGGTGGACATTTCAGTATTATCATTATGATTAGTCTGATTAATGTTTTTATATTTAACGTTTTTGTATATAAACTTATAGTACCCAACTTTATGCAATTGATTGCTTTAAGCTAGACAACTTCTATGAATTTTGTATATTTTAATAACCATCTAGTTTCAGTTGATATTATTGAGATGTTTTTATTTTTATTGAAACAGATACCTAATTAATAAAGTTAAACAATGCTTGTTTCATTTAAAAAATAAAGATATGATTTCTTGCCATTTTACTATGTTTAATTGATGCATGTTTTACCATCTCCAGGTCAATTGAATTGAGCTTTTTTATTGTAATATTTCTGTATTCGAATCACCCAGTTTTTCGCTCAGTGCCTTGGCTTGGCTGACTGGTCCCACTAATTCAATTAAAGACGCAGCTTCCACAAGACATCGTAGTGGAACCGCCAAACGCACGCATGTTGAGTGGCACGATGGATGAACGTCCGATGGATCCCAAACTTAAACACAAGCCCAGATCCAAGCTGAAATCCAAAACCAAAACCCAAACCCAGGTCCAAGTCCAGGCCCAACCCACATCCAAAATGAGAGACGTCTTTTGAGAGAAAGGCCTCACGTTTGTTTTCGCTGGATATTCTCCCACTTCCTCGACGGTTTGCACTCATTAGTCTCCCACAACGTGAATTAAGATAATCTGCCAGTTGGACTTGGTCCTGGGGTTTGAGGTACTGTATGCTGGATACTGAATACTGGGTACTGGATACTGGGATTCTGGACCTCGGATTCTGAAAATGGAACTGAGGCTGCTGGGCGCTTGTTGTGCAAATGAATTGTTGCTGATTTCGTTTGAACGATTAGCGCCAGTTTGCCTGCTGCCTCTTCGATCTGTCTTGGCCAGATTTGGACGGGAATGCAAATGGAAATAGCCCGGCTGGCATGCTTAGCAATTAGACTAATTGCATGGCCCCAGCCCCCAGATTCGGATGCTTCACAACTACTAGCTCTAAATGTCTGCCTCCTCTGCTCGATTTCACACACAGAACAAAAAATAACATAAGAACTGGTTAAGTGAATTGGTATTATTTAGCTTTGAAGCGAATATTAACTCATCCAAAATTATATTATGAATACACATTAATTAGAATTAAAAATTGCAATAATGAATAAATAACATTTAAATAAACAAATGTCGAGTCTAGGCATTTAAATAAACAAAAAATGAGACTATTTAATTAGAATAAGTACATTTTAAGTTATATTGAATCTAATAACTTCTAGGATTGCATTAATTGAGGTACATAAAACTATTTTTTAATAACCTATAATCCCAAAGCTATCCTTTAAAGCTATCAGTTTATCATAAAGTTAAGTATTACTAACCGAGTGACATATAACAACATTAAAATTGTTGTACGTGAAGTTTAAATAAGGACTCTGAAACTGATATAAACCTATGTTATTATAAAGTAAAGTATTACTAACTTAATTATAAATAACCATATTAAAACTGATATAGTTTTTTGGTTGTTGTTGCCTGTGTGCCGATTTTTCAGTTTCAGTTTCCACTTTTAGTGTTCCTTTACCTGAGTGCCCGGCATTGCGCATACGCACTGTGCGCCCTGCACCCTGCAGATTGCGCCTATTGCAATATATGCCTGCAGATTGGTCAGTTCAAACACTGACATCCGGAAGGGGACCCCCCTTCCGAAGCCCCTGACACTTGCACACACATGCCACTCTGTGCATGCGTCGTATGGGTTGATTCCTGAAGGGTTATGTGGGTGGGGAGGGGTCTAGGGGGGGCTTAGGCCAGGACACCCAGTGGTGCAGCAGATGCAGAGGGGCAGACGGGCAGGGGGTGGGGCTGCGTCAGTAGCAACGCCTTCGCATCAACCCGGACATCCTCGAAAGGGAATTATCACTGCAACCAAGGAGTACAATGAACTGGTCATCAAGTTGGAACAGCCAGATATAGCCCAATACAATTTTGTAAAATATATAGCTTTAAAAACAGTTTCATTAAGATCACTTATATACTTTAGCTAAGTGTAAGTATTTAAACAATAAATTTACTATATGTGCTTATTTATACAATGCGGCATTTACCTTTACATAAATAAAATAAATAAATAAATTTCCTAAACGCATGGAAATAAATCCAATTCAAAATCAGGACTATTATTCTATAAAAAGTAGGTGTAATTAGTAATCTATATTTTAGAATACAACTGTTGCTTATTTAAAGTAGGCTGAATATTGTGATTATCCATTCTTATATTGTTATTATAAAAGTTGATATTGTGAGTGTTAGTGAATAGTTACTTTAAGCTTTAAGGCCACTGATTATTTTTCAAGTTAGGGTATTTTCCGCGTTTCATCGATGCGACTTCCTGTATCTCTGATTGCTGTCCACCGAACGCATTCCTTTTTTTGTTTCCGACTCCCTTCATTTTTTTCGGCTTGTCGAGAATCGGGCGAAGGATGTGGGTGGTGGGTGGTGGGCGATAGGTGGGTGGGTGTTACAGTCAGTCATCAACAGCAGCGGGGCAACAACAACCATAACAACAGTCGTTCAGCTGCAGTGGGCTGCAAGTATCTGTGGGTATCTCTGTGTGTCCCAGGTCCTTTTTACATTTAGTTTTTCCTTATTTTTTCCCCGTCCATTTCGTGTTGTTGTTGTCTGGCTGGCAGGACCTGGCAGGATGCCTTTTGCCTGCTTCTGCTGCCTTTTGGCCTGATGATTAATCGAATTAGTTTCTTTCTTTTTGTTTCGTGTGTTTCACTCTGTTTCCTTTCCCCCTTTTTTTTCCCCCAGCAACACACGCTCTTTTCATTTACATTTTCTTTTGCACTTTTCCAGCGTGCATATATTTGTGGGTGAGGGGTGAGCGAGGGGTGTGTGAAGGGTTTTAGCTGACCAACTGCGTCCGGTTGGAGATTTTTTGGCAATGCTGGCAGGAATGTAGCATACAAAAAAAGGAAAAACAGGAGCGAAAACGAATCCACATTTCCATCCTGACGAAATGAAAGCCTCTGCCAAAGGGGGTTTCCTTATATTTTATTTTTTTTTTTGGTGGGGGGGTGGAATGTGCTGCGATGCTTTGGGGCAATAACTGCAAATTGCATGGGCGGCACTCAATTTCTTCCCGCTTTTTCCCCAACTTTTCCCTTGTCTGTGTTTTGGTGTTTCATTTGATTTGCTGAGTGTGTGTGTGTGTGTGTGGCAAACGCAATAAGAGCATCAAAGTGCACACACAGAGAGCATCCACTTGCAGCTTGGTAGGTTTTCATTTTCATGCCATTTCCAGCGACTTTTTTCCGCCTTCCGCTTTTCCTCCCCACTGCCACATTTTTTTTTTGTAGCCTCTACTATTTTTCCCCTTACTCTTTGTTGTTTTCTCCCTGGCCTGCCATTTTCAGCGAATGACTGTTGCATAAACGTCGTCTTTGTGTTGTCCTTGTTGCATGTTGTTGTGATCCTGGGTGTGTGTGTGTGTGTGACTGTGCCGCCCACTCTGGTGTGCAGTTGGTGCAGCCTCTCATCGATTGCCATTGGCGTCCCCGGTCCACATGTGGTATGAGCGATATTCTTTGAGGTCGTGCGATAATGGACAGCGCCTTCGGATGTCATAATGGAACTAATTGCCTGCGGAAAGGGCCTCGCCTTCGCAGGACTCTCTACATTTTGCTAGGACATCCAAATGGTTGTATGTGATTCTTGCACATCAGCAATACATTTCACTTTCTCATCATACACATTTGTTTGCTTAAATATCACTTTCTGCGTAAGAACACTACAATTGTTTTTGGTACGTGAATATATGCTGGATTTAAGTTGTTATCCAAGAACAAACATCTGGTAGCTTCAAAAATACATTCAAATTTTTAAAATTTATTTATTTTACGAGAAAGCCACACTTTTTTAAATATTTATAATTAATAGAAGCATGAAATGTATTACCTTTAAGCTTTCAGTAACTCTTAATTAAATAGAATTTGCCTAAAGTTCATATTTAAAATTTAATTGGTATCACAAATTACACTTTGATTTCTCAAGTTTTCACAATACACTTAGAGTTATATGAAATCTTGAAATGTAGCATTGAAAAGCTTTAATAAGTCCAAGGCCTTTTCGTTTTGCTTCTTGGGAATACAGAGCAAGGACATTCCTGCTTCTTTGGTCCCCTATATAAAGGGGTCCCTTTCAGCCCTTGTTCACCCCCTTTTTACGCCCCTTTTAGCCCCCTTTTCACCTATTCAACTGACAGAGGGGGAAAATGCCGGTAGGGGGGGGTTGGAAAGTGTGGAAACGTGCTAAGCACATTTCATGCAGCTAAGTAAGGATATTAATATGCGTCCTTGCATTGCACACGCACCGAAGGACACAGGGGTGGCGAAAAGGGGGTCGTGGGAATTGTGGTAGAGGTAGCGGTAGGGGAGAGGGGGAGGGTGGAAGGTGGAAGGATATATCTGCGAAGGGTCCTGGCCACTTTGCGTTGCGTTTCGTGCGGCAAGGCAACCAAATGAAATTGCAATGAAAATGAAAATCTAACGACGACACCGAAGACGAAAATGTGGGGTAAAAAAATGAAACGATATCCTTGAAACATAAAGCGGGGGCGGTGGTTTCCTTCGCTGGGGGCGTGGCAGCGGGTAAAGCAGGAGCAGGAGGAGCAGCTCAAGGAATGCAGGCCGCTGACACCGAAAGCAACATTGGTTTGGGTTTGGGTATCAGCATCTCCATTCGCCTTCCGCAGAACATCATTCATTTTGCCCCTCGTGCTGGGGATTAAGGTTATTTCAAGGATGCCGCTGCAGCTCCGAAACTCCTCATAAAAAACAAAAAATGCGAAGGGGAGTTGATGGGGCATCGGGGGTGCGGGGGAAGACCTACAAATGCAGCTAAAGAAAAATTCTCCTTTTGCGCGTAAACATCATCAAAATTCATCAATCTCTGCCAAAAACTTGGGAAAAACTTTACGCCCTCCCACAAACAAAAACAAAAACGAATAAAAGCCAAGCTTTTTAGAAATAAATGCACAACTTACTGATGCCTTTTGCGTATTTATATTTTAGCCATTACCTTAAATCTGGTGAACTTTTCATTGTTTATCTCATATCTTTAAAATCGTTTTGCTTGTCTCTTTACAAACTTTTTTCGAACTTTAAGCAATTAAATATTAAGTTTTGAAATTTCATTTTAGTTCATTATAAAAAACACATTAACACATATTTGACAAGACTCAGAGAATGGTCATTTAAAATCAAACTTTATAATGTAAACGTTTGTATTGGATCATTGTTTAGAAACATAGATTGTTTTCCAACCCAAAATAGGCTTGCATTCTTATTGTTATAATTGTTTATACATTTCAATTCTATGATTATTATTTTTAGAAATTACTCTAGATAAGATTGATTTTCGGATGACGAATGTAACAGAAAAAGCTTATACCCACGCCGTACCATCTGAAAATGTCACTCGTTTTGCGTCGTAAGATGTGTGTGTGGCAGGAGAATGTCAGGGTGGAATGGGCTAGCCTGGAAAAACGGCAATCAGTGGGTTTGGGGGGCCAGAAATAAGGAAAAATTGGGACGGAAGATGGGTGATGGAGGGTGTGGGGGCGGGGGAGGGGTAAGAAGGACTGCATTTTGGCATTTAAGCGCAACGACGCGTGCAGCACGCAGGACTATGGTATGATGATGCGATGGTGGGACGGCTTGGTATACGGAGCTCACCAGACGAGGACGACGAGAATCCCGCTGCAGCTGCCTTCATCCGTCCGTCCCTCCGTCTGCATGTCCTGATGAGCCTGATGAAGGACATGCCGACCCACGCGCCTTGGTATTTTTGCCCCGTATGCAGCTGGGTGCCTTTTCCAGTGGCACAGTCACAAAAAATGATTTACCTAGCCAAGTTTTTTGAATTTAAGAAAACTTCAGTGTTTTCAAAATCACTTATAACGGGGTCTAAAAGTTTGGAAAACTATTTTTTAGTCCGGGGGCTTAATAGAAAAATGAGGCAAATATATTTTTGAATAGCTCTGTATAGAAGTATGGTTATACTCACCAATTTCAAGTTAGTAAAAGTGGGATCTTTTCATTGATCTATTGTTTACCAGTAAATTATTGTAAAAGGTTTCTTGGCAAAGCTCATTTAAAACAAAAAAATTACAGCACAGAATCCTGTTCTAAGCACTAAAAGTTAAACGGAAACTTTTAACTTATCCCCTATTTTCTCTCAGTGAGCTTCTTTTTCTCGTTCTCAACGTCCTGCCGTTGCTCAGCGATAACCTCAATTTTTGGCACCCTGGCCAACAAAACATCCTGCGCTGCCCCCTTGCCCCACCAACCGCCCCTCTCCCCTCGATCCTACAGAGATTTTATGCCAGCTCCTTGCAGTTTTCCTTTATTTTTTTGCAGTCGCTTTTTTTTCTGGCTGTTTTCCTTTTATTTTGCCTGATAAAACTCTTTTCATTTTGTTATTTGTTGGGTTCGCTTCGTCCTTTGCCTTAACGCTTTTAACAGTAATGACGAAAAAGTGTCAGCGTCCTCGACTCGAAGGATAATAACAAGTATGGACAGGCATAGACGCCATTTTCCAACCTCCCCCCCACCCCACACCCTTTTACCATTTCTGGTCTTATTTCTTGGCTTGTTTTTCCACTCTTTGTTCTGGTTCAATGCTGCTCTTCCCCCGTCATTTTCGCCCTCAACTCGTTGATGTTCTTAATTGATGAAGAAATTTGGGTTGTGATAAAAAAAAGACAGTCAAAACAAAAAAATAAAAACAAAATAGAGGCAAAATAAAAGAATGCCAGAACGAAATGAACAAGAAAGTAAGCATCGAGAAAATATGCACTAAAGATTGGAGGACCAAGAAAAGTGGGACTGATAGGACTTAAGTAGTTGCTCCAATAAAAAGTGGTACACAGTCTCTTTACAAAAATTGTATTTAAATCTTCTTAGGTAAACAAAGGGTATTTCGAAAAAATTGTGAAAAAAAAACATAAAAGATGTGTCTATGCCTCTAATAGATTGCGATTTAATAAAGAATTCGGTGTACTTGTATTAAAAATAAATCATGAAGTAATAAACAACCAGTTTCGAAATCTTAGGAAATAAAACATTATTATTTCTGATTCAAATAAATAAAACGTTTTTATCTTGAGTTTATTGTATGAAATCTTTTCCCCTGAATCGTCAACTCAGGTGTTCGTCAGTCTATCAGGAATTACCTGAGTTTCTGTAATCTTCGCACTTTGCACGCCTTTTATTTATTTATTTCGTTTGCTTCTTCGCTTTTTTTCTGTTGTTTTGTTTTTGCGCATTCGCTCAGTTTCAATTTCACACAAATTCTGCCTAATCTATGTAAATGCGATTAAACGCTTTCCGAAAAGCACTGGAGCCGGGTGATGAGCAGGATCGCTGGGAGGGGGGCAGGTGGAAGAGGGTGCAGGGGGAGGGTCAGGAACCAGTCCTCAAGTTTAATGGGCAAAGCGTTAATGAACACGAAGTTGAACGCGACGACGACGACGGCTCAGTGAGCAGCGAACAGCGAACAGCCAGCAAGGTGGCCCAAGGAGTCCCCTCCACTCATCCGCTCATCCGCCCCCTGACCCCGCCCCTTCTCCTGCGAGGGTCACCATCTCCTGCACACTGAAAAAAAAGGGCACCCTGACAATGACAAGGACTTAGCTCAATGGTTACTCGTGAGTGATTGCAATTACTAATCATTTTGTATGGTCTTTAAAATTTATAGTGCTTTAAAATACACTGCCAAATTTGTAAATAGCATTCCTTAAGTAGACTGTTCAATTGTTTAATAAACCTAATTAATTATTATTTAAGCTCGTAATATTTTGATTAAATAAACCCACTGAAAATGTTCTACCTTTTCCAGAAATTGCAATTAAATCTACAAATATACTAACTAAATATCAAATAAAATCATTTAAAATTATATTTTTTCGTATATTGAACTGTGTGCTACTACTATAAGGTAATATTATAATATATCATTCAAATATTAAATATATATATTTTTGGTTCTTCTACTTTGTTGGTAGTATGCGCCCGATGCAATGTTTTATATCCATAATTTAAAGTTTTCAGTATAAGATATTGTATTATATTACCAATACTGAAAACCTAAAATTTTAGCTATAATGGAACGTGGAAGGTGCCATTTTTTTGCGCAGTGTGGTGGCAGGACTTGCGTGGCAGTGGTGCCGTGGTGCAGATGGCAGTGGACAATGCGCATGCGCAACGCATGTGTCTTGTTTGATTTGAAGATTTCACGGAAATTGTGGCCGAAACCCGGCTCCAGACGGGCTAAGTAAAAAAAAAATACGGTTGGCAGTTTGCAGTTTTCAGTTTGCAGTTTGCATTGCTGCGAGATCTGCGAACTGTGGAGCTGCATTCAATTTATGAACTGGCACACAACTTAATTACACATTCATCCAATTAAAGTGTGCAAAATGCAATTCATCATCATCGGGGAGAAACGGGGACTCGGGGTGATCGGGGGTACCGGGGGATGGGGGGATGGGGGGATTCGAGGGGAGATCAGCCGTTATGGCCAAGTTCTAACAGCAATTAAATGCATTGCAGGTGCAGCTGGAGGTCCCAGCAGCAACTTGTTCGTTTCACATGCAAGCGGCGCGTTAAATGCTCATCTACATACGGACATGTAGACATATAAACATAAAAAACAGAATAAAAAAATATACATATATATGTGCGGCTATTGGAAGTGCATTTCTTTGACTTTTCCCTGGAAGTGCCAGTGGTCGCGGCATTAAGTTTACCGATATAATTCGAGGCTACCTGGCGACTCAATCAATCGGGGGAATGCACTGGCGACAGCTGCCTGTCCCATCACACTTGATATTTATGGCAAACCCTTCTTTTTCACGGACATCAAATGGGGAAATTGAAGGCACTTTTATCATTCTTTGGAAAGAGTTTCCCTCACATACCCAATTTAGGTGTGGGAAACTCTTTTCGGTTAATATCAAATATTATTGATATAATATCAAATATTTTGATTCAAAATTTTGTGTTGATTCTTTACTTTTAGTTGGATTTAATATTAACTTTTTTAGATGAACTTTTATGATTGAACCTGAATTAAATCATTTGTACCTTTAACCACACCTGGTTATACCCTTGCAGAGGGTATTATAATTTTGGTCAAAAGTGTGCAACGCAGTGAAGGAGACATCTCCGACCCTATAAAGTATATATATTCTTGATCAGGATCACCTCCTGAGTTGATATAGCCATGTCCGTCTGTCCGTCTGTCCGTCTGTCTGTTTCTACGCGAACTAGTCTCTCAGTTTTAAAGATATCAAATTGAAACTTTGCACACAGCCTTCGATCCTTTGCACGCAGTATATAAGTCGGAACGGCCGGGATCGGCCGACTATATCCTATAGCTGCCATATAACTGATTGATCGGAAATGCCATAACTTTGGTGTTTGTCAAGTTAGAAAGTTGGTATTTCCTATGGGTTTTATATTTGGCCAATCAATTCGACCTACCAAATTTCATTAGGATCGGCACACTATATCCTATAGCTGCCATATAACTGATTGATCGGAAATGCCATAACTTTGGTGTTTGTAAAGTTAGGAAGTTGGGATTTTCTATGGGTTTTATATTTGACCAATCAATTCGACCTACTAAATTTCATAAGGATCGGCCGACTATATTCTATAGCTGCCATATAACTGAACGATTGGAAATGCCATAACTTTGGTGTTTTTAAAGTTAGGAAGTTGGGATTTTTTATGAGTGTTAAGAATATTCATATTCATATTATTCATATGAATAATTTTGGAGAATATAATTTACAGACTATTCTGCAAGGGTATATCAACTTCGGCTCCGCCCGAAGTTAGCTTTCCTTTCTTGTTATACCCTTGCAGAGGGTATTATAATTTCAGTCAAAAGTTTGCAACGCAGTGAAGGAGACATTTCCGACCCTATAAAGTATATATATTCTTGATCAGCATCACCAGGAGAGTCGATCTAGCCATGTCCGTCTGTCCGTCCGTCTGTCCGTCCGTCTGTCCGTCTGTCCGTCTGTCCGTCCGTTTCTACGCAAACTAGTCCCTCAGTTTTAAAGCTATCTGCTTGAAACTTTCGCAAAACTTGTCTTTCTATTGCAGGTAGTATATAAGTCGGAACGAGCCGGATCGGGCGACTATATCATATAGCTGCCATATAACTGAACGATCGGAAAAGCCATAACTTTGGTGTTTTTAAAGATAAGAAGTTGGGATTTTCTATGGGTTTTATTTTTGGCCAATCAATCCGACATACCGAATTTCATAAGGATCGGCCGACTATTACTTATAGCTGCCATATAACTGATTGATCGGAAGTGCCATAACTTTGGTGTTTGTAAAGTTAAGAAGTTGGGATTTTCTATGGGTTTTATTTTTGGCCAATCAATCCGACATACCAAATTTCATAAGGATCGGCCGACTATATCTTATAGCTGCCATATAACTGAACGATTGAAAATGCCATAACTTTGGTGTTTTTAAAGTTAGGAAGTTTGGATTTTTTATGAGTATTAAGAATTTTTTTTGTTCTTCAGGATTTGTTAATATTTAAATACTATGGAATTACGGTTTTAATTTTATTAAAATCGGATGACAGTATCATATAGCTCCCATAGGAACAATCGGAACAATTATATGAAATAAATGACAAAAAAATTATTACTTCGATGTTTAATAATTTAAATAAATATACTTCAAGATATAGTAAATCTTGAATATTTTAGATTTACGTTTTAATTTTTATTGAAATCGGACAATAATATCATATAGCTTTCATAGAAATGACCGAAAACTTGAGAGTAAAATCGACCTAGCTTCATTGTTATATCAGGCGATTCGAATACATCTTCCGTCAGTTCGTAACTATAACTTTGTCGTTTCCTAAAATATTTCCATATACTCCAAGATATAGTAAATTTTAGCAATCTCAGAATAATAGTTTTAATTTTATAAAAATTTTAAGACTATATCATATAGATGTCTTAGAATGATCATTAAATAACAGGCAAATCAACACAGCTTAAGCGTTTTGAAACATTTACTGACATTTTTGGAGAAATCATATGTTTTAAGATTGTATACAAATCATATAGATCTTGCAAATAAGATTGGCATACTGACATAATCTTTTCCTTTCAACATATTCCCAGATTTCAGATTCAGTTATTATTTTTATACCCTTGCAAAGGGTATAATAATTTCAGTCAAAAGTTTGCAACGCAGTGAAGGAGACATTTCCGACCCTATAAAGTATATATATTCTTGATCAGCATCACCAGGAGAGTCGATCTAGCCATGTCCGTCTGTCCGTCCGTCTGTCCGTCCGTCCGTTTCTACGCAAACTAGTCCCTCAGTTTTAAAGCTATCTGCTTAAAACTTTCCCAAAAGTTGTCTTTCTATTGCAGGTAGTATATAAGTCGGAACGAGCCGGATCGGGCGACTATATCATATAGCTGCCATATAACTGAACGATCGGAAAAGCCATAACGTTGGTGTGTTTAAAGTTAGGAAGTTGGGATTTTCTATGAGTTTTATTTTTGGCCAATTAATCCGACCTACCGAATTTCATAAGGATCGGACGACTATATCCTATAGCCTCCATATAACTGATTGTTTGGAAATGCCATAACTTTGGTGTTTTTAAAGTTAGGAAGTTGGGATTTTCTATGGGTTTTATTTTTGGCCAATCAATCCGACCTACCGAATTTCATAAGGATCGGCCGACTATATCCTATAGCTGCCATTTAACTGAACGATTGGAAATGTCTTAACTTTGGTGTTTTTAAAGTTAGGAAGTTGGGACTTTTTATGAGTATTAAGAATACATGATTTTGAAGAATATAATTTACAGAATATTCTTCGGCTCCGTCCGAAGTTAGCTTTCCTTTCTTGTTTTTATTAAAATCGGACAATAATATCATATAGTTTTCATAGAAATGACCGAAAACTTGAGAGTAAAATCGACCTAGCTTCATTGTTAATCAGGCGATTCGAATACATCTTCCGTCAGTTCGTAACTATAACTTTGTCGTTTCCTTAAATATTTCCATATACGCCAAGGTATAGTAAATTTTAGCAATCTCAGAATAATAGTTTTAATTTTATAAAAATTTTAAGACTATATCATATAGATGCCTTAGAATGATCACTAAATAACAGGCAAATCAACATAACTTAAGCGTTTTGAAACATTTACTGACATTTTTATAAAAATCATATGTTTTAAGATTGTATACAAATCATATAGATCTCGCAAATAAAATTGGCATACTGACATAATCTTTTCCTTTCAACAGATTCCCAGATTGCAGATTCAGTTATTTTTATACCCTTGCAGAGGGTATAATAATTTCAGTCAAAAGTTTGCAACGCAGTGAAGGAGACATTTCCGACCCTATAAAGTATATATATTCTTGATCAGCATCACCAGGAGAGTCGATCTAGCCATGTCCGTCTGTCCGTCTGTCCGTCTGTCCGTCCGACTGTCCGTCCGTCCGTTTCTACGCAAACTAGTCCCTCAGTTTTAAAGCTATCTGCTTAAAACTTTCCCAAAAGTTGTCTTTCTATTGCAGGTAGTATATAAGTCGGAACGAGCCGGATCGGGCGACTATATCATATAACTGCCATATAACTGAACGATCGGAAAAGCCATAACGTTGGTGTGTTTAAAGTTAGGAAGTTATTTTCTATGGGTTTTATTTTTGGCCAATCAATCCGACCTACCGAATTTCATAAGGATCGGCCGACTATATCCTATAGCTGCCATATAACTGAACGATTGGAAATGTCTTAACTTTGGTGTTTTTAAAGTTAGGAAGTTGGGATTTTCTATGAGTTTTATTTTTGGCCAATTAATCTGACTTACCGAATTTCATAAGGATCGGACGACTATATCCTATAGCTGCCATATAACTGATTGATCGGAAATGCCATAACTTTGGTGTTTGTAAAGTTAGAAAGTTGGGATTTTCTATGGGTCTTATATTTGGATAATCAATTCGACCTACCAAATTTCATAAGGATCGGCCGACTATATCTTATAGCTGCCATATATCTGAACGATTGGAAATGCCATAACTTTGGTGTTTTTAAAGTTAGGAAGTTGGGATTTTTTATGAGTATTAAGAATGCATCTATGAATAATTTTGGAGAATATAATTTACAGAGTATTCTGCAAGGGTATATCAACATCGGCTCCGCCCGAAGTTAGCTTTCCTTTCTTGTTTTTAATTAAATTTTAACAATGCTAAATCCATTCAAAGCTTAAAGTCTATTTTAATAGAAAAGCGTTCCTCAATTAAGCCAAATTAAAATTTCTTTCTCCTAATAATTTAGCTTGGCACCTGTATGCTTTAGTAATTTCTTTAATGTCATCACATTACCAACCATAAAGTAGCCCATTCGGATGCTAAACGTACCATTCGTGCGTTTTTCTGCTCGTGTCGCCCGCGGTGGTATCCATTATAAGACCATCCATTGGCCGTTTATCATGATCAGCCCCCGCCAAATGGACCCACTTAAGATCCCAATAATCTTCACTATTTGGAGGCTTTGGGGGGGAATTCCGTCTAATTGCCAAGGCAAACAGAGCGGTTGGGAGCACTGTGTGATTACGGCCAGCCGCTTATGATTGAACAATCAAAAACGCCTCTCAAAAAACGCCCGCGGCCCTGGGGCGTTAGCGAGTGCCCACTGTACCCGTGTACCGTGCACATCCCAATGTTAGACGCACTCCATGTCTCTCTCGCTGTGCTAATTACAGGCCAGGCCAAAGATATAGGGTCTTCTGGCTCATAATCACGGGTTCTGCCCGCAATGAGTGCGTCAAGAGCGGCGACGCTTCCGCCTTTTCAAGCTGTCTTGCCACATTTAATTGCCCCTCGACGTGTGCGTGGGTCTGCCATCCAATATCCCGTGACCGCTCACGAGGAGCACAAGGAGTGCGGGTATTCCAGTAGTACAGTATTCCCCATCCCTAACGCCCAGTCGATCACGCACTTCATAAACGCAGAGTGCGAACAACCAGAGAACTCCACGCCACGAAACACACTACACCGCAATTAAAATGAATATATTTATATTATATTGTATTATTTGATTTGATTGACAAAATACAGATTTCAATCAACTGGGTTAAAGTTAAATACACCCCCCGGGCAAATTGCATAATAGATCTGCATTAAGACCAAAAAATATATATCCACTCTAAATATAATATAAATATTTAGGAAAACATTAATCGAATATTTATGGAATCATTAAAGATTTATTATAACGACAATAAATAACTAATTTTTAAAACATTTTTAATTTAATTTCCACGCTGTAAGTTTTGTACAAAAAAGAAGAAAACGAAATTCTTCTTGGAAACACCCACCTCAACTCAGTACTTTCTTCACAAAGTAAACTAATTATATAGATATATATCTCCCATTCATATACAATTTTATATACTTAATGAGACTTTAATTTCAGAATTCATATGATTTTTTCTCAGTGCTTAAGCAAGAGAATCAAGTGCAACTTCAACTCCACTGAGCTGAACTAAACTGCACTGAATGCCTGTCTTAAGGTTTCCGCTTGGATTGAGTTATTAATTATGTTCCGCACCTTCCCACATTGGAGCCCCACCCCCCCGTCGACAGCCCCCCCCTGGAAGAACGCCCCTGACTTCACTGCCATTCCGTTCTATTCGTTCCTATTTTGTTTTCTTTCCGTGTCCAAAGTTGCTGCGAGTTGAAATGAATGTGGTAAGCAAAACATTAACTTGGCCGTCATTATTGTTGGCTCGAAGCGAATTACGTTCTTTAAGTGAGAAAAATTGCAATTTAATCGCGATTATGATGATGATGATGGGTCTGCAGATGAACATGGCATTGGAGATGGGGATGATGAAGGTTCTTTTCTGTTGCTGGAAGGAGAAGTCCACGGCGCGGCTAGATGATTTTAAGGTTGTGTAAGACTAAAGAATGCACTCAATGACGTAATAAGTGAAAAGAAATATAAAAGAATACCATTTGATAGTGACAAGAAATGAAATAAATAAAATAAGGCCAAGTCTCGCTTATACAATTCCCCTGCAGTGACATAAGTAAATTAGAAGCTACGCAAATCGACTAAGAAACACAACAACTGATGCGAGAACTGAAACATCGGGTCATCGAATATTGACGCACATCACCGAGGACTCCCCACTAACATAAACCCAAACCCAATCTGTCACGAAAATCTTGGGGATAGTTATGAGAACAAGTACCGTGTGCCGAAAGTCACAAAAAGGAAGTAAATATATTTCAATCAGATAAAAGTTATTTTATTTGTTTTAACCATTTTTAACTCGATTTTGTTTTATTTTTATATTTACAGAATGTTATTTCTTAAACACAAATTTAAAAAACATATATAAACTTAGTTGGATGGAGGATTCATATAAACAAAATCGTAATAATTGCTGAACTTAAATTTGGCTTTGTTTTTATTTGATTTTTGACTATATTTAGCTTAATTAAATGATTGCCTCGGTGTCAATTTTGGCTGAAGCTATCGGAGATGAGTTCGGTGCTTCAATCTTGGCTCCAAAACCCATGTCAGTGCGTCTAATTTAACTTTTTCTATTACATTGCACATTGGCCCCATGCATTTGTCACGCCAAAGTCACAACCAGAAAAAGGGGGAAATATTTCCGGATGGAAGTGGGGGATCGAGGAATACGAATCCTTGAAAGACACTGACATTCTTTCAGCCACGCCACCCCGCACCACCCCCCTTTTTCGCATTTACTACGACTGCCATTTTAGCGCTGCGTCATTGTGTGACATTTTGCGTGGGGGTCAGAAAAGCACGGGGGACGCGGAGCCGGTTAAGTTTGCCTTACTTAACTTAACCCCAGTCAGCCAGCCCCTAAGCTACAAACACACACACACACACACACACACACAATCGCACAGGGAGTGGGGGAAAAGTTTTAACCCATTTTGCGCAAACAAACGGACAGACAAACAAACGACAGAGGGTTAAAAAATTAGGTCAACATGGCTGCAAGGAGATGGCTAAAATGGAAATGCGGGGGCGGTCATAACTGCCACTTTTATTTATCTTATTTTATTTTATTCCCGTTCTTTTAGTTTATTTTATTTTCCCCCTGCTTGACCTTAAAGTTATGAAGTTCGAAAACGAAGCCCAAAGTGCTGCGAAATGTGTGGTCAAATGGCAAAGAATATGGAGAAGGGAAAACTGCTTAGCAGCCAAATAAAATCATATTAAAACGAAGTTTTAATACCCTTGCAATCCTTGTGCAATACCAAAAATGTTTTTTCTTTGAAAATGATCAGTATTTTAACGATAACAACGCAAATAATGGTCCCAAAATGGAATGCCATACCTTATTGAACTCATTACAACATTTCCAATGAAGTGTCATTCACAGCTTTTTTTGTACAATTTTGGAAAAAAATCATGTTGAACCCCCTTAAGAAAAATGTGCTCTGTCAAAAATGCGATTTTTTATGATTTTTCGCTCAAAATTATCTGTATTTTAAAGATAACAATGGACCATTATTTGTCCAATAATGGAATGCCATACCTTGCTGAACTCGTTACAACATTTTCAATTAAGTGGCATTCACCGCATTTTTTTGAAAATTTTTGAAAAATGTGCAAATGTTCAAAATTTTTGATGATTTTTCGCTTAAAATTAACTGTTTAGAAAATTTTCAATAGATTTGTTAAATATTTGAATTAAAAACAGAAGCTGCACAGAAATCATTGTAGAATACCTGTTTTCCTATGTATAAAACTGAGCTGAATAAAAATAAAAAATAACTAAAAAATTGCCTCGAGTAGATAAAGAGGAAAAGTAATTACAAGAAACAAAGCTGCATATGCCATACGATATGATTTGTATCTTCCGCAAAAACCCAACAGATTCCAGTCAAGTTCGAATGGGAGCCATGAATTAAGACCAGAAGTTTGGCTCTATTTTGCTCTATTATGCTATTACCACCGCACTTCTCCTGCTGCCAAATACCAAGCGAAGATGTTGGCCCGAATGGAGAAAATGGAGCCGCCGTCAACTTGGCTCAGATTGCTTGGCCCAAGGGCGCCAAGTTGGTAGCTTCCTCCCATGTCATTTGCACACTGACAAGTTATTAATTAAAGTAACTTCCCCCCGAACGTTCTCGCCCGCTTGTTGCCGCTGTTTTATTGGTAAAAATCAATCTTTTTTGGAGTGAGTCCGCTGCCCGGGGGCATCGGATCTTGCAGATGATCCAGATTTAGCTGGAAAATTATCTACAATTTTCTCAAGCTGGTTGAAGGCGATTCAAGCGTAATGGACTTGACCAAAGCCAAATGGGTTCATTCAAAATAAACTGAACACCCGCATGGCGCAGTCCAAAATAAAATAAAATCACATTTACCTGCTTCATATGGTAACATTTTCTCTAATTCTCTTCTCTCTAAATGCACTGTAAATGCTAAAAGTTACTAACTATCAATTATATATATTAACATAAAATATATTCACATAACAAAATTTCAAAGTAAGTATCAAACCTGAATGTTTTTAATCTTTTAACTTTCATGAATTATAACTTTTATTTCAACTGACATAAGTACTATAATGAAATCACTATTATTTTACAACTAATTTCATACTAGTATTATGCGACCCTGAGAAAAAATTTAATGTTAGATTAAAGATAATAAATATTAACGAGGACAAAACAAGCTTTGAAATTACCAACTCCAAACAGTATTTGGGTCATAGGAAATCTATAAATACAAAATAATTTTCTTTGACTAAAGTTTTTTTACAAATCTCGAAAAATAAAACTATTTTATACTTAAATCTCTTGGATTTGTTTAATTGATCATCCTGTGAACTTGTATACTTTTTTTACGGTGCGCTTATTTTCGTGCTCATCCTGGCGTGTCCTGGCCAAAAGTTCAAATACGACAACGGTGCGGTCTGAGGGCTCTCGCAAAACAAACGAAACTTAATTAACAAAAGGAAAAAACTGGGGGGCAGGGGTTGGTTTCGTTTCGGATTCGGATGCGGATGCGGATGCGGATGCGGATGAGGATTTGGACTCGGGTTTCTCGACAGCCGGAGTCTACGGGTTGGCCAGGTTGCCACTCCGGCCCAGTCCCTCCACGTCTGGGATTCCCCGGACCCGGTCGGAACTATATCAATGCGTATATCTATTGGCCGTGTGTCTGAGTATCTGAGTATTTGAGTGCGGGCCACACATGCAAAGCCGGAGTCCTGCTTTTTTGCTCCTTTGTCCGTCTGCAAATGCGGATTTTTGGGCCCATAATCGATAGACCCTCCTCACACACACCCGGACTTCAAGCTTCGGAATTTATTGCATTTTGTGTTTGTTTAGAGCGATTGCCATGTCGCGACGAACGCGCCAAAGGATTCGATACAGACGTGTCCAGGTACAGTTGTGCTCGAACAGGTAAGTTTCGCCAGCCGGGCGAAAATTGATTCGTACTGGCTATGAATGAGTTACCACCAGGGGGGAATCGACACTATGGCAATTTATATTGCTTATACTTCACATATCCATTATAAAGTAACTAAAATATGTTCTTCAATTTGTCATTAAATTATAATACTGCATATGGCAACTAAGGCCTCAAAATTCGAGAGAATTTATTTTTGATTTTAATTTACAAGACCTTGTAAATATTGCAAATGGATAAAGTTTAAAAAACATTGTTTTATTGCACAAAATGTCTTGCATTTTGCGAGATAACTTTAGGAAACAATTCATTTAAAAACAGGAAAGGGAACGCTTTTCAATGCTTCTTTTTAAAAAAGGACTTGACTTCTGACACTTTTTGACCAGAAAAACATAAACCACCAAAAAAAGAATGTTTAATTTTGTAATATTTTTTTTAAAATTGCATTAAACTAATAAGATTTATTGCACTTATCTAGTTATTACATTTTTACATAATTAGGTTTCAGTATAATTTCCATTAGTTAATATGCAAATACTTTTGTTGACTTATTATAAATCCCATTTAATGATGAGAATAACTTTCACTTAGATAAATTCCCATGTTTACCCATACCCACATTTTGGTCCACCCCCTAAAAATTACATTCACCGAAAAACTCAGAGTAATTAACCCGAAAAATATGTGGGATAGGGAAATGGTCACGAAAAATTGCATATTAACTTTGGTGGGGTCATCATTCCCTCACCATCACCATCTCCCTCTCCCCTTTCGCACTGCCCCCTCGCTCCTTCTCGCTCCCTCACACGATTAGTTTTCGTAACTTATACTAAAAACTTTTTCGACTGCGTCGCCGACAGCGCTGCCTGCGTTGGCTGTTAACAAGCTTAAAGCCTCATTTATGCCGTTATGTCCACCCGCACACACACTCACACACACACGCATGCCGTCTCTCTCTGGCTCTCACTCTCCCCTCTCTTTCTGGCCGTGTATTTGCCTCTCTTTCGAATGTGCTTCATCAATAGTTTTTAATATTTTTCATTTGCTTTTTGCGCTTGCCCACGGACAAAGAGGAGAGGAGAGAAGACAAAAAAAAAGAGGGGTGGTAAAGGAAAAATAACAGTAGTTCTGCACCCCACAATAGCTTTCTCCCGCTTTCTTTTTATCCCTCCTATATTGCCTCCCCCGTCGGTCAGGTTTTATTTTTTTCTCTGTCTTCCTACGCCCCTTTCTTTTTCGACAACCCCTCACTTTCTTTCTTTCTGTCTTCACTTACCCTTCCGTTACTTTGCACCCCTTTCTACGGTTCTCTAATAACTCCCCACCCCAACTCTCTTCCCCACTTTTACCAAACTCTCTGCAACACCTCTCTTCTAACCCTATTTTCACCCCCTATTCTTCTTCTTTTCGGTGCGCCTCGCATCAATAATCCCCAAAAATTTTTACAGGAAAGGTCGACGCCGACGTCGACAGCAGAGCAGCGCCTTTTTACGCGCCATGTCCGAAAAGTCCCGAAGAGAAGGAGCAGGAGAAGAGGAGGGGGAAGAATTCGGGGTAGAAGAGAGGAGGGGTGTTGTATTTCTGTGGCAGTGTCCAGTTCGGCGCACCAATCCCAACCAGCGCCTCCACCGCCCCCTCTGCGTAGGCGTGGCCAGTGGGCTCAACTGCGGCTGCGAATGCGTGAGGGGGTGTGAGGGTGTGAGGGGGGTTGTGATGGGAGGGACGGGGTCGAGGGGGAAGTTGGACAAACACCCATTGCAACGTCGAACGTTGTCGAAGTTTCGTGGCCACGTGCGCCGGCTCAATGCCTCTGCCGCTGCCGGCGTTGCAGTCGACGCCGCTGCCAAAAATCGCACACTCAACTACTTTACACCCCCCCCTCCACCACACCCACGCCCCCCCTTTCTACGCCCACTAACAAACAGCTGGTCAGCCATGCACTCAAACACAGACTAACTCTCTTTCAACACGCAGTGCACTCACTTTGAAATTGCACTCGGCAGTCTCTTACTTTTGAAACGGACTCATACAATATAAATTGCACTTACTTTCTGTCTTCGCTGAATTCTTCTAAGAAAATAAGCCTAATCCTTACTGTTTCATTTCCCTTCCTGTTAACAACTAGAACTATTTTTTGTACGTTTACAAGGGATTTTACTAAGACATCTTCTTTGTTATTTACCTTGCCAATTCTTGACAAGACTGCCTGACTTTTTTCTTATTTGTCCCAACCCTTATGTTTTACTTTCTCTTCTCCATTTCTACAATTTTACTTCTATGCTGGCTTTGTGATCTAAGACTCTCACTGTTTTTTTATACCCTTGCAGAGGGTATTATAATTTTGGTCAAAAGTGTGCAACGCAGTGAAGGAGACATCTCCGACCCTATAAAGTATATATATTCTTGATCAGGATCACCTCCTGAGTTGATATAGCCATGTCCGTCTGTCCGTCTGTCCGTCTGTCCGTCTGTCCGTCTGTCCGTCTGTCCGTCTGTCTGTCCGTCTGTCTGTTTCTACGCGAACTAGTCTCTCAGTTTTAAAGCTATCGAATTGAAACTTTGCACACACCCTTCTTTCCTTTGCACGCAGTATATAAGTCGGAACGGCCGAGATCGGCCGACTATATCCTATAGCTGCCATATAACTGATTGATCGGAAATGCCATAACTTTGGTGTTTGTAAAGTTAGGAAGTTGGGATTTTCTATGCGTGTTATATTTGGCCAATCAATCCGACCTACCAAATTTCATAAGGATCGGCCGACTATATCCTATAGCTGCAATATAACTGATTGATCGGAAATGCTATAACTTTGGTGTTTGTAAAGTTAGGAAGCTGGGATTTTCTATGGGTTTTATATTTGGTTATTCAATCCGACCTACCAAATTTCATAAGGATCGGCCGACTATATCCTATAGCTGCCATTTAACTGAACGATTGGAAATACCATAACTTTGGTGTTTGTAAAGTTAGGAAGCTGGGATTTTCTATGGGTTTTATATTTGGTTATTCAATCCGACCTACCAAATTTCATAAGGATCGGCCGACTATATCCTATAGCCGCCATATAACTGATTGATCGGAAATGCCATAACTTGGGTGTTTGTAAAGTTAGGAAGTTGGGACTTTTTATGAGTATTAAGAATGCATCATATAAATAATTTTGGAGAATATAATGTACATAATATTCTGCAAGGGTATATCAACTTCGGCTCCGCCCGAAGTTAGCTTTCCTTTCTTGTTTTAAATTTGTAGTGATCCCATTTTATTTTTCTTTCTACATTCACTTTTCTTATCCCCAATTCTTCACTGACCTGCTTTATATAATTTTTCTAACTCCTTCTTTAATTTAATTCTATAATTGTAGCAAATGCTTTGTATTCTTTATAAATCTTAAATTGGTCACATGTTTGTACTAATTTATTTTTCCTAACCGGTATCTTCTGCTTACCCTTACATACTCTTAGCCCAAACTTCCCTTTAACCACAACTTAACCCAGAGTTTTTCTAAATTTACCCGATTAACTCGAAATTTCTTTTTGAAATATCCTCTCCCACTTTTCACTCACTTTTTCCTTGCAACTTGCACTCACTTCCTCTTCCTCGTTGCACTCGAATTATTGCTCGTGCTCGCTTTTCTCTGGCACTCGCTTTTTCACTTGTCCTCTCCAAGTTTCTCTTTGAGCTGCAACGCCGACTGCGCTGCGGCTGCGACGCTTGAGTAAGAATACGGTTGCAGTTTAAGCTCTAACTCTCGCCATTTTCCTCTCTCTTTTCGCGCTCAAGCCCCGCTCTCTTCTTTACTGCTCTTGAGCTGCAGTTTTTAAGCTCTTTGATTTGTTGATGCAACACGAAATGTTGCAAGCTAGTCGAATAATAAAAACAAGTAGAAAATAAGAACCGCTACAAAAAACTTAAGTTCAGAAATCTCTAAGAAAAATATGGAATATTACGACTAAGGACTTAAATATTTACAAATAAATTTACAACCAAACAATAAAAACGAAACAAATTAAAAAACGATTTGCATAAAGACAACTTTAATTTTCCACACTAAATTATTAAGGTTAAGGAAAATATAACAATAAATGTTGCATACCCAAAAGGCGTTTTTAGTAAAAATTACTTTGGTTTAAGATTTATAAGACAGTTTGCATTTCAATTAAAAAAATCATTTTAAGCCCATTTAATTATATATTCGAAAATTGTTTCCAAAACAGAAGTTCCCCGACATATCATCCCTTGGAAGACAAAGTCAACCCTACGCCAGTCAAATTACATGCACGTAACTGCACTTGGAATCAATTTGGCGCCTCATCGATAATGCAACCAAACAAAATGGCGCCCATCGTCAAAACAAAAGTCTACCGTCCCCAAACTTATCTTTAATTCATTTTTAATGGCACAACAACGGTTGGGAATTTCTTGTTTGCCTTCAAGTGGTTTTCGATTCGATTTGGATCGTCCTCCCTGCACCCAAAAAAAAAATAAATAAATAAAAAAACGTCCGACTGCCAGTTCACCTGCCATGTTAAATGTCGAATTATTTTGATGGCAGGCAGCAGCAAACAAAAAATAAATACACAATTAATTTGCCCTAATAGACATGAAGAGTCGGCAAATAAACATTTTCCCCAAGCGGATGGAAGGCCTGTGGAAAAGCGGAAAATCGGAAAATCGCCTGCCACTGCAAAAATTGTTTAACTGTCCGGGAATATTGCATCCGTCGATTTTGGGGGAAAATATGCATGAGAACGACTAAAATAAATAAATTATGGATAAGTTGAACATTGATTGCCCGGGAAAAACGACAGGAAAAGCGTCGATAGTGGAGTACAGTTTACTTTTGCAATTGTACAACTCAGCGAAAACCCTGTGATAAAAAGTGAACAAGGTTGGATTACCTTTTCATCGAAAGGGCCACATATTGGTAGAAGCATTAATTGTTTAAAATATACAGTTTCATGACATACAAATATTTGTATATACATTCCTTCATCTCTCAACATGGCGGATGAGTAATATTTTCTTGTTGCACGTTTCATTTGCGTTCTTCAAAACTTTTGTTTCTTTTTAATATGAAAATTGAATTTACGATATAAAAGAATGATAGTTTTTAACCGAAACCAGCATGGCTAATGTTTTTGTATTTCAACTTTCAATTATTTGTGATCTCTAAACTATTTATATTCAACGTATCAGCTATATTACCCAGCTGTATAGCTACTTTACTCTAATTATATTGATTGTATAATCTAATCTGTATAAAAACCACTTTAGAAACTCTTCACGAATATTCTTTCTGTCATATCTAAACAGATTTATATATAAATAGATTATAAAATAATGTGGTTAAGAAGTGATGGCCAAATCGGAATTGGCTATAACCATCGAGCAGCCGTGGCCGAGCGGTTAAGGCGTCTGACTAGAAATCAGATTCCCTCTGGGAGCGTAGGTTCGAATCCTACCGGCTGCGAATGTTATTCATTTATTTTTGTTTAAATTATTATTCAGCAATCATTTATATAAGAGTATACCAAAATACAGGTCATACAAAAACCAACAAAATATAAATTGTTTAAAAAATTGATAAGCAAAGCATATAAACAAAAAAATCAATTGGTTACGATTAAGCTGAAAAGTGTTTAACTTTTGTTGGCCTCAATCGGAAAATATCCATTCCCTTTTTCTAAGAATAAGAAACACGAGAAAAATATACATAATTTACTCTTGTTGGTTATGTTTCAATTTCGACATTAAAAATAATATAATTAAAATAATATTGTAATTTGAGGTGACTCCAGTCTAAGCGACTTCCTTAAATTTGTTCCCTATTTATTTGTATTTTTTAGTTAGCTATCTCTGCTGGCATTGTTTGGGCAACTAATTAAATGGAATTACACAGTCGTAATGCATTTTTCGTGTATTGACCAACAGCTGGACAAGTGTACACTGAAAACCACTCGAGGGAGAGGGAAAGGGTGGGTCAGAGGTCATGCAAAAGAGCATTTCATACCTGCCAAGTGGTGATTGGCAGGGGGAAGGGGGAAGGGAGGAGGGAGGTGGCAAAGGAAAAGCGGAGTGATTTGGGTGAAAACTAAACCGAGTCTCCGAAGGCACCAACTTAACGCTTCAATAAATTTTCGCAGCCATGTCGCTGCTGCCATCAATAAGGCCCTTGAGCACGCCCCTTTCCCCTCATTTTCTGGTGGGTGGTTGAGTGGTTTTGGGTGACGGTGGGCGGTGGGCGGTGGCCGGATGTGGGTGTGGGTGGGTGGCTGCGGGTGGTGCAGCTCCTTGGGCACGAAAATGCGTTAAGTTTGCGCTGCAGCACGTGACGCTGCTAAGCCAAAGCTGCAGCACAGCGGCACGCAGGGAACCCTGAAAACGAAAGATTGCAGTGGGCGGGAAATGAGGGGAAGGCTGAAAAATCTCCACCCCGCCCCCCCTTTCATCGGCAACCCACTGAGCCACCGAGCGATAAGAAGGACAAAAATTAATGGAATTTCTGCCTGTTTTTCTGTGTGTGTACTCTACTCTAACAGTCACGCAGCCCATAAAAAGTTAACGCGACTGGTCATGAATCTACTTCATTATTTCGATTATTAAGAAATTCTTAATTCAAGTGTTAAGATTTGTATTTTATGTTTTAAGTAAGATTCATTTCAAACAGGCTTGGACAAATATGTTTGCTGTTAGAAGGTTAAAAAAAAGACTAACACATTTTCCATCTATATAAAAGGTTGTTAGATTTCTGTTGATCCTTATTTTTATATTTTGTACTTCATTAGATTTTAACTGTTTCCGATTTTCCAACAACGAAAATAATCTCATAATAATATTTTCACATTTGTATTCATTTATTTTAATGATTATAGACATTTGACCATTTTGTTCACTTTTTTCTTGCTATTATTTGTAATTGTTTCAGACATTCCACCTATCAATTATGGTCCCTATTCTTAAGCTCCTTGAATTTTCCCGGATTTTTGCCCACAAGAAGAAGGATCGAACGCAATGGAAAAGCAAGGGCATGCCGAAAGTTTTGCAACGAACCACTTGATTTCGTTGCTTCCTTGGCCTTTTGCCGGGGCTCCTTGGGCCTCAACCCCACCTGACCCACCCCCCCCTTTGGATTTCCCCAAGAGATGCAGCTGCAGCGCGGGAAAATGGGTGGTTGGGTGGGGGGCCTGATTTCCTTTTGGCTGCTTCCTTGGGCTGCTTTTCAGTTCAGTTTGTTTTTACGACGGGCTTGGCGCAAAAAAACAACACACACAAAAAAAAAGCCAGGGGAAGTAAAAACGCAGTGGGTTGGGTGGGGCAAGGGAGGGGGTGGTGAGGTGGTGAGGGAGGGGTCTTCGGGGGTGGGACAAACATCGTTTTTGGCTCCTGACTCCATCAGCGTCAGGCTTGTTGGATGTACGTGTCCTGGCAGCTGCTGGCTGCAGTTTTCCTTCGCTTTTTCACCTCCCGGGTCCGACTTTTCTCGGTCCTTGCCAGTTTCGATTTTCCACTACACACCCCCTTCCATTCCCCTCTCTCTCTCTCTTCCTCTCTTGACGATATAAAATTTTTGTTGTACTTTTTCTTTTTTGGCCATCGTTTACGTCGGCAATTTTGCAGTTGATTGCAATTTTTCGGGGGCTGCGCCATTTTTTTTTCGTGTTCACCCTCCGCCTTTGCCACACAACACCCAATACGGGTGTATACGGCCCACCCTCTATCCCCCCCTCGACGACTGTCTCTTTACTGGCCCGCCCACCGCCTACGTGACATTGCGTATACGTCCAGTGCGCCTACAGCTCCTTTGGCTCCTGCCTGGCCAAAAGTTTTCGCAATCACACGGGGGAAAAACTATATTTATTTTGTAAAAATAAGATTTCAAAAAAATATTTAAATACGATTTCAAGAAAATAAATAAGCTAATTTCAAGATATTTAAGATATATTATTTATTTATTTCACTTTAACATGGGTCTATCATGGCACATTTTATTTATTAGAAAACGATTTAGAATACCATTTAAATACATTTTAAAATATTATAGTTATTTTATTAATTTCCCAAATTTTCTAAAAATACAATTTCAGCACGATTGCTGAGTTAAGATTGTTATATTTCTAAGTTATAGTATAAGTTGTATTATTATTACATAGTTAGAATTAAAAATGTACTGCAATTGTTATTAAACTGCAATTACTACGATTATTTTTTTTATTCATATACCTATAAAGGTATGTTTTTTTGTTGTGAATGAAATTTCAGAATACTTTTCATAAAGTCAAAATCAAATCAGCTTTAAATACGATTTTACCATTGTTGTATAAATAAACTATTTTTCAGGCTATAATCTAATAATTATGATACAATTTTTGTTTTTATATAGTCGATTTAGTATATTTTCTATAAATGAAAATTATCAATTTTTTTGTTTGCTCAATTCATTAAAATAAAAGAAGAAACTAAATTATTTCCGGTTGGGTTCTTTGCCAGACTGTTAGGCTGTGATAAATCGAAATTATTGTACTTGTATTTAAGTGCATTTGGTGGGTGAAAATGGTGGGAGGGGGGATGGGTGGGCTGTTGGGCGGTGGGCAGACTAACATTATTTTCAATTAGGACGCCGCGGCAAACATAGTTTATCATCAAGTTGACGCGACGCTGTCAGTGCTTATAAATAATCGACTTGGAGCGGCCATTTTGGCCAAGTCCTGCACCGCTCTTCCACCCACACCACCACGCCCATTTACCGCCCCTCACACACACATATACACAACATAAATTTTGGATGCAATCTACAACAAAAAACGAAGAAGAAAAGGAACGAGGCGAAAGACAAACTCCAGACTAAGGCGCATAAAAATAACAGACCAGAAAAGAGTGAAGAACACTAAAAAAAAAATTGCGAAAAAATGGGTAAAACTACACAAAAAAAAATACAAAGCAGTGTGTTTGTGTGTGTGCCACGCCCCCTACCGCACGCCCACTGCGTGTTGCTGGCGAACCAAAAGTTTTTCGCCATGTCACGTCATTCGCTGGGCTTGGCTTTGGCTTTTGGCCGCCTGCCACTCCCACTCCGCCCACTGCACTGCAAATTAATAAAGCTACATTTTTAAATTCGATTTTAAAATTAGTCTACTATCGAAGTGGCAAAATGATTTCCAGATTAGCTAAACTGTGTGGCAAACTCAAATTTGTATTTGTATAATTTGTATAACGTATTTTGATCGCTTTAAAAAAAACTAACCACATTTTTTCTAGAAAACTATTTAATTTTTGTAAAGCTGTTTTTGGAAGTACGTCATGCGTTTTCAACTAAAGTTTAAAACAAAAGTTTTGACTCAATAATGCAAATTACTAAATAATATATTATTTATTTGACTGGAGATCATGATCATTTTAAATAACAATATCAAGCCTTAAAGCCTATTATAGTTTTAACTTGCTAACAATTTTAAAACTACCTAGAAGGCATAATTAACTTTTTCTATGCCACATCATTATTAAGTAGCCAATAAACTTTTCAGAAATGAACAACATTTAGGTGTAATTTAAGCTTTGAAATCAATTATTGATCCAATGAAATCTGAAATGTATTGTTTCAGATTATTTATTTCTCTGTACACTCCGATCCTGGCACTGCTCCTTTTTTTCGGCACTATTACGCCGAAAGCAGAAAGAGAGAGAGGACGGCAGAGGGACATTTGTCACGTGATGGATTGCAATGGGAGTGACATTTTTATTTCACTGATGGACGACAGCGCACGAAATGAAGCGCAGGATGAGTGGGCGGTGGGCGGTGGGTGGTGGGCGGTGTTCGGGTGCTAGCTGCAGCAGGGGCGGAGTCGCAGGAGGGGCGTGGCAGGGGTCGCAGGGAGTTGGCCAAGTCAAGCTTAAAACGAGACGCACGCAACTGGAAGCTGAAAAGTCAGGGATATAAAAACAAGGACGCATTTCCTTTCACAAAACTTTAAAAATGCCAAAAAAACGTCAACTTTAATATTTAAAACTAAAATGTATTTCTATTTATAAATTACTGCTAACAACTTTATATTATTAAGCAAAATCTAAGGCTTAATCTTAAATATATTGTACCGGAATCAAACATATTCAATAAAATTGACCGAAAAACGGTACGGGAAAATCACAGAAAAAAAACGTAACCCCTCATTGAAAGTTTTCCCAGTCTGAAAATCGGCTGATAAATCCCGAAGACGAGTTTATTTGAGGCAGAAAATCATACACAAATGAGGCAGTCGGGAAATGGCTGAAATAAAACAGGGTCTGAAGGTGGGGCAATTGTAACAGTTGCACTGCAATTGTCATTGTGTCGCATCCAAAATAATGACGAGTTACGGAGGGGAAAGCGGAAAAGGCGAGGGAAAACTGAGGCAGCTGCCAGCGGCTGTTTGCCAAAATGAGCAGTTCGCAAAGAAGGAGATTCCCCTTTCAATAGCTCTTTTTTTTTGTTTTTACTAATTTTCATTTTGCATTTGGAATGGGCAAATTGTTAGAAAATATTTAAATTGCAGTGAAAAAGAGGGACATGAGGACAGGGGGGGGAGGAAAAGGATTGAATTGGACAGAGTCGAATCGAAATAAACTGAAATGAGTCGCTTTTGTGTTTTGGGCTCAATTGAAGTCATTCAGCAGGACAAGCTACGAGGAAATGGTATACACATGTACGAAAACAAGTATACGACCGGATGGCCTCCGCTTGTGTAATGGAGAAATAAAGGATTTTGTCAATGAAATATCGTTAATTTTTTTAGTTAAGTTGAAAATATTGTTAATTAACTTTCTTCTACTCTTAAAGGAAAGATTTGTTGGTCGTTATATTAAGCGGAAAACTATTTAAAAATTTTAAAATGTTTGTTGCTCACAGATTTCGATATTTTTAAAGAAGAAAAATAATCGTTATTATTTGAGAATTCTTTATTCTTTAATCGATTTGTATCGACTTCATTACCATAAGAGTGCCAAGAATGGTATTTTTCGTTTGGAAATTCATATTTTCTTGGATCACAAATAAAAACTATTTTAAATGACTGGTCTTTTGACTTCTCAAATTCGCTCAGAATCTGACATTTTAAAGAAGGTGATAAATATACACCGGATCCCAATCTGTATTAACTGTTTAGTTTAAATGGTATCACCGGAAGTATCTGTTCCTTTGTCCGCATCCGCATCTTTGTCAGTATTTGTATTTGTATCCGTATCTATGGCTGTGACTGCATCATTTTCCGCTGCTCCGGTGAAAAGCGAAAGTGTTCCACAAAATAAACAGCTAAAACCGCAGACAACTGGAATATATATTTTGTTATCCCCCTTCCGATTCGCACAACTTCCCCATATATATGGGATATATATATATATATGTATGCATGGATATGTATGTATGGGGTGTCTTTGGCTGCATCAGCTTTCTACCTACATTTTATTTGATTTCATTATGTTAAAAAGTTGTTCAAGAGTGAATCATGCGGCGAAAAGGGGGCGCTTGTTGCAGGCGGTCGGTGGGTGTGGCAATGGCAAGGTTGCTGGGAAAAGTCCTTGTTCTTCTTTCTACGTCGCTGGTGTTGCTGTTGTTGTTGCTTCGCAGGAAGAGCAGACAGCGAGCAGACAAACCCAAGGACGTTGGCTTAGGAGGGGCAAGGGGCGGGGGGCGGGGAGTGGTGTTGCTGGGAGGTACGGAAAAGTGGGTGGTGGGTACCTAAGCGAACAAATGAGACATCCACATCCACACACACACACACTCACACAGTCAGAGGAAGCTGCTGCAGTCGACAGCATTTTATTATCCTTATTTAAGTTTGAAACTTATTGCAAAGTGGGAAACTGGAAAACTCTATCTCTATCTGTCTCGCTCGCCCCACTCTGCCCCACTCTGCCCCTCTCGCTTTCGCTCACTCTTGTTCGCTGGCACTAAAAATATGGAAAACTTTTCAGACAACGCCAGACAAGCCAACAACAATAACAACAGAAGCAGCAGGAAAAAGAGGAAAAGTTGAGCGTAGGGGTAGGGAAAATGGGGGGGGGATATGGAAGTGGAAAGCGGGAGATTTGTGGGGAGGGGGATGGTGCTGTGAGAGAAAGGCTTAAGTGCAAGCAGGAGAATGGCCAAGGACGTTGCTCAAGTTGCTCGCGAAAACAGCTGCAACGTCGCTGTTGCACATTGGCAACAAAGCCTTTAATATTTTCTTTTCAAAACCAACAAGCCATAAAATAAATCTGCATACGATATTTTTAGCCAACAAAATAAATCGATTTATTAAATCTTTGTCCTTCTGTTTAGGCATTAAAACTACATACCGTAAGTATTTCTATACAACAATTAATTGAAACAATTGTCACATAAGTCTTTGTAAGAAAATTAACAAATCAGCTTATATATTATTATCGCTGTTTAAAAAATATACGTTTTTGTATAAAAACATAATTTAAGAAATCCAATTTTTACCTATTATTACTTGGATTTGTTTATTTATTCAAATTAATATTTCTACTTTACTTCTTTATTTTAGAAATGTAACACTTTGAAATCAAATAGATCCATATACTTCAGAACCCTGGGGGTGGCAAATAATGAACATTTATATAAATTACATAGTAGATGGTTTTAATACCCTTACCGCCTATCCATGGACCAATGTGCGGTGTCTGGCAATGCGCTGGCATTCAAATAAAAAAGAGTTATATACACACTCAGACTCCAGACCGAGTGCATGCCTTACACTATGTACCCCTGTAAATGCACATAGGTATCTATGTGTTTTGCCAGCGAGATCTGAGAAGGAGGAATGCATTGTGGCCGCCGCATTTGGGGCAAATAGTTTTTGCTCCAGTTTGAACTTTAAGACAAAGTTTTTCCCACCCACACAGACACCGGAAAACTGAGGAACGGATAGTGACGGAGGCGGTGGGTTTTCCGCAACTTTAACCGAAGGTCGTTGTGCTGGTTAAAAGTTTTCGGGGCAAGTTCAGCCAGCGAGATGTCTCACCCGCCCGATATATAGTACAAAGTTTATATAAATATTTGCAGCACATTCAAGGTTGCTTAAAGCTGGCTTCCAGCATTTCGTCAAGTTGCCAATCGATCTAGGCCCCAATCCCCGAAAGAGCATTAAGAACCCATCGCGGTGACCGCTGTTGAGTTTCCTGGCCGACTCATAACTTGGCCACAATTTAACAAGCCTCGCAAAGCCGCAAAGACCAAAGGCAGCTGAATCCAATCCACTATTGCACTGTAAGAATATAATTCCAGTCACAAAATTAACTTAGGGTTCCTCAATACATTTATAAATATTATATGGTAATAGTGCCATTACTCGTAAAATTAGAATTTGCTATTATAATTATTTAATTCCCCTTTGTTTATATTTTGCTGTGTATTTTCTATTTATCTACAATAAGTATTTAAAATCTTAATGAATCAGAAATTTCAAAATAGGCCATCTAGCTAAGGATTTTCATGTATAAAATTAAGAAAAATGTCGAAATGAATTTTGAATTATGTGGAAAAAAGTTCAAAATAAAGTTATAAATTCAATCCTAGCAAACTATTTTTGCAGTTTTCTTATGAGAGGTTCCTCGGGATTTTTCCAGTGCAAATAAGGCTTAAAGACGCGGTCTGGAGAATTGTGACATTTTGCGGCAGGTTGGTGCAGCTCAGCAATTCTTGAAGCTCACATCGTCGTCACCTCCATCTGCAAAGTGCGGGACTAATGCAAGCCGATGTTGCTATAGCAAACCGCACAGCAATTGCCGATTGCAGCAGCAACACAACAGCAACACAGCAACAACACAACAGCAACACAGCAGCAACATCGGTGGCAAGAGCAGCAGATAAAATTGTTGGAGGAACGGCAGTAGTCAAAGCAGCAACAGTAAAAGGAAACAGTCTCAGAAACTGCATAAGAACCTGGAAAAGAAGTACAGTAGACAATGAATATGTGTACCCAAGAAAATTAATTTGTATTAAATGTATTATATTTGATTATACCATCACAAAAATACAAACATGATTTGAGAATTATTTCTTTTGGAATTTAAATTTTTATCAAAATAAAATAATGATAAATAATAATAATCGCAGCAACTGCTAAATGTAAAAGTTAAAGTTACTTTTTTTACAGCATACTTTTAGGCACCCTTCCAGGATTATTTAAAAACCGATTTTCAGTTTAAAGTAGCGACAGAAGATATTTATTTATTAATAATTCAACTTAATAACTAATACTCATTTATATATTTTGTATTGACTTAATGTTTAAATATCATAGTTTGTTCTTTATGAATATGTTTTATGAATTCATAATCCATTTAGCGAAAATAAATAAATCAACTAAGAATAAATTCCATCTGACGAATGTTCACTGTAATTACAACAGCAGGAACAGTTGAGTGAAATTCCATGACATTGCGTGTGGATGTTGTTTTTTTATTTTTTATTTTTTTTTTATTTTTGTTGGGGGTAATTGGCGTGCGGTGGCCAACGAAGAAGAAGAAGCTCCAACAGATGATGTCGTGAGCGAGAGGGAGATAGATGGTGACAGGTGGGAGCGAGAGGGGAGACGCAACAAACGCGTTAGCAATGCAATTTATGTGCGTTTATACGCATATTTTGCCAATTAAATATTGCGATAAAGCATGCAGCCTATACAAAAAAACACACGCACACAACAGTGCACGGTGAAAATTTGTTGTAACCAAAAGTATTTACATAAATTGTAGATTTCATATTTCACCTTGTTTAATAATAACAAAACAAATTGAAAGTTCATTCCATTCTATGAAACATATAACAAAGTTCTTTTACCATCTAGAAAAAAAGGGCTAAATATAAATCATAAAATATTGATTAATGTTGTATTAGATTTCGCCAACTATTAAATTAACAATATTCTTTCAGTTTTAAGAAACATAAACCTCTAAATTCCCAAATAAGTTTATCATCCGAATAAAAAGTATTAAATTAAAGTATTACTCTTTAATTAAAGTTATTTGGATTCATTAAGTAGGTTAAATAAAATATTAAAATGCTACGTCCTTGTCTTTAATTCAAACAATGCCTTTCGTAATCGCAGTGTATATGTTTCGAAAATATCTATTCACATTTCCAGAGGTCTGGGGCAATTTCTCCAGGTGTATTTAGGCTCATCTGAGTACTTGGGAGTTTAAACTGCACCGCAGCTAACTGATAAATGCCGCTGATAGCGTCGCTGACGTTGGCAATTTGGCTGAAATTTATTTGGAGCCCGCAGATCGCCTCGTTTGTTGTTTCCCCCCCCCCCCACAGTTCGTTGGTTGTGGCTCACTGCAGTTGTTATGTGAAGTTGTTGGGGCTGTTGTCGTCTTAGTTCTTGTTGTTGTTGCCGTTGCGCAACGCACTTTGTGCGTTTGCAAATTGACATCTTTCAATTAAAGCGAGCTGCAGAATCGAAGAGAGTGGAGTCTCTTTTTTTTTTTGGTTTTTCTTTTTTTGTTGGTCAGGCACGCACATCGATGTCCGCATTGCAGTTGCAGCAATTGATGCTGCTGCTGCAGTTGCCGCAGTTGTTGTTGCTGCCGCGTTGTCATCGTCTCCATTGTCCGAATTCTCAACTTTTTTGTCTGCCTGTCAAATGGCGCAATTGGAAATCGTCGTGTGCATACACTAAGCGTATTGAAAGGCCAGTGAGAATCATTGGGCAGTTAATTCAAGGATATTAAATTGAATTTTTTACATTTTGAACACTTAAGAAATTGTCCGATTTTTTGAAGCCAGTAGTTTTTCAAAGACCTATTGTTGACTGAAATTGAATAATAGTTCAATTAATAAAGTTCCTTAAAAGAATAAACAATAAACAATTTTAATCATATTAAAAAGCTTGCGATTTTATATCAACTCATCAGATCTTAAGTTTGCCATTGTACAATGAGTTTTATCTTAAATATTAAATATAAGATATATTAGTATTCTTTAAAAAGTTATTTTAACATTTTTCTTAATTAAAACAAAATTTATAGAGGGACTTAATAACCAAAAGCAAATCAACTATGTTGTTGGTCATTTATTGGTTTCTTATTATGCTATATTTAACTTTGGAGTCTTACTTTATCAATAATAAATAGTTTTCAAAGAATTATTTTCACACTTTTGTGATGGTTCAATATACGAGAGGGTACAATGAAAAGGAATACATAAATAGTAATTCATATATTATATCGAAAAGTATTGATATTTTTATAAAACTTTATTTGTCTTGAATACTATGCAGATCATAAAAATGTTTTGCAAACTTGAATAGTGTATGCCACCTATAAGGCACTCAATCAATTCCATTTGTTTTTGCCATTGATTTTGTGTTTGTCATTTTTGAGTTTTGGACAAGCGATCGCCGGCAACATGTTGCGGCAACATTCGGCGGTCGCTGGAAAAGTGGAAAATCCTTTCATTCGCTATGACACAAATGTTGCGATATTCAAATCTTTGACACAACTTGCAGTCGAATTGGAAGTCGCAGTTGAAGTTGAAGTCGGCGGTCGAAGACGTTGAAATGTTGCACATTTTGATGTTTGATGTTTGATATGCGCATTTGGGCAACAACACGTCAAGCCGACCAAATGCATAAAGCACACACACTGCTTTTCTTATGGGCAATTGTGGTTTTCCTGCACAGGTACAAAGGAAACGCTTAGTTCATAAATGGCCACAACAAATCCAACGGCATATGCAAACAAGCTGCGACTTTGACAACTCTTAAAAGTGGAAATTCCTTTAAATAAAAACAGCAGTTGGGAATTACGTAAAATGATATGATATGCATAATTGGGCTTAAACGGGTATTTAAGTGCGTCATAGAATATATATTTATACATATATATTGCTAAGCATCATACAATATATGTAACTGCCAAAAATCATATATTTACAATCATATGAAAAGCCTAAAACCTTGAGAATTATAAGCTAGTTGGGAATTATAATTAAGTTTATGGTAAAAATTAAATTTAACTATGACGTGGTCATAAACATTATGTTACCTTTATGTTGAAGTAATGTTAAGGTTGTGTTAAAGTTATGTTAAAGTTGTGTTAAAGTTATGTTAAATTTATGTTAAAGTTATGTTAAAGTTATGTTAAAGTTATGTTAAAGTTATGTTAAAGTTATGTTAAAGTTATGTTAAAGTCATGTTAAAGTTATGTTAACGTTATGTTAAAGTAATGTTAAAGTAATGTTAAAGTTCTGTTAATGTTATGTTAAGGTTATGTTAAAGCTATGTTAAAGTGAGGTTAAGGTTATGTCAATGTTAGTTAATGTTATTACCACGTCACCGCTAATGAGAATTTTTCGAAAAGAGATTTATAATTCCCAACCAGTTCTAGCCAAAAGTTCATGGAGTAGGGACTGTGGCACGCGGAAAGGCAGTTGATCCATTTGACCGAAAGTCAGTGTGTGTGAGTGTTACTTGAAGATCATATTTGATGATGCTTGATTTTTTGGTTGGCTTGGCCATCAGGATGCGAGATCAACAAAGTTGACCTGGCCAAATTGGCAGCCAGGATGCTGGATCAATGACCTAATAAGGTACTTAGTGATTTTGTGAATTAAATTAAATTAATTAATAATTATTTAAATTATTATTGCAGGCTTAATGTGCGCTTGGGGAGCGGTTGCTGGAGACAAATTGCGATACCATCGCTGAAACAGGATGCAGTGCATCAAGAAGCCAACGGAGTACACACCATTTCGAGGATGATTTAATTATTTAAGCAATTTAATATAAAAATAACATCTAAAAGCCTTATTACAGATTTGTTATTTCATTTAATAGCCGGATTGACAGCAGAATTTGAAATTAAGACTCAGTGGAGTCCGGCTATAATCTGAAGGTCTGGTTCAGAATATTTGTTTTTTCAACAAATCTAGTAAAATTAATTCTTTCAATGCATTTGGAACATTTTAATACTACTTAATTTAAGCAAAATATGTAAATCTTAATTAACAATAAGTAAGAATAAGGGAATTTCTCCGCAACATGGACTACCAAAAACAGCGACTTTATTTTCGTCAGTCATCATTCGTTATTTCGGATCGGACGTAACCCCAAACTGGACTTCAAGATGCACTTTCAAAATGTCAAAAAGGTATGTCATAAATTTACGAATTAGTTCATAAAATGTATTATTTAAATGCGATAAATCAGATGATTCGGGTGATACCATCTTATTTTGATTAGACACCATGCTGATGCTTAAATCAAGTCATTTAATTAATTATTTATTTCTAATTTCAGGTTTTGTGTGTATGTGTGTGTTATTGGGAAGCGTTTTCTGAAGGCATATGGCCATACCATCACTTGAACCGGATACAGTCATTCAAGGAATAAACGGGGTATGTACCATTTTTAGAAGTTATCCTACTTAACTTAATTTATTATTTAAGCAACTTAGTACTTAACTTAGAAAAAAGTGATTTAAAATTGGACTTCGAGAGTCGATAACTTTACCAAATTTAATCCGATTCCAAAGTGGCATACCTCTAAAGACTTGTGATTCGATTCTCAAAAATTCTGCATTCAAAATTTTCATTTTAACGTTTGTCCAATTTTTGACCCATTTTCATGTTAGTTATTTCTAATTTTCCGATGACTTGTAAAATAGTGACTTAAAATTGGACTTCGAGAGTCCATAACTTTCCCAAATTCAAGCCGATAAATCAGCGCAAATTCATTGTTTTAAGTAATATAGGCATTCAATTTAAAATGTAGTCGTTTTGTAATAACTTTGCTTCCTTTCTTATTATAATGTCATATCCATACGTCCAAAATAAAATTCTAGGGCATATTCGAGTCGTAATCGTATGGCTCTGCCACTTGTCTGTCTGTCTCTCAAAGTTCCTCCTGTTCACTCCGCCTTGTATCATTTGGTTATTAAGAATTTTTCATAATTAGAATGTAATCGCAGTCAGTTAAAAGACTCCGGCTCTGCAACTCGAAATCCAATTAAATGCATGAAAACGAAAAAACCGAAAGGGGGAAAATATGAAAATTAGCCTGGGCAACAATGACGATTTGCGTATAATCCGCGTCGGCGGCGGATAGCGAAAAAGAATATTATGCAAAAATAGAGTTGAGTTTTGCCAAGAGCAACTTCTATTTATCATAATTGAGGTGGGCAATTAAAAGGGATGGGGATTTTCATGGGTCTTGGGACCGGCACTTGCACTTAATCCAAATCGAAAGCGTACCGGCCATATTGAAACTAATTTTAATGGATTCGGTGCCGCGATGTTGTCTTCTTTTTTTTTTTGTCTTATTTTATTTAATTTTTTTTTTGCTTTTGTTATTGTTTTCTTTGCGAGGCAGAGTAAATAATTCAATTTATTTTCCTTTCCCTCATGGAATTAAATTAAAAATGCATTTTGGGCGATCCGGGCGAGCAAATGAATTAAGCCATCATTCGGTCACGCAGAAGTTGCAGCAGCAGAAATGGCCAAAAACGTGTTGAAAGGGGTTTTTTTTCGGATCCCCAGGCCTTAACCCCCTCGACAGTCTTAACCCCCGGCTGCCGTACACACATACACCTTGGCGTGTCAGTTTCACGTGCAGTGGCAAAAGGTAATTCATCTTGTTCTCATAGCCATATCCCATACACCATATACCTACCATATTCCAGATCCCATATCCCATATTCCGTATACCAAATCCCCTGCCACCGTTTGGGGATGTGTTCAATTTGGCTCATTCAGCTTGCCCCTGGTTAATTAAATGGCCGGGCGAGGCATTTTAATGCCTTTGATATTTCATATAATTATACGCAAAGGGGGAACAGATAATGAAGATCACTTTAGCAAATGTTACGCTTACTTTTAAAATGATTCTTAGATATATCGGTGGTTTTAATTCGCTGCTAATATTTGTACATCAAAATGAAAGAATTAGTCAATTTTAAGACACGAACTAAAAATTGATGATTATTGATATTCATCCCAGAAAAAGTAATGTAGCCGCGTTATTTTTGATCAATATTATTTATTTATTTTTGGTTTGAAACCCAAACATTTTCTTGGTACTTACTGCATGCAGGTTTAAAAATATACTTCTTGTTTTGTTTATGCAAGCTTAATTTTCATCCTAATAAATATGGATACAAGCGTTTATATCAAAGTGTATTATAAATCATGTTCATCAGGTCAAAGATAAATCATTTTAATACCTCGATACAGCCTAAACCGATTAGAGGACTAAACAATCGGACTCCATTGATCATCGCACCATTCTCTAGACTTAATGATTAATCTCGGTGCGATCCCCTTAGCCCTGCCTGGCAATTTCCATCTCCGAATTCGACTTCGATACGATCCCGATCCCGATCCCAATCCCAATCCCAATTGCGATTCCCATTCAAGTGGAGCGTAATCAATTACATGACCACGCACATTGGCTTTGATCATTTCGGGCCACCGTACCGATCCGTACCCCTTAACACTTTAAAACCACCGACTGGCGGCTGGTGACAATGCGTTGTCCCCTTAACCCTCGACTGCCATGATCAATGCAATCTCGATATCGAAACTGTTTTTAATGTGCACCTTTTGTTCTGTGGCAATTGCACTCGGAATTGCATGAGGGGGGGAGGGGTTCGAGGGGAGACAACGACTACTGGCTGCCGAAATGTCAAATGCCAGGCCATATTTCTTAAACGCCAAATACTTTTTGACATAATAGTCCAATTACCTTATCGCGCGATCTGAGATGCGGTCGCCGTTGCAGTTGCTCGTTGTTCATGTTGTTGTTGCGCCGATGTTGCTGCTGTTGCTGTTGCTGCTGCTCCTGTTGCTGCTGTTGTTGCAGTTGTTGCTGCGATACCGCCACCATTGATGCTGCCTGGTTGAAGTCCAAAGTTGAGGCAGGAACTGAAGCTGCAGCCACTGCGCGATTATTTATGGCGATCAACGTTCGTGGGCCCAGTAGCAGAAATTCCATTTAAATTGCGTACCAACAACAACAGCCGCAGCAACAACAACAACAACAACAGCAACAACAGCAATTGTTTTTATGGTAGCAGCGTTGGCGGCGGTTCCTCTGAAGCGGCAGCAAACACAGACAACAAAAAAAAAATACAAAAACAGAAACCCAACAAAAAAAAAAAACAGAAAAAAATCAAGCTCAAGCCACAGACTTTACATTTTAAGGAAGTACCGATCTTTTAGGGGATTTCAAGCCGTATTTAAACTTTGAAAATACTATAATTTTTGATCAAAACTAAATTCAATATTAGAAATTTTTGTATTTATCAAAATTTTATATTAAGAACAGAGAAAAAAGGGAAAATATCTAACACAAACTTTAATACAAATTGTTAGAGAATTCAATTCCAAAATTAAATGGATATCGGGATCCGATGAGTCCATTTATGGTCTCTCGAAATTCAGTTTTGGGTCATATTTTTGGAAATATAAAATTGGCTAAAAAAATGTACCAAATAAAATCGAGTGCTGTATTAAAAAACAAACTTTCAGAAATATGCCACATTTATTTCCGAATCTTATAAGTCAAGTAGTTTTGGGTCATCTTTTCACAGCCGTTCAAAAATGGTCACACCAAATCAACCCGATTTTAAGCCGACTTTATAGCTTAAGTCGCTGAAATTATCATATTTTTAACGAATATTTTCTGGCCTTATTTCAGTCACCATCGCTGGAAAATGGGCGGAAGGAACACCTTCGGAAGATCCCATGCTCAACATCTGTTCGAAGGCAGAACAATCGATTTGGCGCAAAGTGTTGGACACACACACACACACACGCGGGCAACATGAGATAGATACTTAGATACTGGGATGCTCGGATACATGGATACTTGGATACCCAGATACTCAGATACTTGGATACTGCGATACTTAAGCGCTTTCATTCGGTCAGTTGTAAATGAGTCTCGAGGGTCGATGTCTGGGCCAAGTTCTCTGCCCGCTCCCGTAATATGTCTTGTTGCTTGTTTGACAGTTGTTGCTGCTGCTGCTGCCGCCGTTGCTGTTGCAAGTTGGTGCTGCAGCAAGTTGCAAGTTGCTGCTGCTGTTGGCAGGAACAATCGTAGTTATATTTTTAAACGCAACTACGCGCTGCTCACCGCGATATTGATCTTATTTCAATATGCCAGCCCATCGCCCCGCGCATCGCTTTTAATTTGCTGCTGCACATTGCAAGTTGCACGTTGCAAGTTGCCAGTTGCCAGTTGCAATTTCCTTGTGGCAGTTGACGTGGCCACTAGTTTGGGGAATCGCACCTAGGAACAGTACCCCTGGCGGCATTTGGTCCATTGATCTTTGGCTTCTGCCTTTTTTTTTTTTTTTACTTATTTTCGATTGTCAACTCGATCGGAGGGAGGGGGGTGATCACTTTGATTTAGTAAAGTGTAATTACAGTTGAGCTGCCAGAGCAAAGGAAACCCCATTTCAAAAGGGTTTCACTTTACATTGAGTTCGTTTTGGACTTCTCCAAAAGAGCATTGTGATTAATTGTTCTACTCGATTTTTACTGCACTTCTGAATGTATTTCTTCAAGAGATAATTACAAACAATATTTTTGGGAACTTATTGGATTTATTTAGCTAGGGCAAAGTATATATTGTTAGGCAATATATAAAGCTGATCCTAGGCCTTCAGTGTCCAGTGTCATTTTCTTTTCCATTAATTTTAGTATTATATACTAGTTTTAATTTGACAAAATAAGAAAATAAAGCTGAGGAGTCTCAGAAGAAACCAGCTAGTCCTATTATAGTCGGGTACACTTTAATTCATTTTAAAAGCTCAACAAAAACCAACACATAAATATATTACATTTATGAACAATTTAAGTTATCTTTTGATTTATGTAACTTGTATTTTGTTTAAAAAAGAATTCTACTTTTTTTTTATTTTTTACAATTTTTTGCACTAAGCCTAAACCAAATTCTTACAAAAATAAGCGATATCAAGAGTATTTACCAATGATTTTTTAAAAGTATCAAAAAATGATTTTTTAATGTGCAAAGTAAAACTCATTTAAGAATACTAGTAAAATATAGTAAGTGTCTCTTTTATAACAATATTTGTCTATTTATGTGTTGTTTATGTGTTTTGTTATCAATATAAAACTTAACCAAAAATGAAAAGATTTTATTAATTTGTTTTGTGAGATGTTTGAATGTGCAGAAGTATACTTCATCAACTTTACACCGTGCACTACTTTCTTGGAATTCTTCCCAGCTAGGACACTCTTTAAATTTTGGAAAAAAAAAAAAAAAACCCCAAGGAGTGGCAATCGGAATCCCAATGAAACTCCGTCTCTTTGACTTTGACTCCGACAAACTAGTTACACCAATAACCATAACAATAACAAATTAGCATCGCATGCTCCTCGGCGATTAATTTGGCCATACACCGGCTTTTGGGCTCGACGTTTTTTACGAGCATTGTTTGTAGCTCATTAAGAAAATTTTGCGCGCTTCAACGACGACAAACGCCATGCCGACAAAGGAAAAAATAAGAAGACATAAAAAAAACAGAAGGGGTAGGCATAATTTGAGGCCGAAATCGCACAGTTTATGCAAATCGCGAAAATTACGAATCGGAAAAAGGCATTTTGGCATGCGAGTGTAATTTTCAATTGGCAACAAGTGGCTTACCCCTACCCCTTTCCCTTCTCCTAACTTTTTTTTTTTTCTGAGTCCCCACCATGACGTCATCGGTCTGCAATTGGAGCAGCAGTTTTCAATTTTCGCGATTTGGTGTTTTTTTTTTTTTGGTTTTTTTTGCGACTTCTTTTTTTTTTTTTTTTTTGTTTTCCCACTCAGCTGACACGTTGCACATTTCGCTGGAAAATTGGTCTTCGACTCCAGCTCTCGACTCGGATTCTGTTCGGCTTTTGTGAGTTCTCAGCAATCTTTTGTGTAATTGGAAGCGGAATCTTGGCCGTGCACAAAACGCTTTGAACTCGCCCATTTGGCAGTTGGCGTGGGAAATGCGAACGCCTCGAAAGGCGCACAGTGGTCTAAAGTGGCAATTAAGTTGGGAAAAGTAGCAGATATATCTGAATACTCCAAAAAAATATATATATAAATCACTAAAGAAAATTATTTGATTAAAAAGAAACGACTCAATTTACAATTCAGAGCTATTTTCTTTAGTTATTGTTTCATTCATTATTTAATTTAAACAAAAGGTTTTGCTTAAAGTTCCATGAAAAATTGTAAAACAAAAAGATTTACGAACAGAATAAAAACCTTTTCATATTTTCAACGCACAAATATAATCATTTGTATATTGAAAAAGAAATGTTACTCCACTAATTTAAAGATTGAATCATCTTTAACCGAAATTAAAGAAATAAAATAGTTATTAATGTATTCGTGAAACCCATAGGCAATTTTCGAGTGATTGTTTTATAGCTACTCTTGAATAAAACCACAGTGATCATTGTGCCCAGCATGTTGAATGAAATGAAATAAATTTTAGCCGAATTGCCGCTTTAGGCTCTCTCCTCGACCACTTTTCGGCCCCATTCCCCTTCATTTTTGTATACTCCAGACTCTTAAACACCCGCAATGCAACTGGCATTCTGCTTCTGGACCGAAAAACTCACCGAACTGAGTTGAGCATGTGGCAGCTGCGCATTTGCATCAACTGCCCTCCACTGCCCCGCCCCCTTTTGGTCAGCGCCCCCTGCCCATCGGGCTAATCTCCCCAGGATTAAGGCCAGCAGCCGGCCCAGCTGCGTTTTATTTCTGAATACCCTTTCGAAAGGTATTTTTATGACTAATAAAATGTAGAAAGAAAGGCTTTATAATTCAAACACCTTGCTAAAAACAACAAAAATCGAAAATTTGTATCTCGGTTAAAATAATTATTTATGTTACAGAAATTTGTTTTTTCGTTATAAATTTCTTACTTAAATTTATTTCTAAAAATTTGATTAACTTAAAAAAGCAAAACCTTTTTCAAACAAATTATTTTAAAAATGCATTTTTCTGTAGAAATAATTTATCGATTTGGCTTTTGTTTCAAGAAAAGGATTTTAGGAGTGTTATTTTTTGGGAAAGCTTCCCGGTTTTCTCTAATTATTATTCTCTAATTATTATTAAAACCAAAAAAAATTACCTTTGAAATTATCATATTTTTCAGGGTATTTTATACTGCGATTTTCCCCATTTGATCGGCTTTCCTTGGCTTTTGGATGTTGCCCCATGCAACGTGAGCCTGTGCCACACACTCCATAATTTGCCTGATGTTGCTGTTGTTGTTGTTGTTGCATTCGGTGTAGTTGTTGCTGGTGTCTTAGTGTCTGGTTGTTGTGACTGGCGTTCGCATTTCATTCCCGCTTATCTCGCACTCGGCTCGTTTTCATGTCTTTATTTATAATTTTATTGATAAAATTGACATTAATCGCGCGTTTAAGATGATTTTTATCACCTCGCGTGCAAATTGCTTACAATTTTTTTCGCCTTCAAGTAACTTGAAACATTTCTTGCAACGTTTTTTTCCGGTTTTAACTGTTTTATTGCCATCGGTGTTGAGGTGCCGGCTATTATTGGATATGACAAGCGGTCAGAAAAGGGGAAAAGGTAAGCTGTCAATAGTAATGAGGAGGGATGTGGCTTTTATAAACAGTAAACCACATTAAAAGAGCAAGAATTGACCCAAAAAAATGAAAGAAATTAAAATATATTTTTCAAAATTGTAATATATTCTTAGCTGTATGTAATTTATATTTCAATGGCTGTAACAAGAGTGTTAAGTAAGCTATTTATAAGTAACGATTTATAACTCTAGTTAGTGAACTTTGTAGTTTAATTTAATTTTTATTTGCAAGTCATATGAAAAGAGTAGCAATTACTTTAAATAGAAAAGCAATGGTCAGTGGAGAAATTTCGATTGAAAAATATTCTTCCTGTTATTTCTCGTTACCATTTCCGCATTCAAACTACGAATGCGAAAATAATTCAACCATAAATATGAGCCCAGTAAAAAAAAAGGACAGAATTTATGATTTTATTTGGCTTCCTTTTTGAAGCGCATTTCAATAAAAGAAATAGCTCAGTGGAAAATCAATGCCAGAAATAAATTCCCCAATGCCGGTTTTTCATTTTTCGTTATTCGTTTTTTCGGCTGTGATATATGAGATGCGTTTGTTGCCTCGTTCGCTTCACTTTGGGGCACAGCATTTTCCCACATTAATTTTCCTAATTTCGAAAGCCAACCCCGCATTCACATGGAGGGTCTTTTTGGGGGAAATGCTGTGGAGCTGACTGCATCCCCGCAGGACATCGCAGAACTATTTATCAATGCTGAAACATTTCAAATACATTCTGCGTTTTTAGAGCATCGTGGGGAAAGGGGCGTGGCTGGGGGCTGGGGGCAAGGGGACGAGGACAGGGCAAGATTATGATGGAGATCCCATTGCACGCCGTCCCCCTCGAATTCCCTGTCAAATGAAGCGGCAAAAAAGTAGCTGGAAAATGAAATATGCCAGCGACGTCTCCAGCTCCCCTTACTGTCATCCTGCCGCCCCTGCCCCTGGCCCACCCCTTTCCGCCCCCTGTCACCCCCTTAACCCACTAAAGCCAACTGCTAAGACAACTGGCGGCGCATTAAATGACGCTCCAGCGACATCTTACGCAATGGTCGAGTAACCGATAGTTCTGCAAGATAACCGCGATAGAGATGACCTTATTATAGGAAAAGTGAGAAATTCTTAACCAATCTTTAGGTTTTTAAACGTTATTATTTTCATAGGTTTCCTTAACACCTCATCAAACCAAACACACATTTGGATGAGTTTATTTATTAAACAGAAAACATTTTAATATATCGATATATGTTTTGTATATAATTACTGAATTAAGTTGTATATCAATGGGAACTTAAACATATCTATTGTTTCACAAAAGTATTACAATTTTATTTATTAATTCAAGCAGTTGAGATGAGTAGTACTATTAGTTTCGATCCCTTTTTTTTGTTTACTAAACTGTGTGCTATTTTGTCTTTTGATAAGGTATGATGCAATTTTGCCTTCCAAGCTTGATGTGGATCCTTAAATTTAACAGTAGGATATGAATTCAAATTTATTTTGAAAATGTCATTAATAGTAAAACTGTTGAAAATAAAATACATTTAGCTTCTACACTATTTGAATAATGAGAAATATGAATTTGGTGCTTTATAATTTTTCGCAAATATATATTTTTTGAATTCGATATTTTCCGCGTGTCACGCTGCCAGGATCCATTTTGCGCTTTTTCACTGCCTCTGTGTGGAAGTTCTGCCCACACAACACATTGAAAATTGCATTTCGCCTGCTGCAAAATATTTCACTTTAGAGGACAAACAGGTCACAGGCTGACTTTTGCACACACGCACATGCCAACCCTGGCTGTCGAAATGCGATGGCGGCGGCGGCGGCAGCGGCAGCGGCAGGGTTGCCATCCCTCTAACATTTCGTATGCAGCTGGCGTTTCGGGAAAAGCGGCGGGGGAAAACTTTTTGGCGCGTCTCGGCCAACAAACGCATGCATTTATATTTATCCGCTCCGCAGAGAGGCGGTGGTAGAGGGGTGGAAAACTCCCCGAAGCACGTAAATAAATCTTAAAATTGTAAAACCCGCAAAGGCGAAAAAGGGAGCCCAACGGGGGCGTAAAGGGGGCGGGGAGGCGGTGTGGCGTGGCGGTAAAGGGGGACGGCAGACTCCCTTTTGGATCTGTCGCCATTTTGCGATGTGTTTTGCCGCCATTGCCGCAGCAAATTACGCAAGGCGCCTCCCTCTTACCATCCCCCCACCCTCGCTTTTCCGTCCGCTTTTCTCCGGTTCAACTAACGTTTGTCCTTGGCATGTCCTTTGGCGCGCTTTTGTGCATTTAAACCGACAACATGGGGCGAGGGGGTTTCTGGAGTAAAAGCTGAGACGACGGCAAAATGCAGTCATTACTGAAAATTGGTTTTGGGGCTAACGCACTTGCACATTTCATGGCTATGATGAGCATCATACCCCCCACAAAACAGGGGGGAAGGGGGGTTGGGAAATGCAGGGGCGGAAAAGCTGGAAAAATGCGTCGTTTCAAAAGTTTACTTCTCGCATATTTTTCTTCAAATTGCATGCGATTTTTACTTGTTTGCCCGCCATCATCTTAGTTTTTTTTTTTTTTTGTGTTTTGGGGCACCTTGTGCCAAGATTTTTTTGAAAAGGGAATATTAGACGTAAAGTTGGTGTATGTGTGTGCGTCGTGTACAGTGAATATATTTCGTTATATTAATGGATATAGTATTTCTCTTTATATTAATTACATCATCATTATACATTTTTTATTGCCAACATCACAAAAAAAATGAAATTGAGTTTCGGGTTTTTGAGCACAGCCCTGAGAAATAATGCTAAAATACAATCGATTGGCATTCACAGTGAAAAAATTGTATATTTTCTGCAAAAAATCATGCAGAAAAATTTTAAATTTGAAAAAAGTGGTTTTTAACCTAAATATCATTATTTTTTCGCTCAAAAATATCAGTATTTTTACGACAGCAATGAAAATAATGGTTTCAAAATAGAATGCCATACCTCGTTGAACTCTTTACAAAATTTCCAAAAGCCATTCACAGCTTTCCTTTTTGTAAAATTTTTCTGTGAAAATTTCATAGTCAAAAACACAGAAATTTTTTCATAAATTTCAAATAAACGAGAAAAAACTATTTCCAAATTTTGAAAAACAAAAGTTAAAGTCCAGGACCTGTCGTTTAAGGCAGCATCTACTGTACTGTTTTTGGGTATGCATTACCTTGGTGCTTGTTGCAGTTTCCCGCTCCATTTTCCACAGCCAACGACACACGCATCGCATATTTTCACCGATTTGTTAGCCACCCCCCTGGACCACCCCCTGAACCACCTCGTCAGGGTAATCGCATGTGGTTTGTCACCCCCTACCCCGTTTTCCCACCCCCTCGCTTGGCTCGTGAAGGTAATTTACTAAGACCAAAAAAAATCAAGCCAAAATAGAAAAAGGAAATCGCGAAGATGCCGGAGAGAGATGGTAAACAGGGGCAGGAAAAGCGGAGAAAGGAGAGACTAATGTGGGGATTACAAGGATTTACCTGTGCAATTGCATTTTGCCGTGGGCACCCTGTGCGCCGCGAATGCCCAACCATAAATACCTATTAATTGTTATTAATGGTAGTTAGGGAAGGGCAGAAGGCAAAAAAAAGGGCCAAGGATCAAACAGGAATGATGCAAATAATAAAAAAAAAGTAAGCAAAAACAGCTTAAATTTCCAATAATATTTTTAAATTTTTCGGTAGCTCCTTTATATGTCAGATATAATATTTTAATATTTATTTTATTTACATGTCTAAAACATCATTATCGTTAAAAAACTCAAAATCATCTCCTTTGGTTATTTCTACTGAAAAACCAATAATTTTTACGTTTGACCCAATATTCATTTGAAATCGTGCTTCCTTCCAGGATTATATAAAAAACAAAAATAAATATTTAAAATAATTAAAAATTAAAATTATTTTTTTTAAGTAAATATAATAAGATATAATGTAACTCTTAAGGACTAAATTTTGTTTCCCCCAATATATGATATAATTAGATTAAGCTGCCCCATACGTAGAAGAAAACTAGTTTAAGAAACATAACCCATTTAACAAATAAAAAAAAACCCTTTTGTTAGAAAGGCCTTAAATGAGAATAATATGTATTAAATATCCACTTCACACTTTTCCTTTTTCCTCGCTTCCAGTTAATAGCGGATAAAGATATACAATAGGCCTGGCAAAATAACATTTCGTATCCATAATTAAATCAGTTCTAGTTTGGCTGCATCAAGTTATTATAAGCCACTGCATTTTACTGACAGCCTCGCAGAGGATTTTCCCTAGTTTTCTTAATTTTTTCTGACCATTTTCCGAGCCGGGATGGTCAGATTGGCTTGAGTCTTAGTAGCTGCTTAAATTTCACACTTGAGGGGCCAAAGGGTATGGCAAAAAAAAGCTGGCCGTGCCAGCTATTAAAATGCGATTTGATGGGGAGCTATGGCCACTTCTACTCTCAGCAGTTTATACTCTTGCAAAGGGTAATATTGATTTTAATAGCATTTTGTATGCAGCCCAAGTTTTGTTGTAACATTATAAATAATAACAATTGATAAACACATAGAAACAATTTTTGAAGACGATTCCTTTAAGTTTAAATTAAATTGTGACTCAGTTTTACTACTAATTTGAACTACAAATTATTTGTTCCCTCTCTAGTAAAAATAACAAATTAATTTCGATAAATATACATTTTGGTTATTCGAGGAAATTTCGCGTTTCAATTAAGAAATCATTCGTAGATGTTAAAGCAAACTGTATTAAAAATTGTACTTAACAAAATATATTTTGTAGAGCATCCAATTCCAAGATACTTCGCTTAGTTTGTTTTCCTTTTTTTTCTGGTGTTAATTTTCAACCTACCAGATTGATTTCGCGCGTAAATTTATGCGCACTTTATTGCCTTTTTGCGAGAACGTTCCTTCAAGACTGGAAACTAAAGGAAAGTCTAACTGGACATAAGGGGCAGCCCGGGGGACGGGGGCTTACTGGCAGTGCATTTTCCCAGCCCCAAAGATTTTCCCCGGCACGTCGGCAGCCGGCTAAGAAGATAAGCCTCCTGGACTTGCACTGCGATTCGGATGGGTACTTGGGTCTTGAGACTGGGGCCTTTGGGCAACGTATTTTATTTGGAGCACTTGGCTGACCCCCCCCCCCTCGATGAAAGGCGGGAGAGGAGGCGTGACGGGGGCACGACTGGCCAATGCGAAAGGTCAATTGATGGTGCCGGCCGATAGGCAGTTGCTGTAGTTGTTAACTTTAAACGTGTAAACTGCAAGCAGTCAGAGCAACTGCAGAAGCGGATCACTCGAAGAAAAATATAAGACAATTTATCATATTTATATTTATTTATCATATTTATCAAATAATCATATTTAAATTTCAATATAACTATATAAAAGCTTAAACATTGACCAGCTATGATATGTGATATACATTTGCTATAATACTTCTGTTTCTTCAATCAATTATAAGATCCAAAACATTTCAATTTTATAGCTCTCACTATTAAAAGCGCTTAAGATTTAAAAAGTCAAATCATTTGATTATTTGCCCCATAAATCTAAAGTTAAACTACAGCATTTATATATACAATTTCTATATACATTTTTTTAATTTGTGGAAAAGTTTAAAAAAATATGCAGTGCAGAAGGCGTTTGAAGTGTCGAAATTTGTTCGTTGCATTTTCTCATAGAATTCAACGCGCGCCTTCAATTAAGATCATCTGCAAATTGCAGCTAGTTGAACGTAATTAACTTTTTCCAATGGTTAGTCAGTTCAGTTAAAGCCAGTCTTCTTAGGCCCATATAGTGTTTTCTTTGGGAATATTACGTTTTTACGCTTATGAATTTAAAATAAATTTAACTTTCATTAAAACCTTGAAGTTAATAATGCTTTAGCTTTTGTACTCTGGTTTGTTTTCCTGCTCTTTATAAAATATGGAAAACAAACTAAGTTAGGAATACAAATGAATTAAAGAATACTTTGTGCTAAAATATATATGCAAGAAATTTGTAAATTAATTAAAAAGTTAGGAACTGCACTACCGAAGCCGAATATTTTAACAATTAAATTCCAAGTTTGGAATGGTCCGATCGAGAGAAATATTTTAAAAGAATATTCAATTTCCTTATAATTGGAAGATGCTAACGGGATTTTATTTTAAGTCCCTCAAAATGGGCGTGAAGCATTTTAATTGAACACATATATCCCTGTGAAGTGTACTTTAAGTATTTTATTTTGTATTACCCATTCATGGGAGCACTCACATCTCGTGTATTCATCCACATCTGCTAGCCTCCATTTGCAGCATATTTTCGCACCTGCAATAGGCAAATGCCACCTATATGGAAACCCCCTCTCCCCCCTCCCCCCTTTCACAGCTGGGGGGGGGAGGGAAATGCCAGTCCTTCATTGGGACAACATGGATAAAATAAATATTAAACGGCCTTCCTGTGCACCTCGTTCTCGTTTTGTTCTATTCGTATGTGTGGGATATGTGCAAATACATGTCTGTATATCCCCGTATATCCTGCATATCCTGTGTACCCAAATTGCAACCACAACAACAACAAACAAACAAACAAGGGCGACGATAAAGGAGAAATGTGTGGGGGGAGAGGGTGGACGCGGAGATGGAGGTTTCGTCCAGGGGGGCGCCTTAAAAGTCAAAAGTAAAAACAAGTCAATTTACGTCAAGCACTTTTGCTATAAAGGATATTAGAGCAGAAATACAACAACGACATGCCAACATTTCCGACATGTAGGCGTCGACTGCCGGCGCCGTTAGAAGCACGTGGTGCGACTGTGGGTGGTGGGTGGTAGTTGGTGGGCTGTGGGCGGCCAGTGGGTGGGTTTTCCCTAGGTGGCTTTTCCTGGGTTGATTCCGAATGCAACTGCCATTTGCGAGGCGACCATTTTGGGCGCGGGGCCATTGGAATGAGCATTGCATGCATGTCATTTGTACCCCGACATCGGTGGGGAAAGGATATATACATATATTGGTGGTGATGGTGGTGGGTGGTGTTCACGGGGTGGGCGAGGGGGTAGGTCGACTGAGGGTCGAAGGGAGTTTTTGTGCGCCGTGCATCTTGCAACTTGTCGGGGCTGCAGTGCCAGAAACAAAATGGCGCCGACTGCACTGAACAGAAAAATAAAGATTTTAGGCTTTAATTATCCTCCTTTGGGAAGGATACAAATTTAATAGAATTTTTAAATATACAATTCCATTAAATTCATACAAACTAAATAAATCAGAGATACAAAACTCTTTGCTAATTTAACATCACAAAAACTAGGCTATCAACCATTTCCACTTTATTTTTCTATTTATCCATACCTCCATTTCAGTAAAAATGTGTATTAAATGCAGAGGTACATCCAAAAAGATATTTATTATGTTAAAAACAGTTGAATAAAGCTCAAGTACAAATATAATGTACCCAAAATCTAGGAACTTTATATGGTGAATACAAAGGGTTGCAAATAATGTGATATATTGTATGGTAAAAAATTAATGGGGTCTTCCGGGTTATAGAAAATATTTTTTCCAGACTTTTCAAAAAATTTATAGGTTATTTCTAAGGCGCAAAGATTTTTGTGCCTCTTCGTTTCGTCTCTTTATAAATTGTAGAAATATTAAGCCCCATAGATAATTGCATTCAAGTTTCCTCCAACTTTTTTATATTTCTTTTAAATATATTTTCTAGAAAATAGATTTTACGAACTCCTCTAACTCCTATTGAACCGCTCAGAGTTTTTGTCAGTGCCGAACGCTACGTGTTTGTAGGCGCAGCAGAGTTTTTAAACAGTTTCGGGCGGAAATTGCGTTGCCATTAGGCGAACGGCAAAAGGCAAAGGGCTAAAAGCGATGGCCACCCTGCCACGCGACCTACCCCAAAACTGAAACGTACATAAAAATCGTGGCGAAAAGAAAATGGAAAATAAGGTAAGGTAAGAGCACGAAAATGAGAAATAACGGCGAAGAAGGAGCGACGCCACCGCGTTTTCCCGACATTCCCTGACCTACCGCAACGCATTTTTGCCTGGCTAAGGGTAGTTCTTCCCTTATTTTTTTTTTTATTTTTTTTGTCTTTTTTCTTTTTTGACTATATGTGTGTTTTGGTTGTGTGCTTCTTGGCCCTCTCGTCCTCCGGCTCATATTTATGCTTTGGTTTCAGCCAAAACAATTTAATACATTACATTTTACTGGCATTTCCTTTTACTTTTCCCCAAAAGCTGCACGCACCCCAAGACGTTCGAAAAGAAAAGGGGAGGGGGGTGGTGTGGTGTGGCAAGTGGGTGACTGCCGCATCCGGACTGTGGCGCAGTTTTCGCCATAAATAATGCCATAATGCCCTCGTTTCGTCTTTATTTCTCTGCGCCACGGCAAAACCCAAGTTGAGGTGAACGAATCGGGGCCTGTCGGGGGTTAAAGTGGGGTCGGTTAAGGCACTCATCCCGATTATGGGACAAGATCATTGAGGTGAACACATGAATTGCTTTGTAGGAGGGGCATTAAATGAATTAAACACGACCTGCTCAAGGTCAAATCGACGCAAGGAGCTGGCGAATTGAAAGGAAAATGGCACACAAAGGTGCAATAACGGATTCAGAAAGAATTAAGCAAAAGGAAATCAAGGATTCAAAAGGATATCCTCTTGAATGGAATGTTTTTGTTATCGTTGTCTTAAAAGAAACTTCAACTGGATAAGCCGGGGATTCGTAAGTGTACTACAAATTTTGTAGTTCTCAAACTATAAAAAAATGTTAAAATAAAAAGATTTTTAAATATTTGATTTTATAAAACGTTAATAAATATATATAAATATATTTATCTATTTCATGGCCATCAAAATATTAAATGATTGAAAACCTTACAATCATAAGAAACAAAAGCAAATCGACCTGCATTAAATTTAAACAACAATAATAATCGATTAAAAACTTAGTCTTAAACTTTGACTTCTCGAATTAATACAATTATTATTTCACATATTATCCATATTTAATACCATGCGATTAACAGAACTGTAAGTATCAGCCTAGTTATACTTACCAGATCCCAGTTTTCCAGGGGTTTCTGCGAAAACTTTTCTCTGCTGAAAACTATTAATTAATTTAAACAAATGGAAATCATTTGGCAAGCAAACAAATAAATTTCCCTTGTTTGCACACAAGCACGCAACACTTGAACACTAGGTTTTGGGGGGGAAAAGTCAGAGCCGGCAATCAATGATGGAAAAGCTTGGGCGGTTTTGGGTAGCTATTGGGGGGGGGAGGTTTTGGTCGGTTTTGCGGGGGTTCGAGTGGGTGGTGCCGTCGGAGTCGACTCTTCAAAATGAATGCCGTGTGCAGATGTCCTGCCAATCACTAGCTACGCTTCAATAAACACATACATCGCATCCAAGGGGACAGGGGTGGCAATAGGGGGGGGGTTAGACCTTTGGGGGGCGGTGTATTGCAGGGGGTTGGCCTGCACACACCAACACATATGCAAAACTGGGGTCTGGGGCTTCAGGCCCCCTGCAAAAATTTGCAGCACGAACAAATCGTAAAAATTATTGAAAAAAAATAGACGAAAAAAATTTGGAATACTAAAAAAGAAACAGCAGCACCAGCTGAAACTATCAAAAAAGAAAGAGCGAGATGGATGGCATATTGCATGGAGAAAGAGAGGCGACGATTGCAAAGAAAGAGAGAAAAACAAATTAAAAATTGCTGAAAGAGGCAGCAGAGCACCGAAAAAATAGCATAGAAACCTAAAATGGAGGGAGTTCGGAACTTGGCTCCTTCATTTATTGATGTGTAGCGAGTATCCCTATGATTGCCTTTTCAGAAACTATAAGCCCCACCCCCATCCAAAAAATACCACCTCATATGCTCGTGCACTGATTGCTTCATTTTTTATACTTCGTCCTTTACAAGCACTCAACATTTTGTTTCGCTTATTTACTCACACCCAGCCAAAAAGATAGTGAAAGAGGAGGAGAAAGCAGAGATATAGGAGCCATTTATCCATACATTTTACCTATCTCCATTTTTAGCTGAATATTTTTTTTTGCAATTTTTAATTGGAAACGTTCACACATGAGTTGGTCCCTTAATGAATGCAAAAACCGAAGGATGCTCAGCGAAAAAAAGTATATGAAAAATATGGTCAATGGCGTATTGAAACTATTGAAGAAAAAACTTGTAAACTTGTAAGCTTGAATATTCACATTTTTTTTAGTATATGCAAACAAATATTTACATTACCTTGCATATCCTTTGATCTGAACAAAAGAAAGGAATTTAAATCTTTTCTTGAATTTTTTTTTTTTAATATGTATTTTTATCATTCACTAACATTTTTGATACGAGTATTACTTCACTGAAATGATTCTATTTTTTATTTTGTTTATTTTGATGTTATGGTTTAAGCCCATAAACGAAAACCAACCTTTTTACAAAAGGATCAAAACTTGATCCTTAAAAGTATACCCAAGTAAATGGAGTACCATATCTCGGTTTTGTTCGGGTCTGCAATTTTTTTCGTTTTTTCTACTAAAAACCAAGACGATGGGTGGGAGATGGCTATCATAACAAATCCCAGATATATATAGAAATATATATACAAATCTGTGTGTGTGTAGACAAAAGGCAGCCAACTAAACTGACGCACCAAAAAGTCATTTGAAAGTCGCACAAACTTCTGGGGAAAAAGCTTTTCTTTTGTGGGTGGAAATTCAGAGAGCGGTGAAAAATAAAGAAAATGCATTGCAAGAAAACGCACTTGTCAAGGGGAATGGGCTAAAAACAAAGGCGCTTAGTAAATTGTCGATATAACATATTCTTGTCAGTATTTGGAAATATATTTAGATTTAGTTACAGAACTCCGGAGTATCATATACCAATTTGGATTTCAATTAACAATTTGCTTTTTTATTTCTAATGAGACAACAATTTAATAAACCATAATTGTAGAAAAAAAGAAAAACATTTTTAATTATTGCCAATTTGAAAAATATTGTATATATATCGTAAATATAAATGATGAATAATGAGAATTTGGAATTTTGAAAAAAAGGGGCTCAAATATTTTCTAGAAAATTCATTTCATTAAAACTACAATAATAAAAATAAAAATTGAGTTGTAATATTGAAATTTGAGAATACAAATCCTCTTTAATCATGATTTCATTTTATGAAAGTTGTTGGGAATTTATTCAGTCCTGTTCACATACTATCTGAGCAATAATATTCAGCAGCTTGTATATGGAAATTTTCGCTGTGACATTCTCCAAGCTAATCACTTGCACAGGGTCACATCGTCCGGAAAAATGCAGCCGGGAAAAGTCGGTGTCAATAATGAAAGCAGGCCGTTGGGGTGACATTACACACACCCACACACACATACACTCGGGGAAAAAGCTGAAAAAGCGCAACTAAAAAGGCAACAAAGGACATGCACACATACCGATACACATTCCAACACACTCAAAGGTCTAAGGACACACAAACGGGCGTGAAAAATAAAATGTCAAAAGTGTTTACGTTGTCTCCTCCTCAGTTCTTGCCGTCCCGCTTGCACTCCCACTGTCTGCTATCTTGTGGCGAAAAATACAAAAAAAAAATAAAGAAAAAAATTGCCATAGTGGGCGGCTGTTGGGCCAAAAGCACAGCATTCATTATATGCAACAACATCAACTGCCGTCGACGTGGCAAAAGACGCAATGCAACGCGCTGCGAGGCGACGGCAATAATACTAAAAACTAACAACAACAGCAACAAAGGAGCTGCCAACAACTATCGGCAAAAATCCCCAACTTGGCAGGACTCGGTGCCAAAAAAAACCATTTACACTTTTAAAAAATGTTGACTTACTCAACGAGTTCCGATTCGATTGGTCAAATACTTTATGCTACTGCAAAACTTATGATCTTTCTCTCCAAAATCATTTTGAGTAAGTACTATTTTGTTTCGAATTGTAATATTAATTATTATCAATCTAAACAAGAGAGAACGCTATAGTCGGGTGCCCCGACTATCAGATACCCGTTACTCAGGTAAAGGGAGTGCGAGGGAGATGGAGATAGAAACTTTGATCACGCATAACTTTTTAACGAATGGTCCGATTTGAAAAATTTCTTCTACATTTCGATAGGTATTGATAAACACAATAAAACTGCATTTTTACTTTTCCGAAATATTTAAATTTTTAAAATCGTATATAAGCGATTGTGGGCGTTAAAGGGGGCGTGGCACCTTTTTGAAACAAACTTGCGCTGCGTAGGAACTCCTAGAACCTGCATGCAAAATGCCAATCTTCTAGCTTTTATAGTTTCCGAGATCTCAGCGTTTATACGGACAGACATACGGACAGACATACGGACAGACGGACAGACAGACGGACAGACAGACGGACAGACAGACGGACAGACGGACATGGCTAGATCGACTCGGCTAGTGATCCTGAACAAGAATATATATACTTTATTGGGTCGGAAACGCTTCCTTCTACCTGTTACATACTTTTGCACGAATACAATATACCCTTTTACTCTACGAGTAACGGGTATAAAAATATGAAACCAAAAAAAACGAGTTTATTTCTATCCAAAAGCACTTGTTTAAGAGTCACAACTCGAGACTTTATTCGATCTTTATGTAACCACCTTATTGACAAAAAAAACCGCTTGAAAGTCATTTCTCTCACTGTACACCGACGTCATTGACGACAACAACAAACGAAGCCGACAAAACAACAACAGCTACAAAAGCATTTTGGAAAAAAATCACCAACCGACATTGCTAAAAGAACACCAACAACTGCAACAACCACAGCTTTAAATACACCAACAACAAAAGACAAAATACACCAACAACGGCAGGAAAATCGAGTGCCTTTTTTTTTGGCAGGCAAACAAAAATATTTTTCACAGAGCAGCCGTAAAAAAAACATAAGAACTGGAAAATGGAAAAAATAAACCGTGCATAAAACTAAATAAGTAACAAAAGGAAAAGGATGTGAAAAGCAGATAAAAATCTGACAAAAATAAAATCACAACGGATATTAAGATACCCTGAGCAGAAATTTAGGTCAAAATGTAAATAGTTCTTTATAAGAAACCCGAAAAATAATGTATTTCAAAATATGTACAATTGTAAGTTACACTTATTGTCAATACAGAAATATTATTATTAATGTTAGAAATAGATTGAATTAGGATATATATTCAAGCGCTGGTAACAAAGAAATTGGTAGAGATTTTAAATAAATTAAAATCGTGCCTAGAAGTGTTCTGTGAAAAACAAACGAACATGAACTTAATTAAGGACAATTTAAGCAATAACACAATGAGCAATAACAAAATAAATTGCAATAAAAACATCAACAAGAAAGGAAAGCTAAATTCGGGCGGAGCCGAAGTTGATTAATTATATTCTCCAAAATTATTCATATGATGCATTCTTAATACTCATAAAAAATCCCAACTTCCTAACTTTAAAAACACCAAAGTTATGGCGTTTCCGATCAATCAGTTATATGGAGGCTATAGGATATAGTCGGTCGATCCTAATGAAATTTGGTAGGTCGGATTGATTGGCCAAAAATAAAACCCATAGAAAATCACAACTTATAGCTATAGGATATAGTCGGCCGATCCCGACTGTTCCGACTTATATACTGCCCGCAAGGGAACGAAGGGTGTGTGCAAAGTTTCAATTCGATATCTTTAAAACTAAGAGACTAGTTCGCGTAGGAATAGACAGACGGACATGCTTATATCAACTCAGGACTCTATCCTGATCAAGAATATATATACTTTATAGGGTCGGAGATGTCTCCTTCACTGCGTTGCAAACATTTGACCAAAATTATAATACCCTCTGCAAGGGTAGAAAAATAAAATTGGGAAGATATTTACCACTATTTACTCCCTTACTATTACAAATATAATGTTAATCCTTGTTTTAAAACGATGAATAGACGAGGAAAATAATTTTCAGCCAACTTGACAAGTTATACATTAATTATTTTCCTTAAATTAAAAATGTATGCAAATTATAATCCTTTGTTTTTGTAACATGCATCAAATACATAATGAAGTACTTCTAGGGTTAATAACAACACTAATAACCAGGATTTACGCCTACGTCTGCGTCGACAGAGAAATGTTCCGCTATCGGCGCTAATATACAGTGAGAAAAATCCAGTGACGTTCGATTGTGACGACGCCACGTGACCGAAATGATGGGCCATTATAGGGGTTAAGGGGGCGTGGTGGGTGTGGGCGGGCGGTAAAAGGGACGCACAAAACGCAGCAAAACGAAACGCAAAAACGACGTCGACTGCGCTGCTGACTGCGCTGCTCAAAATGCCCAATGCGCTCTCCGTCGCTCTCGCTCTCTCTTTCTCTCTAGTTCGTTTGCTGTTGCACTCGTCGCATGTTTGTTGTTGTTGTTGTTGCTGCCTGTCTTTGTGTGTGAGTGTGTTTGTTTTTGTTTCTCTGTGTTTTTATGTTTTTCTTTTCTTTTTTTTTTGCCATTTCCTTTGCTGCGTTTTTTGCCAAAAGGGGCGATTTTTGCTCCGGTGGTGTCGCTTTTGTTGCTTTTGTTTGTCTCGCTGCCAAACGCAGCTCAAAGCAACAAAAACAACAACAGCAGTAGCAACAACAACAGCGAGCGGCGAGTGAATTTTTTTCTGCTTTTCGCCCCAATGTTTGTTGTTGTATTTTTGCAGCTGACTTGCCAATTGTTTTTGGGCCAATCACAACGGAGTGCAAGCGTCGCATTTCGCATGTGGGTGTGGCCTAAAAATGCAACCCCCTGCAGGTGGATAACGCGGGCAGCGCAGTCGCAGCGCTGCTTTTTGTTGTTGTTTTTTCGTCAGCACACGAAAAAAACATAAAATGTGTTGTGTGTTTGACCCACGCTAACAACAACGACAACAACAACAACCACAAAAAGGACGATTGACCAAAAGGTCCTGCACACAAACACACACAGGAAAGGAAAGAAGTGTAAGCGTAATCGAAGATTAGGCTCACAAAAGAATAAATGGGTAACGGTACCATCACTAGTCGTAACTACTTAACCCTTGTGTTATATATGCATTACCTTTATATTTATTGCTGCATATTGAAACAAAAATAAATAACAAAGTATTTTCTCTATATGCACATATTTATTTATAAACTGTAGCTAATTGCAAGTGAAAACAAATAGTAAACTGAGTTATGTATGTAAAGTATATATTTATTTAATGAATAATAACTCTTAAAAAAGCCAAGAATATTTTGAATTAGAGGTGGACATAAATGTCCATAGCATCGATTTACTTTTTCAATTTCAAGAACTTGTAAGACGTTTATAAAGTAAAGTAAGAACTACTTTCCTAAAAGCTTTCTAAGACGTCAACCTCTACATCGATTTAAAATTTTCGACAGAATAGTTGATAATCTATTAACTAAATAAAAAACACATATTTCCAAGTAAATGTTAAAAGCCTTAAAGTTTTCTTTCTATTTCCCTTTCCCTTCTGTAATCAAATTTGCTTTAATAACTTTATACTTATTGCAATTATTGGTTAAAAGCATGATTAATTTAAATATCTTCAACATAAATAACCTATGTATTTATAAATACTTTAAGGAGTAGGCCCTAATTTATTCAAGGCAAAAACGTACTAGTTTTAAAACTATTCTTTAAGCACGTACCCGAAAAACACTCAAACTTTAATCCAGTGTTTAAGTTTGTTTCCTTCACTCTATTTGAATGTTCTTGTTTTCTCTGGTTTTAAATTTTATCCGCGACTTTTTCGCGAGCGAAAAGTTTTCACTTTCCTTTTGAGAAGTGGGTGGCGGGTGGTGAAAACAACAAGAAAGCACACAATAAATACTTGACGCCATATTGTACGAGTGTGAGTGTTTGACTTGCAAGTTTAAAGTCAAAGAAAAGCGCCAACAACAACGGGAACAATCTGTGAAAAGCGAGGAAAATCGTCTGCGGGAAAACACTTTCAACTTTTCCAACCAGGAAAAAGTCAAGTCAATTGAGGATTCAGCTTATAAGTAGCAAACTCATTTGCCAACGAGCGGTTAATTATTTAACTCTTGCGGTTGCTTTAAAATTCACTGGGCCAAGAAAATTAATTAAATTTAACTTGCGTGTGTCAACAGGTAGAAACCTAAACTTGGATGTTTTTAAAGCAAAGGAAACTATCTTCAGGGACAATAAAAATATTGATTTACCATGGCTAATCAAATATAGCGTTAAGCGTGAAATACACATATTTTTCAGTTTTTTAATGTTGAGCATCATTGGATAAAGAATTTCCTTTTTTAAATAACAGACTAATATATTTGGAAATATATACTATTAAAATAATCATTTACTGCACTACCTTTTTAAAATAGTACTGTGGATTTTGATAAAAAAAACATTATTAGGTAATAATTTAAAGGGAAAAAGCACCAATATGGGCTAAATATAAAGTCTAAATTATTTTATTTGGATAGCCCAATAAATATCCCGAAATGAGGCATTCAACTGAGCGATGTATGCAGTGAGCAGCAGACAGATATCCATATAAAAAGGATATTCAAATAGTAGAAATTGTAATGCCGACGTCTAATGCCACATATTGCATACATTTGTGCGCCAGTCGAGTAGCAGGGTAAAAAGTCGGAGTAAAATTTTATTTGCTGCTATTTTGCGCACAATTTAATGCCATTTTTATGCACTTAATGTTTGCCCAGATCGCAATATATATATACATATATCTACATTTATATTTGTGCATACATATAGTAAGACAGCGCAAGTTTGCAGCCAGCGAGTGGAGAGTGAAAGTTGCTCCTTTCTTTCATTCGGTGCCATTTGTTGTATGTATCCGCCAGATACATTATATAGATATAGATGCATATATATATACATATATATATATCTATGTGTGGCTGCATATATCGGTGGCAAAGTTTTCAATTTCGCTTTCAGCATAAATATGCCAGAGAGAAGTTTGCTGGCGCTCTTTCTCCTTTTTGGCCCGCTGGCTGTTTGTCTGCATTATGACCCACTTAAGTGGCTTTATGGCGAAGGTTACGAAACTTTGACTAGACGCCACGCCACGCCCCTACCCGCACCATCCTGCCCGCCCCCTGATATCAGGCGAAAAAGTTTTTAACTTGATTTAATGGGTTTTAATTGCCGGCGCTTGGCAACTTCTCAAGTGTGTTAATTAATTTGCCTGTTTCCGGACACTTCCGCAAATACCTAAATCTCTCTTAAAAGAAAATAAGACCTCTCCAACCCTCCCCCAAACACCACCCCCCATCCTATTTTTTTTTAGTAGCCAGCACATGTATCTGGCAGATACATCAACTATCTTTGCATGCCATGTCATCACCAGCAGCAGAAGCCTGTCATTCATACCCACACAAATTGTTATTTTTGTTTATACGCCCGCCAGGTAAATACGAAATATACATTTAAATGTATACACCGGATCGGATATATATACTCTTAATAAAACTGTCAATCAAGCGGCACAGCAGCAGACCAGGCCAAAACGCCAACTAGAATGACATTTAGATAGAGCCAACAAGACTGTCAAAGGTTTTCCAGCTGGCACCGAACCCAAGCGAATTGTTCCGCGCCCAATTGCCAAAGAGCTGCCAAAGTTAAGCGCTGCTCAAATTATGTCAATAAACAAAAAAATTATGGAAAATGTTTTGAAAACTGCCACAGGAAAAACAAATCATTTGCCGAAGCTTTGGTTATTTTATCAAGCCATTTAGATATTTTTAAATATTACTATTGTTTCTTAATTCAATTGATTTAAATAAGTTTCTAATTACTCTGTTTGGTTTTGGGCACAAGTTCAAATACTTTTAATGTTTTATAAAAGTCATCTATGACATTATATATCAAATATATTTGCTTCTTGAATATATATTCAAGAAATTGATAATTGTGTATAACGACATTTTTATTCTAGATATACAGAATAGATTTTCAATTTTTGTACGACCTTCAATATTAATTAAAGGTTTTTATAAACAACAAATTACACTATTATTATAATCATTATTTTCATCAAAACATATTCTTGGGATCATCATAAAATACTTCGAACCCTTTTCCGATCAATAGGTACAAAAAATCAACCTGTCACAGGTCCAAGTCTGAAACTTCCAATTTGGGGGACTTCGGGGGTTTTCGATGAAGGACGGCCCCGCCCCCCTAGATTTGTTGTTTATGTCATTTGGCAAATTGATTTCATTTGAGGACACCTGACAGGAATGCACCCCTTCCCATTTCTCATGTTTGTTTAACGTCAAGTGAAAGTTTTCTTTATCTTCTTTTCCCATTCAATTTTCCAAGGGGCAAGGGGGCAGTGGCATGGGGCTAAATGGGTTTTATTCAAATCTTTTCTTTTCCTTTCAGTTGTCAGCAGCATGTTGGTAGCAGCCAGGCTGACGCTAATTAGACACCCAGGATGTGTGTGTGAGTCCGCCGATTCTACTGGCTTATTAATGGCTTAGAGTAGGGATGCCAAAGTTGTTCGATAAATATCGTATGCATAACTTGCTGTATATAGTACAAAAATATATTTTTTCAATATGATATTAAAACACAACAAGAAACACAACTATTCCAGATCAGAAATCATCATTCATTATATTTTGATAATATTAAAGGGTTTTATATCTTAACTAAATGGGAAATAAGAAGGGTATGTGGTAATCAAATAAATTTACATTCGGATTTGGGTTCTTAATAATAAAAACTAGTTCTTATTGATAATTTCCAGTTTTGTTACTTATTGTAAGCTTGTAGGCTTTTAAAAGAAATTAATTTAACAGCCGAGAATCAATGAGATTTGGGATAATACAAACTAAAATCGATATATATATATGAATATATAAATGGAACATTTTCAATATGTTGGGTTACGATATTCGCGATCACCACTCGATATGCATCCTTAGTTGGGAGTGCGGCGGAGGATGGGAGTAATTCACTTGGCAGACGTCGGCAAATAACAAAAGGCTAAATTTTTGTACACCGGCAACATGTTGCCGGCAGGTTGTTGCTGCTGCTGCTGCTGCCGCTGCTCCTTTTTGTCGTCTTCATCTGGTTTTGTTGCCCTGCAGCGGCGGCATGTGAACAACACAATGTGTCATGTTGTTATTGTCGTTGTTCGCCGGTGTTGTTGTTATTGTTGTTCCTGTTGCTGCTGTTCATTTTGTTGTTGTTCGCGCAATCGATTTGTTGTTGGTGTTCAATTAATTGTACTCAAACTCAATGCCAATGTTGCCGGCTACTGTTGCTGTTGCTGTTGCTGCTTTCGATGTTGCATGTTGCTGTTGAGCATGTTGCTGGCGCCAATCGAGGATCATTCAAGCGAATTGAAAGCGACGGCGGCCTTTTAGATAGAGAGAAATAAATACCCGCCCCCTCCCCACGGCAGATTAGCATCGGCATATCGGCAGCAACAACAAATTGCAATTTATATAGAAAAATAAATTTGTACTATTGCCGGATTCTCGGGCATTGTTGCCGGGTGGTCTTCAAAAAGTTTGCTTAATTCCACGCTGTCCTGTCATTGCTGTTTTTTTTTTGTTGTATTTGTGATTGCACATCTTCAGATTTTCAGCTATTCGATATCTTAAATAATTTGTTATAAATTCTGGATTGGGAAATTTAACATAATGGACAACTTCAAAATCTTCACAAGTGGCAATGAAACTCAATCTAAATAATTTAACATTTTTGGCTTCGTATATTTGCCTGAAATTTTAAAATTAAAACTTGAATTTACATATCCAATTTTCATCATTATCATTGTCTAAAAATGGTTGCTATATGAGCAATTTTAAGACGCCATAATTCGATTTGATCCTGCTGTAAGAACTTTCCCATCTATAATTGCATAACCTCGAAAACAAATTGTGATTTCAATTGATCTTTGATGGCCGGAAACCAAGAAATCTTGCTCCTCGGACTTGCCTCGAAATAATCTTGAAATAATCTCCAACCGAAGGCCACCCGCAAATGGAAGATGCTTTTTAATTAGCCAGCAACAAGAGGCGCCAGACAAAGGAAATCCCGAAAAGGATGTCCATAAGGGGCATAAATGTAAGTGGGGGGGTGTTTTCCTTAGTGGGGGATGAGGAAGGCGGGGAATTGCCCCAAAATGCTGGCGGCAAAATGAGGCGACGAAACACGAACCAAGACAAAATGCGCGGATTTCTGCAACACCCTCAGTCCGCTGGAAAAAAAAAAACCACTCAGACCTCAGAATTCCGACTTCAGAGCCAAAAGACAACTTCATTTTTGTTGTTTCACACTGTCTGCCGCAAGCAGGGGCGTCGGCGGGTTAAGGGCTGCTTTACGGTGGGGGGGATTGGGAAGGGGTCATGCAAAAGTGTTAATGGCGGCTAATAAGGCGAGGCAAAAAGGACGAGCGGCTGGCGGCACAAGGACAGAAAGGCGGAACGTCGCCGAATGACATTAACAAGCGTGATAACAAAAAACAAAACCAGACAAAAATAACAAAAAGCAAGATGAAGACGTTGCAAAAGGGCGTGAAAAAACATATTAAAAATAAAGCTCAAAGAGGGTGGCCAAAATAGGAAGAAGGAGCACCAGAAGAAGAGGTGTCAAACAACTAAATTTAGACACAACTTAAGCCCAACAATACACCACAATACATGACCCACTCCGCATGTTCCCCACATTCAAATTGTAATTATTTATATTTTATATATAATTTCGATTAACTCAAACCATGGTTAAAGAAACTAAATCTCTTTTTTCACCATTACTATAAAATGTTTAATCACTAAGTAACCACATTTATTAAATTATAAACTTATTTCAACTTCGTCTCTTAATTTGCTTGTATATGTTTGAAGAGTTGTCAATTTGAATATTTGTATACCTTTATACAATTGTCATCTTAAAAACATTTCGAAAATATTTATATATGTTACACCATCTATTCGGTTATTTAATTAAAGTATCCCCAAGAAATGAATACAACATTTCCATAATGTTTTATGTATTGCAATCAATAGAAATTATGCTTTAAAAAATTTTTTTTTGATATTTAACAATTGTAATAAATGTATATTATAAATTTAAGCTCGTCCATTTGAAATCAGCCCAATATTTCCGCAAACAACCGTCCGAGGCCGGAAGCCTTCCTACAGGAATTAAGCGGAAGATACGATCCTGGGGAAGGGACACTGAGGGTTCAAGGATTCGGTGGCGGATGAGTGAAGTGTGGCAGCTTTAGACAGCTTCGGCTGCATAGTTTCAGTTGCCTCTAATTTAACGGCAGAGTAAGCCGAAAAATACGCGAAGGCGAAGGCGACGGCAGACAAAACATTTGGCAGCTGCCAAGACATCCTCAACAGCCATCCAAGGATTCTCAGACCGACAAGCAGCGATTAAGAAGATAAATGATTATTTTGAGCAATGCCAAAATAATAGACACCGAAAGCTGCCACGAAGGCCTTGTCTTAAATTTCTAATTAGATGCGATGCGAAATATTTGCCGCTTCGTCTACACTTATTGATTATTTTCCCTTGCCAATATCTTAAAGCCTTTGGACTGCGAAGTGTTTTTGAACCCGAAAAAGAGCGACGCACTCCAGGAGTCAAAGACGAAAAACAGAGGCCGTAGACCTGAAACCGGCTGCCCTTTATTGTATATTTGTATATATGGCAAACATACCTATGTATTTCTCATTTTCATTGTCAAGGCTAAACGCAGAGTGACGCCCTCAACACGCATTTGGGATACGTTAGTTGAAAACTTAATGCCCTGCTAAAAGAAATGGTTGATTTTATATCGATTTTGTAGAAAACGAAGAATCTTTTCATCGGAACACGTAAACTTATTTCATTTCATTAAAAGTCAATGGATATAACAAAACAAATATTATTCACATGGGGGCTATAAAATCATTTAAGTCTTTTTTCAAATAAATTGAAAGCATTTGTGTTTTTAAGGATAATATAAACACTCATGACATTTTTTTTTTTCCAAAAATATTTTTAAGACACAAAATTAGATACTTTTTTTTATATAATTCGAAAATCAACTTAAACTCTATAAATACAAGTAATAAATATCTGCAGATATTAAGTTATATATTTAAAAGTGCTATCAAAAAATCAGTATACCCCTAATAAATGTTTGTTCCGTCAGCGTATTTATCAAACACACATAAGAGTGCGTAGAGCATTGAACTTGGGCCAAGTTGAGTCAACTTTGTGCGTGTATCCAGCGGATACATTGAACCTGCGCAGCCCCAAAACCCCCTCCCTACCCAAATGCCACCACTCCACCCCCTGGGAGGCCAGCCTAGTGAGACACTCGCCGCTAACGGCGCTTTCTTTTATGATTTTTAATTAATTTTTATGTGCCAACACCAACACAAAAGTAAAATAAAATAAAACCGAAAATCTTGTTAGCCAAAAAATTAAAATTTAAGCAAATTTGATAGATAGTTAGATGGATAGATAGGTTTATAGAGACAAGCGCAGCTGCTCACTAAAGGGGGTTTGCAAAAAAAAAAAACAACACACACAACAACAACCAAAAAAGCAGAGCAACCAAAAAAGCCAAGTCAATGAACCAAAAAAGGTCAAGATGTTTGCAAAAATCTTTTTTGCCCATCGCCAGCTTAATTTGTATTTGGCAGGTTTTTAATTTCGGCTTGTCTTGCTTTCTATTTCCCTGCGTAGCATATTAGATCTAATGTTTTTGGACCCGATATCTGCTGAAAACTGCTTGAAACACTCCAATGATAAATTATTGACAAAATATTTCTCCATTCGGTTTGTCGTATCATTGGCGATCTGATTGCCGCTGGCCAAACCCAAAAATTTCCTTGTAATCACATCTGTTCATATATTTTTTGGACAAGCTGCGGATTGTGAAAGTCTACTGATCGTTCGATAATTGCACAAATATGGTTGTCCAAATTGTCGGAGCTAACATCAAAACTTATAAAAAGATCCACAAAAATGGATCTATTTTTTCATTTTCCATCTTGATACATAAGCTTTTTTAACAATGTAATTTGAAAGTTTTAAACGTACAATAAAATCCAATAACTTTTAACTTACAGTATTTTATCATATACTTTAAAATTTAATTTATAAAAGACATAAACAACTAGAATACATTTTATTAAATGAAGTCTTGAAGTTCTTAATATTATTTTAATGTTGTTAAGTGCCACATTATATGTTAAGGTCGGAGAGGATTTCTTTCCTTAGCAATTAAAAGTGCAATAACATGAATACCAAGTGTAGTTTGTTTGAGTCTGTATAAACGAGGAATAAAATTTTTAATTTTTGTGAATTAATATAATCTAAATAACCAAGTAGTTTCTGTTTAATTACAAAAGCGTGCAAAAAGTTAAACCGATCGTCAAATTAATTTCGACAGATATCCATTATCAACGTCAACACTTTGTTTATTCAGCTTTTCATTTATCTAAAAATAGATCCCCAATCCCCAAAAAGATCCAAACTTGTTTTGACGCTAGTTCTGCGATCAGTGATCAATAAGCAGCCGTGGCCGAGCGGTTAAGGCGTCTGACTAGAAATCAGATTCCCTCTGGGAGCGTAGGTTCGAATCCTACCGGCTGCGGAGATAACCAGTTTTTTTTAATGTATGGAAATTATATTAGCTAAGGAAATGTGTGTCTGTCCTATAAAAAAGATCTTAGCCCCTTTTGCCATAACCAAAATGATTTCATAGTAAAATAGTTGTAATAAGTCGCAAAAACCTTCGTCTTTATAGAACCTCATTCATTTGTTGTTTAACCATCTTTTAATTTTTTAAAATAAGTTTTTTAAGTTTAACTCCATATTGATAAAATTATTTTATTTTCTTAAAAAGAAGGCCAAAGACATATATTTGATATTTGTATTAACTTTTTATGGCTAATAGTAGATCGCTGATCATAATTGTGGGGCCGTTAGAGTCGCATGTTTCGGCAAAAACTGTTAGCCAAGCAGCCGTGGCCGAGCGGTTAAGGCGTCTGACTAGAAATCAGATTCCCTCTGGGAGCGTAGGTTCGAATCCTACCGGCTGCGGTTAGTTAAATACTTTTTTAATATATTATAAATAAGTAAGTTATTAAATATTAAACTTTTATTAAGTATGTTAAATAACATCGTTTAAATTTTTGTATATAAAATGATAAATCAAATAAGTTATATACTTAAAATAATATTTTACCTTAATACATTTGTATCTTTCAATGGTGTGTTTAAAATAATTTTAGGTCAATACATTTGCAAATTTTATGCCGCAGTCCATGACAAATCCAAAAAAGTGTGGAGAACGTAGACTTGGCACTGTAATTAACCTTATATTGATTGAATTTTAAAGGCGTTTAAGCTAGTGCCACCCGCTGGGGCTTGAACCCAACTAAATTCGCCAAAAATAAAGGCAGAATTGAAACTACAAGATTGGTTTTGACTTGAAGAGGGGCAAGGAACTCTTGAGACCATTGAACCCGCCCCAAGAGGCAGTTGGGCCAAAAAAGGAAAAAAATAAGAAAAAAGGCCCCAGAAAACGCGCCGAACATTTGCCAGATGCTAAGTGAGTGATAGACAAGCAACAAGCGACGACAACTTGCGCAAATCGACGACAGAAATCAGAGCAACGCATCAAGTAAAAAAAATGGCAAAAAATGAAGCAATAGAAGAGAACAGGAGCTTATAATACCCTAACCAAAGAAAAAAGTTTCATGAAATACATTAAGAATTAAATAATTCCTATAAACTCAAATGTTCCAGTCTTTGAGATTATGCAGCCGTAAAATATAATCAAAAGTTGAAGTCCACATGTGTCAATTCAAAATAGCAACAACTTAAGTTTACAAAGATCATAATTTATAAATAAACTTTATATATCAATTCGATCCTTTTTAAACATTAAATATTTAAGTATTAAGATTACTCAAGCTTTAAAATATTTTGTAGACTTAGGTTTTTAATATTTCTTTTGAGCAGATCAACTTTTATTACTCAAGGTTAGACTTTTTCTTTTTAACTTGAAAACCATTATTTGGTACCCTGCTATAAAAATAGCTGGGAAAAGGCAATTTTAAGATAAGCGTATCTTTCGGACTGATTTCAGTTTTTCGCCGTTTCGGGCGAGATAAACGACCGCACAAACGAGAGACTTTGACCCAAATTCGGCCAAAAGCCTGCGTTGATTAATCGACTTTTGGCGGAGCTCATCGCACAGATACAGCTCGCGCGAAATAAACCGAAACCGAGAATTTGCACAGCTGCTCCTGAGCCGGCTAATTGAGGAAATCGAATGTAAAATTATGTGAGCGGCAAGCAAAAAAAAAAAACCGAAAAAAAAAAATATTCGCAAACGGCCTGCAAACACGGTGACGCATGCATCTAATTTATGTATCTGATAGATAAACCGCGATACTTCACACGAACTCCCAAGTTTTGTTGACCTTCTTCGACCGCTTTTTGGTCGCAGATTTTCACTTTTGGCCACGCCATTAATTTCTTTTACGTAGCGCCCCCCAACAAAGCTGTTAATATGTCGAAATTGTTTCAGCTCCGAGCTCTGTTTTCCATTAATTCGATTGTATTTCTGCAACTCGCGATTCATCTTTCGATGCTTGTGCGATACCTGGAAATTGTCACAATTCGAGCGGAGTTTTGCTGTAATTATGCCGCAATCGCCAGTTGACAAATGTGGGCCAAAGTGGCTCGGTGAGGGACCCTGGGAAGTAAGCTCAGATATCTGGGTACATTATCCGCGTTTATTTGAACTCCCAGCGAGTTCAGAATTTAATGAACTCTTCAGCTTGTCTCGGGAATATTCTAACACCTCTTGGGCAACTTTCATTTAAAATTATCAAACAATTTATTATTTACAAATATCCAATTTATTTGTAACAATATTTATTTATTAAATACTTTGAGCGGTCTTACACAACTTTTGATGTTTAGTTTGTCCCTTAATTCATGTTTTCAATGCATAAAAAAAAGGAATATCAAAAAACATTTTTATGTTATTGTGTTAGTTGTTAATAGTAGTTTCTTTATTCTAACTTTAATAATTTAAATTTAATAGACTTTCGTTTCCCTCATCTAAACAATAACTGGTGATTAGTTTAACTACTAACCATAATAATATTTAATAACACCTGTTGAAAAATAAAATTTTATTTAGTTTGTTAAACTATGTAAATAAAATATGAAATGAAGCCGATGTGGTGCCCTCGCAATGGAGTCGGATATTACCCTCTGACCACGCTCTGTGAGTTAAGAATTAAACGCCTGCCCTCTGGCCACGCCCCCAAATGGCAGACTACAAAACTGACAAGTCGGGGGTTATAGGAATAGGGTAAGGGTAAGGGTAAGGGATCGGGGGAGGATATGGCGTATATGGTTAGCTGACTCAACTCGGCAAGTGAAAACGTTGAGAAATCATTTGCATAAAATAATTTTGCGTGTTTTGAGTAAATAAATTACGGAACAACGAGGAAAGAAAGAGAACAGCGCCGCAGAAGAAACCGATATGGCAACAGAATATATATATTTATATATATAGATACACTAGCTGACAGATACATTTACACACACACTCACACACACTTGTCGATGCAGTTGCAAAACTTTTTTTCGAGCTGTCTGAATGAAGTTGTGCAGACAAAAGATACAAATACATCTGCACCGAAAAAAATTATGATGCTTTGCGAATGATTTCATATGGCTTCTCTGGTGACATAATAAATTATAATATTTTCTTTACATCAACAAGTTGGCCATAGCTTACAGTAGTGATTTAAAATTGTGCAAACAATTCCAATTAATAGGAATTTTCGGCAAATACTTAAAGGAAAATCGTAAGCATGATTTAACATAATAAAATATCGATCGTATGTAATTAAAATTATTATAGAATTGAGTAATGGAACATGGGTTTTTCTACGTGCTTAAATACTGGGTTTATCTATCGAGTGACCAAGCCCCTTGATAACTTAGCCGTATTCCCTTGCTTTTGGCCCTGGTAACATGTCGTTGGGCAATTAATAACGGATTATGAGGCGACGACTCCCAAAGCGTTGACAATGCGGAAAAAATAAAATAAATACAAAGGGGGAAAACTGTCGGGGAAATGGAAAAGCGAGGGGGCAAAGAACCACTGACGGCATCTTTGAGATGCACATTCAGAAACAGAATATACGAAAAAAATAAAAGTAGCGCGTATCTGTGAGCTACAAATGTATCTTTCATCATCATTGGGTCTCCCTCTTTCTCCGATTCTCTCTTATAATTCTCTTTTGGCCCCGGTTTTGTCACGCCCCCCCTCCCCCGTCGCCCAGTGCCTTGTCCTTGCGCCAGGCTTTTAAGCTGATGAAAAGGAAAATTCCCGAGCATTCAAAGTCCAAAGTTTTCTTTCTTTTGAGACACCATCATTCCACCCGACCCCCTCATCCTCCTTCGCCATTTTTCGTCTTTATTTTTTTGCGGATTTCTTGTGAAAAGCGTAAAAATTGCTGTAGATTAGCCAGGCGACGACATTGTTGGCTCTGTGTGAGTTTATAGACAGCTCATATAAGTCGGGCATTATTCGGTCAGGCCCTTGAAGGGGTCGCTTCCTTGGGAATGGAATAATACTGAGGGATCACAGATGGCTAAGGAAACTGTAATACATTGCTGTTCTGAATTCAGCTTAAAGGAGGTTTATTATGGAGAGCGAAACCACTTATATCTCAAGGAAAAGCAAACATTAAATCTCAAGCAAACAAAATTATAACAATGTTTACAAAGCAAATCATAAATTGAATAAGGAAATGTTACCAAATAAAGTAGGAATTTATTTGATATTTCTATAGATTTAAATATGCATTTAAGGAGAAAAGATTTGTTTAATTTATTTATTTAATTGTTGTATAAATTTGTTTACCATGTTGAAATAAGTCTAAGCATTCGCCAAATACCTTTGTAATAATTTAACTTACTACTATTTAAATGTAAATAAATTTCACAAAATTTTAAGATAGATCATTTAGAAAAAGCATTGCTTTTCTAGTTCCACCAATATTATTTGAACATCTAGTGGGCATTTTTAGAACCTGAGACACGTTGCCAAAAAACCTCTTGCATAATTCTATAAATTATAAAATACAACAAACAAATGACAACAACAGCAGAGGGAAATGCCTCAGCTTGGGGCTCCCTTTTCCCTTGGAAAATTCTATTCACACTTTTCGTTTCTTTTTTGCCATCTCCTGGTCCTTCATTTTTTTCACTCACATTTTTATGTGCGTCTTGTGATTTTTTCACAATTTTCCGTTGTTACTCTTTTTTGTTTTGTATTTTTTTTGTATTTTTGTTATTTTTGTTATTTTGTTGTTGTCGAGCTCTCAAGTGCAATATGCAGGCCTTCCCTGGTCGAAAACCCCCCCGCCCCAACTGCCTCTGCCCATCTGTTTTTTAGTATCCTTTGGCTTGGCTTTGGCTCCTTCATGTATTTTTTATCTAAATGCCCCAAAGGCATTCTTTTGCAGCATAGACAAAGTCGCCTGCTACTCCTTCAAAAAAACAAAAAAAAAAAACAAATAATAATAATAAAAAAAAAGAGGATAGAATAAGGAGAAAATAACGCAGTATTTTTTCTTGGTTTTTATTTTGAATTTTTGTGTCTTGCAGCAGAAGTTGGCAGCAGAAGAAGGCAAAAGTCATGCGCCAGAGAGCTCCTGAAGGACGCATCAAGGAGACAGTTGCCAGTTGTTGCAGACCCCCTCCTCCTCCGCCACCACCCCTTTACCCGCCCGCCCCTGGCCGCTTCATCATCATTAGCGCCCTCCCAAATAAAAAAAAATATATATAAGAAGTGTAAAAAACAAAATGCAGCGCACACAAAAGAAAAGAAACGCCGAAAATATGCTTAGGGTTAAGTGTTCCCGTTAGAGGAAGCCAGCTGCCTCCAACCCAGATCCCTTAACCCTTAACTTGTTCGCCCTCGCAATTGTCAAGGCCCCTAATCCGAAAGAGGTCCTGGTTAACGGTGCATCGGGATATATGGGGATATGGCCGCGACCCATTGTTTGGCCGAAAAACTGCCTCGCACACAAAAACCTTTGACGGCGCTCCGTAACTCTACACGAATTGAGGCTACCCTTTAAAAATGTAGAGTACTATTTACATTCGCCATATAAATTGCTTAAAATATAAATTGATCAACAGGTTTTATAATTAATGATTACATGTTAAACTATTCACATGATTAAAAAAAGATACTTCTTCATATTTTTGTTAAATTCAATTTGAATATCCAAGAACGAACATTTTGGTTTTAAAAATTAAACTTAAACTTAATAGAATTTGAAACTTAAAACTAAGTCCATACAAATTTTAAAAAAATATGTACTAATGAGGCAGCAATTTGCGTAATTGGCAATAGAATCGATGAATTTTACCTTTCAATGGTAAGGGTATATGAAAATACGTTTCGTCGGCTTCAGGCTCAAATCGCACCCCCATCCCCCACAAATGAAAAAAGCGTGAAGGAGGCGGCCTGCAGTTCAATGCACCTACAACATCTAAACCCAAAAAAAAGAGCACAAATAACAAGCAGCCGAAGGAAACAAAAATAAGCAGGGAAGGCCCACACAAACACACTGATGTGTGTTATTTATTGCGACACAAAGGACTCGCGCAGGGAGACAGACGTTCAATGTCCTGCAGCCTGCAAACGGGCTAATAAAATGTGACGAGCGTAACGCAGAACGCAGCGCGAATCGAGGACTTTCTTTTCTTTTTTTTTTTTTTTTTTTTGTCTTTTTCTCGGTCTCCGCTGCAGGACACATGCCACACATACACACAGATACAAGCACAGCACGCAGGACATTGACACCCGAAAACGGAATGGCATAAAATAAAAGCCGGCGAGCCGAAAAGTCCGAAGCCCTACGAAGACGCCGAAACTGCCGACGCGCCGGCGAAGCCCAAAAAGCCAATGGCCCTCAGCAGGATGCGCCCAGGATCCGGGATCCTGCACAGTAAAAATTAATACTTTAAATACATAAGCACGTTTCACCAAACACTAATTTTTGGTGAACTATATTGGCTAAAAGGCTTGGCCACAAATCAAGGTATACATTTAATGAGATTAAAAAACGAAAATAAATATTTTTATAACTGTTACCAAAATGCCATTAAGCATTGCCTCAATTTGTTTTAGCATTTTTATCATAGCAATATCTTTATCAAAAATAAGTTTACAATTTTGGTTTAATAACTTGTTTTAAAAAATCACAGATACACCATATTCAACATTTTAAAACAATTTCCTCCTTAATAAGTAAATAAAATATAAGTTTTATGACTTATTTTTGTCATGCAAATGTAAGTATTTTTTTATTTGTGACAAATTAGGAGTGTATTTTTTTCCCTGTACAGGCACGTGTGCGTGTCCATACACTCTGACTAACGCACACACAGCAAGACAGTCCTGAGTCCTGAGTCCTGCCGGATTATCCCTAACGTCATCGGGGTGCATTGAACTCCATTCAACCTTTTGCCGCTCGTCTTCGGTTCGGTTCTTCGGCTTCTTCTTCAGCCACTGGGCGTAAATCAAAATGCGCCGAGTCCTGCGTCTTGGCTCCGGGCTCCTTCGTCCTGTAGCGCCAACAGCTGATGTCCTGACATCCCGGGCATTGCGTATACGCAGTGGGGTCCTCCCCCCTTCCACTTTCTGCCTGCGGCCAAAGTTCGTTGAACGTTTTCGGGGGTCGCCTTTCGTTTTGTTTTTGTTCAATTTTCCTTGACGTTTGCATTTAATTTCATCGATTAGCAACATGTTGCTGGCAACACGCACGGTAAGAGGTTGCACTAAAAATAATTATATTCGTTGAATAATTGTAAAAAAAATTAAGACAAAAAGCATGTTTTATCCAATTAATTTTTGTGCCAGTTTTTTTTCATACCAAAAACAAATAAATTGACCCAAAGTGGCCTAATAGGAAATATACAAATCACTAAATATCATAAATGATTTGGTTCACCTAGTCAAACCAATTTATTTTCAGCAATTAAAATCTTTTCATGCATTTCTTATTAATTTGTGATGTGTTTTCTAGTCATAGAAGCCGCCCCGTGTCAGCCAATAAAAGATGGGCAATCGGCGGCATCTGGGAGAGGACTCAAGGCCCAAAGTCGGAATCGGAATCGGAATTGGGATCGGAGTTGGAGTTGCAGTTTCAACTTGAGATGGAGATGGAGCTGGAGTTGGACAAACGACCACCAGAACGGAGACATGCAAATAATCTTCATATGTGTGCTGTGTGTCGCTTGGTTGAGCATTGTTAAGATCGGTATCGGGCCGAAAAAGGGGGGACCATTCATGGCAGAAGTCGGCTGAATAAAGCAGTCAGCTACGAGTTGGCAATACATTTTCCGCCAAAACACCGAACACCGAATAGCGAACACCGCCCACCGCCACCGCCGCCGACTGGCCGGCAATCTAGTTTGGCTGCACTTAATTTCAGCGCTTAACAGACAATTAAAATCCAATTAATTCTGACGTTTATTATGCTAAGCCGACTGTGGGCCCTCGGATCTCTTGGACCTCGGACAGCGGACAGCGGACAGCGGACAGCGGACGGCGGACCTCCACATAAATTGCAGCCTCGTCCTCCACTTTGTAGACCAGCTTGTTCCTCCGCGTGTCGTTCTCGTTGCTAAAAACTTGCTCCTCCGTCTGCTCGCTGACAAAAAAATATAGCTATTGCAACTAGCAACAGCAGCAGCAACAATTGCAGCAACGACACTACCAACTACACACAAAATAAAAATAGCCAATCCGTACTTTATATAATAATAAAAATACATATTTCAACGAGATATTAGCTAATAAAATGATGTTACAAAATGTTAAATTAATTTTTTGCATATGATTATATTATTTTCAACTAAAAAATATATCTAAAATTTGAATTCCACATTTGGGAAATATCTAAAATAAATATTTTCCAGCTTAAGCTTAAATTTAATTAGTTATATCCATTTTTAAGAATATAATACTCAGAAGAAGTGCCTTAAAATATACGGTATACACATATAAAGTAAAGTATCTTGAGAACTACTAGTATTAATAGTTATCCTATGAATAGACCATAATAAAATTGAAGTGCATCAACTAGCAACTAGAACCAGCGGACAAAGTTGGGCTTCTCGTGGTGGCAGCCACATGTTGATTCGTCCATGGACGACCCATGTAAAAGTCCAATAAATCTTTCAATTGGGTATGCCAATTTGCCGGGATTGCTGCTTACCTCACTGGGGTTACACCAAAGGGTAACGCGGGGACATCCAATGGTATTATAGTTGCAAAATATACAAAAAGCATATTTTTCGACCGTGACAGGACTCGAACCTGCAATCTTCGGATCCGAAGTCCGACGCCTTATCCATTGGGCCACACGGTCAGTTACGCAACCCGTTTCAAAAATTACAAACATAAATTGAAACATAACCCATTATTTTGGGGAAAACACAATTGTAAGTCATTTAACACTTTTCTTTCAAGCTTGTTAAGAATTCTAAATGGTTTTACTTTTAAAATTTGAACATAAATATACTCATTTGCTTACCCCTCAGAAACGTAAATATATTTTACAAATTACTTCGTCTATTTAGACGAATGAAAATATTAATAATAATCCTAATGCTTAGGTCAATATACATAAATAGTAAGTCTGTAAGTTTCTGCATGCATTTAATTCCCAAAAATTGTCCACCATCATTGGATGACGGGGCAGGAGGTCTGAAGTCTGAAAACAAGTCCAAAGGGACACCCAGGGACACAAGCCGCAATGATAAGCAAAAACAGCAGCGGCAGCAACAACAACGCCAATGTTGCGAAAGGACCAAGGACCAACGACACCAGACAGGACAGGACACATTTTGAGGCTTTTATTCGGGTGCGGGAAGGGGGTCAATATACGCACACAACCGTGCCAGACGGAAGGGCAAACGAAAGTAAAGGAAAGCCAGCCGAAAAAAAAAGAATTTATACAAAAATAAATGCCGAGGAACAGACCGAAAAAAGGTTGTCAAAGGTTCAACGAACTCGTCAGCAGCAAATGTAAATAATTTTGTGCGTGTCTGTTGGTGTTGGTATGTATCTGTGTGAGGTCTACGCAACGCCAGACAAATAGGTAAAGCAAAAAATTATGCGGTCGCTTGAGTGCGAAATAAGATTAAATTGCGGAATTCCATAGAGCTGGGAAGAATAAAGAGATTCATTAGACAGGAATTAAGTGCCAAGCAAAAATAAAACGCTTCCCATATACTATTATAAATAT